>CM076578.1:1417078136-1417577875 GCA_034641835.2 Pinus albicaulis | reverse complement strand
AAAGAGCTTTTCTGAAATGGCTGACCTTCGAAAATGACCTCCCTTGAGGGTCCACGCTGTCCCAATGATAAACGTTGGCCCTGAATAATCTGTTGCAAACAATGGCCTTCAACTCTACCAAAATGATGGAATAGGGAAGGGCTAACCCCTTTCCAACTCTCCCGGGTTGAATCCCTTGATATACCCTCAATCCGAAATCACCTCCTCCAAAGACTGCGTCCTCCCTTTCACTGACTGCGTTGTCTCTGCAAGTGAATGCTCCCAACTGTGGTCGCTGTAGCTCTCTCCGAAAAAATAAGGTTGGAACTCCTCACCTGAATAGGCACTCGAAGTCCCCCGGGGCTGAGGTTGGGATCTCCACACGGAGACACCCGATGTGCTGAACAGCACGTGCAGACTTTGCTAAACAGCAAAAGTGTGCTCAATGTCAAGAGACAAATAACATAGATGCATAAACGAATGATCCAAATGACGAGCCTCTCTCCCTTTTTATGGTTGGAGAGCCTTGCTCTCACCTAGGCCCCACCATCAACTGCGATGTCTCCTTGGGTATAATATCCCGAAAGGGAAATAGACAGTAATACAAGCATACGACAATATGGAAAATGCCAGAAATAGAACATAAAGCAAATACTCATAAAAATGCCGGGAATGCTAAGCCATTTTATTAATCTGAGAATATAATGAAATACAATGGATAATCAGAATGATAGCACCTATTCTTGTTCAAACCCAGAAACCATATCAACAATGGTCAGCCTCCGAAAATCACCCAGAAACCCTCCTCAAGGAATTACGCTGCCTCTGCTAGGCTCTGCGCAGATGCCAAAGATAATAGCTGAAACGGGGCCACAAACTCCTCAAGAAACCTCCTGCTGACAATACTGATCCTCTCCTCTGGATATCCACTGAAACTCCTACAGAAAACCCCCGCAACGGAACACCTCCAACTGGAACTGCGTCCTCTCTCCCAGGGATTGCGCAGTCACTAAAAGAAGCCCAGCTCCTCCACAAAACAACAACCAAATCTCCCGCAAAAGACTGCAGAAACAACCTTACCCGAGCAGGCACTCGAAGTCCCCCGGGGCTAAGGGCGAGATCTCCGACCGGAGACACTCAACGCACTAAACAGTGCTGCAGACAAGCTAAACAGCCAGCGTGCTCAAGAAGACAAAAGTCTAGCTCAAATATCATCAACAACAAGAATGCCAAATGAGATGGCTCTCCCACCTTTTATAACGTTGGCCCTCCTCAAAACCCTAACGTGGTCCCTCTCTCTCCCACGTGCTCCTCATAAGACTGCGCAGAAGCTCCTAGAGGCTACGTGAGCCTCCTCTCATACGTGGTGTGGACCCCCAAGGCTCCCCCTTAAGTTATAACGTTGCATCTACTAGGGAAACACTTTATTTTATTTAAGTGAGTTAGACCCCTTTTCTCACTTTTATTTATTCATAAACTATAGTCGGCAAAACTATACAAAAATCAAATATTCCAATTAGCGGTGCTAATTAGGAATATTACAGTCTCCCCCGGCAAAATGTTGCTTGTCCTCAAGCAACTGAAGTGATGGATGCTGCAAAATCTTCTCATTCTCCCAAGTGGCATCCTCATCCGGCAAAAATTGCTTGTCCTCAAGCAACGCTTGAACAAGCCTCCTCTCTAGCTGATGCTCCCTACCAATACTGCAAAATGTGCCTGGGTCCCACTGAAACCTCTCTGACCTCTGCATCACCCTGATACGAAGGGATATCTCAATGCCAGGATCCCAAAGTGACCTCTCACAGTACCAGCCAACCAATAATCCTCCCGGATCCCATCGCCACCGTGGCCAATAGTCGCACAAGTCCCACGGCTCGGACTGTGCACTGCCTCTGGCTATGACCAATGCTCTAAGAGGTGAAGACCACCAACAAGCCATCGTGCTCCCGAGCTTACTGCTGTGATGTACTATGTGCATATATACCTCTCCATTTGCATGTAACACTCATCACCTCTCTCCAATCCCGTCACGACTCAATCCCATCTTTGATCTGTCTCCACCAGGTGGAAGGGTCACAAATAATGAGAATCGGTGCCCTCCTGCTTGTTTGAGATGTGTAACATCTACTATGTCCAAGGGCCCTACTCCCGGCCATGCTCCTACGAAAAATGCAATGCCATCAAGAAGGGTAGCCTCACCTGATCTCATAGGTCCATCCTAGAAAGTAAGTCCGTTGTAGCAACAACGGCACTGTGGAACATGCAGGATATTACGTAACCGTAATGCTCGCTATACCCTTACTGTGTCGGCTAATATTTGCCTATAGAAAGCCCCTCTCTGTATAATAGGCCGAAGTAGGCAAGGTATCTTATGGCTCACCAAAATGTCACAAAATTATACTAAAAACACTACGGCTATTTGACTGGCAAGTACATCTGTCTGCGCCTCATCCTTGGCAAACCCACAGATGGATGCTCCACCATATCCAACGACTCCTGCTGTCTGCTAGCCTCTGCGGAGACAATCCCATCAGCCTCCAACACCTCCGAGAGGATAACAGATGTATGACTGTGTCATCGTGCTCGATGTCAATGCGATTGTTCATTCTCAACTCCACCGGAACGACCTCATGATCCTGTGGACTCATATGAAAAAGTCCTCACCCTGGCATATGAGAAGAATGCCTTCTGTTTTCTGTCACTTGCCTCATCGCACCCGAATATGCCATCACCTCTCGATGAAGTGTAGATACAATATACGGAAGTCCGGACGTGTGTCGAATGCTGCCTCTGCTGAACTTGATGTCACTACTGCTCATGCATGATCTCAACATGCCACCAGGGAAAAAATGATGCATGTCTCCTCATGACCTACTCACAAACGTATTTAACAATGGTGATGTGCACGATACGGAGGATCATCTCATCCCCTAACATGGTGTCAACTAGCGCTCCCAACCCGGTGCAACTGCCCCGAAAGTCTTTCGTACGAGTGTCTTGAGAGCCATCCAAGTATCTTGGGGTGTGCCTCACGTACCACTGTTGCTCGTACCCAAGGTGCCAAAGGACAACAACCACCGTCAAGCTGTGCCCATGAGTGATGTAGAAAGAGGGTCGGTGTGTGAGTCCCCACGGATACGGTAAGTATCGGTCTCTGTCTCCTCATCGATCACAGAGTGAAATACCCCCCAAAAAGGACGAAAGCCCCGGTGTCACCATGCGCGGGTCTCCTTGGATGCAATGCTACAGAGCCTGTTTGTGTGTGTGTGTGCCCTGCGCATACCCACAGGTCATCCATGTGTGCTCTCAACATGCCACGCAGGCATTCCCCCAGATGCTGCTTTGGACACCCCATGCTACTCTGTACACCACCTATACGCGTCTCGTGCCATAGCGCATGTCAGAGCGTCGGTCACTCTCCACATGCTCCCAATATGATGTGGAACACTCCTATCCCCGCAGTACGGTCCCACACTCTCCAGTACACCACCGCGCTCCATGTCCATTGGTAGTCACTTTGCTCAATGCTAGAAGCTCCACATCCCTAGACGTGATGACCTGGGTTGTGCCTCTACCTCATCGGTTAACACCAATCGGTATCATCGTCTCCACCGTCGCATGCTATAACGACGAATAGAACATCACTCCAAATCTCACTCCTCAGGGGTCCAAAAGTGAATCTCTGTGTGTCGGTAGTGTTACCACCTTTGTACGCTGGGTTATTGTCTCTGTGCCCCACCACGAGTGAAAGAATCCTTGGCCCCATACAAGGTGCCCGCCACAAGGCGCACACGGTGCCACCTCCTCCGACAAGCTCACCGCCAGGGTGTCTTTCGCCCGTGATCCAAGTATGTGAATGTCCATGCCCGACGACCTAGAGTACGCACGCAAAGCTGATTGTGCTGAGCCGCTTGGCCACACATAACTACACGCTGAAGCCAGGCTGTACTCTCAAGACATAGTCGGCCGACACCACAAAAATGATAGGTGATCCCACACAGATCCCAATGCCAATACGGGGTTCCTGTATTCCCCATGCATAGAAACTCTACTTTGAGCTACCACTGGGATCCATCACTATCTCCATGGCCGCTCCACGAAATGTAACTCAAAATCTCTACTTGCTTAACCTCAACATGTGGATGTTGTACCACTGTGCAACTGCGGTCGTCTCATCTGGCTATCCAAGTCAACATATGAAGATTTGTTAGGTGGCTCTGCCCTCTCTCCCTCTAATGGGGAAGAATGACCCAACTGTGCTTCGTTATTCGCACGTGCAGAAAGAGAATGATACGACGCTCCAACGTGCTTGCTACGGTTGTACCATCAAGAATCCGGTCGTTCCCCAATATGGAGCCCAGCAGCCGCCGACTCGCTTATGACCACTCTCATGCCCTCCGGCTCCTTGTCCCACTGTGACAAAATGACCTCCGTCTTGCTGATGTGGCCTTCCCTTTTCAAGACTCGAAGGTATAGAAGCCGATGATATCGCTGTGCATTGTCATCAATACCTGCGTATCTCCTAGTACCTCATCGGTGGATACATCTCCTAATACCTCACCATGCAACAAACGTGCGCTGCCACCGAAGACTCGGACATGGCTCCGATCATCCCACCTCGATGGATGGCTCTCACGGGGTGGGCTCTACCTTCTCACTACGATGTCAACGAGCACGGTAAGGAGGGTCTCTAGCGGTAGTGAGTCTTGTGTCACACTAGGTGTATCCTCGAACTCACTGCCAATCTGTGTGTCCTCATCCTCCAGAGTGCGAAATAACCATTTGATGGTTTCCTCCAATACTAAGTCCAAGGTTTGAGAAGAGGTATCCAACTTCTCTTTTAAGTTTTCCAGAAACGCCCGGGGCCATCAGAAAATGTCGGTGATGGAGTGCCTTTGCGGTAATAACAACAGCCCCGTGCGTGTGAGTGCATGTTCCTTTAGCAGCAGGGTGCGGTGCGCTGTCCGTGGAGGCCCGAACAAAATCCTGCGGAGCGGATAAGATCTACGAGCTACGGCCGTGTGCGGTGCTACGCGAATAGCTTGTACGGCCGAGGCTCGGGGCTACGGCTCTGCTTTGTGCTCCGCCACCAGCCGGCTCTGCTGGTGCGTGGGAATAGTGGATCGCGTGGGTCGTGCGATGCCTGGGGATGGCCTCACGCTGCGGCATATGGTGGGATGTGCCAGTCCCTCTGCAACACAGAAACCCCGCGGGATCTCACGGCACCGCTAACACTCCTCGCGGTGATTCTACGCCCCATCACTTCGATGCGCATGTGAGATCTGTGCGGTTGGGGAGAAATCTCCTCAAATCTCTTCGCACCATCATCACTGCCATGGCACTTTCGCACTATGTGTCTCCAGGCTCCTCGGCTGCACGGTGTGCAAAACCATACTCTTTGCTTGACTTCGACCTCTGGGTTACCCACTTTTGAAAACTACTCGAAAAATTCTAGGAATTTGGAGGGTGATCCTTGCCCAAACAGAAAAACCCAGAAATGGTTTCTTCTAATTCCAACCTTCAAAAGTTGGCCTTTATGTTTGGCCTTTTCCAATTTCGTTTTTGGTCTGCCAGCGCTATTGCTCTCCAAAGTTCACGACAAACTGTCTGTATGATCTCTTTTAATGTCACTGAATATGATGCAGAACGGTGTACTCTAATACCACAAAAAGGCCCAACCACTACACCAAAAGCTCGAGCACAGCGGGCGGCGGCATCTGAGTGATGAGGTGAGGTCTCATCGCAAAAAACCTGGAACATCTTCGGGAGCTGACGATAAGCCATGCCAATCGTGACCTCGCCAGGACAAAGCGACGTCGCCAAGCCAGGACCCTCAACGAGGGACGCCTAGCGAGGTATGGGCCCACCACGCTCCGCGAGGCTCTCGGCCTGGGGACCTGGGCACAGTACCCTTGTGTCCCAAAATGGAAATAAGCATTGATACAAGCATACGACAATATAAGTACACAGAGCAGAATACAAAGCAAATACTCTATCATAAAAAAATATATATAAAGGTACTAAGCCATTTTATTAATGCGAAAATGTAAAGAAATACAATGATGAGAATGATAGCACCTGTTCTTGCTCCAAGGCAAGTGAAACTCTCTCGGTGACAGGAAAAATGGTGGGCAGGAAGCTAGTCTGATGCCCCTGAAAAATGCGTGAGCTGCTGCTGCTAAGATGAAATTTGAAACTAAGAGGTGGAGTCATGCCGGAATGAGCTGAAAATATGCCAAACCACTGTACTCACCACCACAGACAAAACCCGGAAACCATGTCAAAAAATGGTCGGTGTCAGAAAATCACCAAAGAAACCTCCTTAAGGAATTATTTTGCCCTGCGCGAGGCTACTAACGAGATGCCAAGATAATAGGCTGAAAGCAGAACACAAACTCCTTAAGAAACCTCCTGTGACAATGCGGTCCTCTCTTACGGATATCCTTTGAGCTATGAGAAAACCCCGTAACGAGAACACCTCCAAGCTGGAGGCTGCGTCCTCTCTCCCGAGGTACGCCGGTCATAAAAGAAGCCCATCTCTCCTCCTGAGAAACAACAACCAAATCTCCCGCAAAAGATTGAAGAAAAAACCTTACGAGCGAGAGCCGCCGAGTCCCCGAGGCTAAGGGCGAGATCTCAGGCCGGAGACACTCAACGCACCTCGCGGTCATGAGACAGCTAAACGGCCCGGCGGTGCTCAGAAAACAAAAGTCTAGCTCAGGCGTCTCATCAACAACAAAATGCCAAATGAGATGGCTCTCCCACCTTTTTATAACGGCCCTCCTCAAACTAACAACGTGGTCCCTCTCTCTCCCCACTGTCCTCATAAAGGTGAGAAGCTCCTAGAGCTACGTGAGCCTCCTCTCATACGTGGTGTGGACACAAGCTCCTTAATTGTAACGTTGCATCTACTAGGGAAACACTTTATTTTATTTAAGTGAGTTAGGCCTTTTCTCACTTTTGTTGTTATAGGCATATAGTACGTAAAACTATACAAAAATCAAATATTCCAATTAGCGGTGCCCCTGATGGAATAATACATTGGCTCTGTTGTCCCTCTGTTCTGCCTTTGGTTTGAGCCCTGCCTTGTACTAACATCTCCTCCTGTACCCGCCGTCTGTCTTGTTACATGTATTAAGTAGTCATGTCTCCAAGTGATTTTAAAATGTTTTTATCCTAAGTATGTGAATTAGCGTCCTCTCCCCCACTTTATTTCTATTACTTTGTTAAAGTGAAATAATCAAAAATTAATATTTCCAATTAGTTATTGCTAATTGGGAATATTCTGATCCTCCCGACAAAATGCGCCGCATCGTAGCATTGCAATGATGAATCTCTTAGAATTTTCTCACTCTCCCAAATTAGAATCCTCATCTTGGTAGATTCCTCCATCTTGCAGGATATTCACAGTTCCTACTCTTAACGTTGCCTCTCCCTATTTTCAATAATGGCCTCTTGGTATACTTTCAAATGCCCCTCATCATCTGTAGACGGGCTCCTCGGGTTACGGTCACTGCTGTCCTAGTGCCTTCTTCGGGCACCGGCACATGGAAAATGTTGTGAATCCTGCTACCGGTCGGCGGCTCCAACTCATGTACAACCTCCCCAATCATATGTGTCACACCGCCTTAGTCATAAAAAGCGGGGGGGGCCAGGCACCGGCCCCTTACGCGGATTGTCGTGGCTGCAATCGTGGAAATGAACGAGTCCCCTACCTCAAGTTTGTCTCTCATCGTCCCCTATCGGCATACGGTTGCTGATTTTGTGTTGTGCTTCTGTTATCCTTAAGAGCTAGGATGTATCACGACTCTCTTGGATCCAATCCTTGGCCCTGGGGAGCTTGCTAGCACCAAACATCCACATAGGCAAAGATAAAACATGACACCCATATAAAGCATAAAAAAAAATGAGGAGACATCTTGATGAACATATGATGTGGTGTTATAGGTATACTAGGTGCAACCTCATAACCATGCCTTTTTCTTTCTTGGGTCAAAGCATGGTTTGCAAGTAGCCTTCAACAACATTTTCACTATCTCCGTCTACCCGTCGAAGTACGCCAAATTTGATAACTGGTGTCGGGTCAACTCAATGCCCACCCAAATGGAAAAGTTCTGCAGAAACCACGCCCATGAAGCAGCTGTCTGTCATGACAATGGTCTTTGGGAGACCATACCGATACGAAAACATCCTTGAAAAAAATAACTCCTACACAATATGTGGGTGTAACGTCTTTGACAGCAGTATAGCGAAGAAATGTGCATACTTTGTCGGGTCGATCCAACTACTGCAAATATGCAATCGCCCTTACTGTGATGGGCAACACGCGTCGAAATCCCTTCAAAATACTCTCATTTCTCCTCGAGTGTGGGAAGAAGGTACAGGTAAACCCGCCGAATGGTTTTCATCTCTCACTTATTGCAGCAGCAAACTTCGCACTCCTAAATGTGAAGTATGTCCTCCTTAAAGCCCTTCCGCAGAAACTCTCACAGTATGGCCCTGTAGGTCTTAGTGAACCCTTGGTGGTTTGATAGTATTGAATCATGAGATACGCAATATCTTCCCCTTGAGCTTGGAGCCTCGGTCAAGAAAGATCCATCACTGAAGTAGATCACCCCGCTCCATCACCCCTTGCCTTCATCATTAGTAACATGTCCATCAACACCTCCGGAAAAACGATCCTTGGAGTACTGGAAATGATAAGGCCTCCGGTCGGTATCTAAACTCATCAAAGACAACGCTATTTTGGTCTGTCACCGAAGTGCTTGACCACCACGTTGTTCTTCCTTGACATGCTCAATATCCAAATCATATACACAGATCTTGCTAACCCATACACTACCTCTCTGCCATTGCTTCTACTCTAGGAAGAATCGAGAGGTTGTTGTGGGTAGATCCCCTCACTTTGAACATAACTACACGGTCTTTACCCACTGAGTTGGCAATGCATGCATGATGGCCAACATCTCACTGTCGTATATAGCATACAACCTCTCATGTGGCAATAGCTTGAAAGCTCTAAAATCATAAGGTGGCCTCTTAACATCAACTTCTTCTTTCTCCCTCCCCTAATGCATCGCACTCTGGGACAAAAGGGTGCATAAAAATACGGCAATACCAAACAGGACATTTGCTCATCACTTCCTTAAGCACCATTGAAATATCGCTGTGACCTTGTCGGTCCAGGCCCAGATACCCCCTTTTTTGGTAAGGTCTGTAAGGGTGCGACGAGTTGGGAAAATCCCTTAACGAACTTCGGGTAGTAGGTCTGAAATACCTACAAACGCTCGACTCTTTCACATTGTTTGTCACCTTCGTCACAGTGACCCTAATCTTCTCCTCGTGGACCCTCACTCCGTCCACACGAATGATGTGCCCCAAGTAAAGCATCTCTTGTCAACCCAAACTCGCATTTGGAAGCTTAGCATAAAATTGTTGCTCCTCCAACATGCACAATACAACCTCAATATGTTGTAGGTGCTCCTCCCATATCTTTGTTGTAGATCAAGATATCATCTAAAAACACTACTTTAAACTTCCTCAAGTGACTGCTGATGTAATTCATGCATGGTGAAAAGTGGTCGGATCATTGGTATTAAAGGCATCACAAGAAACTCAAAGTGACCATAATGACATACGAAGCGTCATGGGGACATCTACTGCTCCTCACGTGAATACGGTGGTACCTGGATCTCAAGTCAATCTTCGAGAAGAACTTGATCCCCTCGGCTCATCCATCAACTCATCTCTCTGTGGAATGGAATGCAAGTTCATCACGGTCTTGTTGAGAGCCGATGATCAATGCATCCTCGATGTGCTCGTCCTTCTTCTTCCACCAATGCTACGAAGAAGCAAAAGGGCTAGTGCTAGGACAAATGTGCCCAAGAGCTAAGAGCTCATGGACAACCCTCTCAATCTCACAAATGAGCCTTAGGATGCCTGGGTGTATTGATAACGGCTGAATACCTATAAAGCCCAATCCGTGCTCAAATCCCCAGGTACGGTAGCTACCCTAGTGGTGTCTCTCAGCTGTGGCATGTCTCTGAAATGGTGCAGCACATCTGGGTGCACGCTTTGCTGTCAATCTGCCTACAGAAACATGTGACTCACTTTGCCACTCTATATGTCTCCCCTTAGGGAAATACGCACTCATCACGGTGTCGCACAGCCTGTCTCTTGTGAGTGAGTAGGTGTATACCAAAATTTCTCGTGCCTCCCGGTCTTCTTATCCGTCCACTCCATCTCCCAAGGTCTCTAAGGCTGTGGCGTGTGCCCGGCCCGCTGATCAACCATTGCGCACGAGTATCACGTTGGTGTCGGAATGTCCACCATGAAGAAGTGATCGTAAATTATGTAAGTCTATAATCCTTTAACGAAGTTTGGCACATACCAGCACACGTGATCCTATCTTTAAAACCGATACGAAAACCCATCAAAGCTCTCTATTGGTATGTCCTCCGCTATACCAGCTGGGCATGAATAAGGTGTGTGGGTGCTTCCTTGTCAACTAATCTTTGAACGTGTTGTCGCACAATGCCTCGGACAAAATGCTCAGTATTTGAGAACTACTTAAAAGGCAAGGGCTCCCAGGTAGTGCAAATCACACCGCACCTCCCGGCTCTTGGTGGTGGAGGTAGAGGATGATCTTGCTTTACGCTGCTTCTTTTATCACGCACTCCTATCTTCATATACTCCTCCTCTTCCCCGCTACGCCGGAGAAAACCTCGATGTAATGTGCCTTCCCCGCGGCCTGGCAGTGTCTTGGTCCCCCATGTCTCCTGGCATATGAAACATAGCCTCTTCGCCTCCGGATCTCTCTTGGTCCTGCTTCTGTCCAAGGGCCTACCAGCATACGGTTCCCCTTCCCCGGGCGGAACCCTCATGTCCTTCCCCTTGGTGGAGATATGGGGTCTTTGGGGAAAGGGCTCTAGTACGGTGGTGCATCCTACAGAGTCTGAAGTCCTCCCAAGCTGCGTCATGAGTGTGAGCTAACCTCGTCGTTGCGACCTTTAGAAAGGCTGCAACGATCCGCCGATGAACGTATGCAAGTCATCAAGGTTGCGAGATAAGTGGAAGCACCATCACGGAAGTCTCGAAAATACGAAATGTATGTGTTCGGACTCTCGTGTAGCCGACTTCGATCGACTCCGCTGGCCATCCTGCGGATCTCAGGTCAAGTACGCTCTATCGACCTCCGTGTAAACTTCGCTATGTTGTCCTCCACAGGTGCCCCCAACAACCATCCCGAAGTAGGCTCTGATCCTTGGGCCTCATCCTCTGGAGTGCGGGCGTTGCCCGCCCGTGGCTGCTGTACGCCATGCGGTTGGCTGGCGATATGCCTGTCCTGCTTCTCCACCCGGACGCACCGCCGAACCGCCGAGTGGACTGCATCAAATATCGGTAGATAAATACGCACACGTACGCGTAAATCCCCATCACCCAACGAATGTTCCCCTATGATGGTTGCGGGGGTCTGTGTCCTCTTGGTTGTACGAAGTCATGAAATGTGAGGGCATCTTTGAACTCTGTCCCGTGGGGCTGATAATCGACAATAATCTCCCATGTGGTGGTTCTGAACTGTTGTATACGCGATGTACGCGCAAGAAATATGAAGCATCGTGGAACGTGGAAATTATGTGATGCCATCTCTTTGCGTTGTGGTGCTCTGCCAAATGATAGCATGTGCAGTCCCCTCTCACGGTATGAAAACCTCTTAAGACCATGACATCTAGGTTCTGCGGTGGTAGCACCCCATCTCTTCTACTCATTTTGACAAATCACGCGGTTGAGAGTTCACCCGGCTCCTTACGGGCATCTCTCTCTCCTCGCCATTGGTTCCTCCTCTTTCGCGTCCCTCACGGAACGCGGTCCCTCCCGAAGGTGATCTCTAACCTCCGATCTTGGTCTCTATACTTCCTTCACTAAGAACAAATGTGTTATTTTCTCTTTGGTATACGCAAACAAATGCTCCACCACAAGCTAAGCCAAGTCTGTGAACTTTGATACCAACTGTAATATTCCGAATAGAAATAGCGGCAATATAAAGCATAAACAAAGAACTCGGCAACTTCAGAGACATCACATGAACAAGAGACAATATGGAGAACGTTGAACCATTTTATTAAATACGAAGATGAAATAAGTACAAAGGTGATCGAAATGATGGCAACTTGGCTTGCACTAAGCAGCGTATTAGAAAATACTCTAAGAATATATACGAATGATTTGCTCCCTCAATGACTATGTAATCTCCAAAGGTTTTATTAAATTGTTGTTATATGTACGGTTATGCTGCTAGAATGAGCCCGGCCCTAACCCAGAGACTTGCTCCCCCTCTCGAAAGAATTATGAAACTTTGGGAATGGTCTCTCCCATCAATACCCAAAAAGGCCGGAAGAGATTTTGAAATGAGTGACCTCACAGTGACACTCATCGGATCCACGTTGTCTCAATGATAAACGTTGGCCACTGAATAATTTGCTGTAAACAATGGCCTCCAACTCTACCAAAATGATGGAATAGGGAAGAGGTGGCCCCTTTCAACTCTCCTGGTGAATCACAATGTACCCTCAATCTCGATCACCTCCTCCAAGGCCCTGCGTCACTCCCTCTCATTGTTGTCTTGTCTACGCAGCGAATGCTCCCAAGCGTAGTTTGCTACAACTCTCACAAGCAAAATAAGGATGGAACTCCTCACTCGGTAGGCACTAAAGTCCTCAAGGGTTTGAGTTGGGATCTCCTTACGAAAGACACCCAATATGTTTTGAACGACGCAACGGAACTTTGCTAACTGATGGAAAGCGTGCTCCAATATCAAAGACAAATAGCATAGATACATAACGAATGATCAAATAGGGGTCTCTCTCCCTTTTATGCTTGGTAGGCCTTGCTCTCACCTAGGCCCCACTATCCATTTGCGTTGTCTCCTTGAGCACGTTGTCCCTCTAACTCTGCGGCGGCTTAGGCCACGCGCCCGCTGTCTCCTCCCACGCGCTCACTTCGTCGCTGGGCCCCACGCGGCCAAGTGATCATGTCTCCAGTGACTTTAGGAAATGTTTTTATCCTAAGTGTGAGTTAAGTGTCCTCTTCACCCACTTCATTTTCTAACTTAACTTTATTAAAGTGAAATAGTCAAAAGGTAATATTTCCAATTAGCTATTGCTAATTAGGAATATTACATGTATTAAGTTGTCCTTAAGATCCGAATATGTCTTGACTCTCTTGGATCTGGGTCCTTGTGCACAGGGCCTAGCAACAAACATCGTATAGGCAAAAGACAAAGCATGATGTCCATATAAAAAGTAAGCAGACATGCCAGGGGGGACATGTGGAAAAGTAGTGTTGTGTGATGCTCTCCCAATTACAACCAGCATGTGTGCATATCGCACACTTTCCACCATGACATAGTTTGCAATGCTTCCAACCACTTGTTCTATGGTAAATACGCTTGTCCCAGTACGGGGTGATAGCTGACAATTAACAAGGTCGACTCTGCTTGCCACATAGCTTGAAAGGCTCTTGCCAAAATCACGCCTATCAAGCGAGTGCCATCGATCATAAAACTGCATTGAAGAGTTGAAGACGTCTCGAACCTCAACCCATAAGATGGATGCTCTACAAAGTATTCTCTAGTAGTGAGCCACCCTCTTGTCTCTTGGGGCCTCGTGCTCCTACTCTCGAATCTAGGAATGTGGGCATGGTAGAGCATGGTGGGTGCGCACCACATCTTGTACAATGTTAGGCTCATAGTGACAGGGAGGTGTCGGATCCTCTCCGTCCCAGAATTCCCTTCAAATTTCTCGGCGCAATATCACCGACAATCTTAACACATCTCCTTTATCCTTTTAGCGAGCTCTGCATCGACTTTAGAAGAGAGCTAGCAAACTCTTTCACGTCTCTCACTATTACCCTTATTGGTGCCCATTGGTCATTTTGTGTTCTAAATATAAGTGATCTAGCGGTAAAAAGTAACAATTGAAAAAAAGAAATATTTGATTCACCCCCCCTTTGTGTTCCAACGAGCGCAGGGCCATCGAGGTGATGCGGGGGGCAGCTTGTGTACGCGGTTAACGGCCCAGGGTAGAGGGGGCTGGCAGGAAGAGATGGAGGTTGTGTTGGGGTTTCGATGGGCAGAAAGGGCTCGTATTCATTTATTCCTGGGGTTTGAATAAATGCATATTTTATGTCTCGGTGATAAGGTACTACTACTACCGTGAATTTCTTTCTTGTGAGAAAACCCTGGCTTTGGGTACCCCTAGATGTATTCAAATATTTTCTTAATAATTAAAACCTCAAATATTTGTTGCACGGTTTTCTAGCATTAGGTTTTCAGGGACATTTGTCAAAAAATCATGTGTCCTTTGTCATATGTATGCTTTATTAATGACCAAATGATACCTTAAATGTGTAGGCTACTAGTTGTGTTTACTTTTTTGCTATTTTTTGAATATTTAAAAATAACTTGTGTAATTAAATCACAAGTAGGAGAAGTAAATCAAGATCTTGCCAATAGGGTTTACTGTAATTTTGTGATAGAAATTTTCACATAATAGGTCATAATTCTCCATGGGGTGGCCACCACACTCCACTAGAGCCGCAATATTTCTCTTCCTTCTAATTTTTGGGCCCCCATAATCCCAAAATTCATACAGAGACCCACTAAACCCATCTCCTTAGTGAAAACATGAAATAAGACAAATTTGGGCAAGATTGATATTTCCCTTAGCAATATTGTAGGTGAGAACTATCATAAAAAATAGTTTGGCCTCCTATAAATGAAGAATTAGGCCTCCTTCTGTAATCAATTTGGTATATGCCACTGGAAAGTAAGGTCAATCTCTTGATTAGGTAGGGTGATTGTGCAACCAACGAAACCAATTGTACCCGAACTAGGGTGGGGTGTTTCAACACGGAAACAATGGGGTATTCAAGGGTTTATCACATACACGGTAACTACTCAAGCTCCTTGCCAGTTCACAAATAAACCTCATTACATTTTTATAAGTCTCCTCTTCTTTTATAATTTTCCCTTCTCCAAAATACGAGCGGCATGTCAATACCATTGTCACTTATTTTTCTAAGTGACTTTACTCCCTTTTATTTAATTATTAAGATAATATCTACAAATTAACACGACAGCCCCCTTTTTTCTTGTTGATAACCGTGAGATCATGGCCAGGCTATGACTTCAACTCTCTGCTGCTACTGGGCTAGAAAACGACATTACACATAAACGTGCATTTGTGTTTTTGTCAATTTGTTCAAGTTCGAAACCATGTATTTTATGATATCTGATGAACTGATTTTAAATTAAACTTAATGTGAATAGTTTCCATAACAATTTTAATTCTCATATTGTCATTTGGCCATACATGGGATTTATAATGGAATGTACTTATCATAAATGCTTCATTTGTCTAGAAAATTTAACTAATTTTATGTTGATAAAAATGCTTTCCGGATTAATCACATCGTTAGGATTAGGTATTTACGCTTGACTAATGTGGTTCATCAAGACAAGGTGGAGGGCTAATCGATCTCGAAGAATAAATAGAGATGTGATATGCTAAGAATCTCCATTTTATGATGATGGTTGGAAGTTAAGGTTAGACCCCACCTACTTAAATAGTTTCTGTTTAATATTTTTCTTTTCTTTGATTTCATTTATATATAAATTTTTTGTTTTTAATTAATTTATTGATTTATTTTATCTTAATTTTTAATTAATTTATTATTTATTTTATTTTTCTTTATTTATTTATTTATAAAATTTTATTTTATTATAATAATTTACCAAAACCTCACTTTTTAATAAATCTTTAATTCTCTTTATTCTTATTTATTTATTTATTTACTTGTGAAAAATTAGGCCCTCCTTAGTTCCTTCTTAGGTACCTCTATTTATTTATTATTTTTAGATTTTATGTATTATTTAATTAAGTTATTAATATATTTTTATCTTAAATAATTAATTATTTAATTAATTAATTTTATACCTTTTATTTATTAATTTAAAATCTTCACCCGTCCTATTACCTATCATATATTTTTTATTGTAACCCCTTTTTAACAAAATTTTATTTATAAAAAATTTATTTAATGAATTAATTAATTAATTCTCAACTTCTTCTTCAACTAACAAGTTTTCAACGGCTAATTTCTTAACGGTAGTCTAAGCAGCTAGTTCTCAACATCTATTTAAGGTAATGATGCATCTCCTCTATTTATTCTTTGAGATAAATTAGTCTCTCCACCTTGTCTTGAGGATGACACATTAGCTGGTTTGAAACATCGATCTAATCTAACAATATGATTAATCAAAAGCATTTTGTCTACATTGGATCACAAGGGGAGGTCTTGGGTCTAACATAATTTTATGTTCTTCGTAGGTGTGAGACTTAAGTATGATTTATGTACCTCCTATAACTAGCGTGCACCTTCTAACAGAATGTAAAGCCTAGATATCAAAGTAGTCATCATTATGCTAAAGAAAAATCACCCAAGGCACAAGCGAGTTAAAATAACTTTTTACTATGATGCTAGGTCCTGGCTGACTTAAAACATCCAAATATGAAACCTGTGGTATATGTCCAAATCCAAACAGAAGAATCACCAATAACGTCATATTTTCCTGCATCTCAATACAGGAAACCTTTCTTCTGCACATACAGAAAGAAATTACTAATCACAAGGAAGCCAAAGTCTTCCTCAGCAAAAATATATTTCTGATGAAGTGAGTCTCTTTACAAGCTATCGGAACAAAGTGTTGAGAGCTCTTTCAATATCCAACACTCTAGGTTTGAGGTTAATTCACATTCTAAAACTATGTGCCAAGGTCAGTTTCTTAAATCTAACTAACAACATGAGCTTTATTGGTCATATCATTCTCATAAGGTATCATTCTGGCCCTGCATCGCTGAAAAGACGTTTGAAACCCTCCAATATAAAAAAGGGAAAGAGGGGGGAGGAGTGGGTGAGTGAACAAAAAGTCTACTTGACAGGACAGAAGGTGCCATTACACCTAATGTTTTGTTTATCTTATAGAATAAAAATATGTTCATTGATAGAGGGATAAAGATCTCCGTCAGACTAGGAAGGAGAGATTTTGCAGGATATATTTTCAAGCATTCTGGGCTTTAGCCTATTCATTATAAGACAATACCCCCAATGTCAAGCAAAATGTTCCATCCCAGTTAAGCAAAACAAACTTACACAACTAGATAACCAATGCCCACATGGATGAGTAAACTGAACAGCATGCCTGAGATATAAAAGGGAGGGAACAAAAAGTCCTAGGCAATGTGTACGACAAAAGATACATTACAACCATGTTTAATGTTCATCTCATAGAAAAAAAAGTTTCACTAATATGTATAGAAAGGTAACAGCAAGAAAGATTGCAAAGAAGGATACAGAGATCACCTTTAAGTCCCTGTTCTGTCCAAGCAGATGTGTCAGACTTGGAAGGCAGGTCTATGGATATACTTTCCAGCATTCCAGAGTTTGGTGGTAAATGCCTTGTTTTGCTGTGATCTTTCAGATGATAGATTTATATCCTGACAAAAAATAATTAGGTAAACTACAATTACTAAAATGAAACAATTAATAATGATCCCAACTGCATCTGCAAGACAAAAGTCACAAATAAGATTTAAACACTATGTAGAAATAAATCTTCATCACCATTTATTAACATATCATACACAGCTGGAGTTGTACCAATTTATGAGATATTAAGTACGTAAGGCATCATTATACATACTCCACAATGGTCTCTTTAGGATCTACTACATTTCCCCAGGGTTTTTGACATTTCACGACCCTACAACAGTTGTAAACCCCCAAAACAACAATTTACAACAGTCAATATATATTTTAGTCATGCTCGATTATATTTTACACTATGCCGACTCTCAAAACAGCAAGCATCTCAAAATTATCATGAATCTGCTTCAACCATGGAAAAGAATCCTAAACACATAGATAAGATTCAGTTTTTTAACTGCCACCGGACCTTACCCTCTAAAGCATTGTAATAGCAATAATTTCTATGAAGAGGATGTAAGGAAAGAAAGGGCATCAAGTTAGAAAAGTTGTTATTTATTCTTGTTACTTTAGAAGAAGGGCGTAAATTATAAACATCATTGTGTATACCCTTCAACTTTTGTTTTCTCTTGATGCAATATATGAAGTATTTTTCATTGAAAAGGTCAATGAACTAAGCATGATATCTCTACACTCAATTTTGTTTTTAATTGAAAATTATATTCTGTTACTTTCTGAAGCTTTTAAAAATCTGATGAGAACTGTAGCCTATTTAACACCATCTTGATCAATAGTTCATAGCAAGTTAATCAATATGTTATTCAATATTACACTTAAATATATCTCTTGTATTTTTAGCTTCAATTTATGTTTGCCATTTGGTGCTGTGTTATTTTCCAAGAGCAGAAAGTAATAGTTGGATGCACTCCTGTCCTATCAGCATCAAGCACTTTCAATGACACTTACTTCAGTCCTTCAAGCTGGCATGAGCTCTTCCTTGTCTAGGCAAGGTTATCAGTATATAGTGATGGTCCTTCATACATTTGTAGCAAGGATGTGTTCTTTTTAAGAAACATGTGGAACTATGTTTGGCATTCTTCAATGTAGCCACCCTTTTCACTCCTAGATGTTTATTAATGAGAGCTTGTTCATGCACCCCATTATCTTCTTCATGGACTAAAAAAGCCAAGAACTAAAAATACCTCACTGCCTTCCTTTTGTTGAAGTGTTTTGTAGCGTGGGCAGATACTTCTGCACAGGCCTAAGTGTCTAGGCATGTGGAAGTCACCCAGATCTCCTTAAACACTTGCTCTAGTGTGACAAGTTGCATTTGTCACTAAACCTAAGTCTAGCCAAGAGGAAAAGCACATAATTATTATGTTTGCTATTGGCCTAAAATGAACTTAGGAAAAGTGAAATATTTACTCTGGTAATTAGTTTTAATATACGGCCCTTGATCTCAAGTAGGGGGCAAGATCTGATATGAAGATTGTCAATCACTTTGGAATTAGTTAGAATTTAGCTCAATGTAAAGTTATAAAAGCAAAGCTGGAGAGAAAGACACACGATATAGCAGCACAAGATTGAAGAAGCATCATTGAGAGTGTGATACTCTAGTGGGTTGTGTCTAGGGAGGTACAAGGAGCATAGGGAGATCCAAATCAGCAAGGAGATCAGAGACCGATCTAAGAGCCTAATATGCTAAATTGGTGTATCCAGAATTATATCATATTATATCATAATATGTATTTTCTTGGGTGGGCCCTTATCCGAACGAGAATCCCAAAGTAAGTTTTCGGGTTTTTTAATGAAAATTTGTTGATTAGGAAGAATTTGTTTGTCTCATTGTGAATGAGATTGACCTAATACGATTTTTTCTTTCACTAATTAAACATAAGAACCATATTACGCCTTCATTCGGTAGATTTGTACTCTTGCTAGATCAATGAATCATAAATTGCTAGGTTCGCTAGAAAACTAACATGGTGTTAAAACGTAACTCTAAAATCCAATATTTGAATCAAACAAAAACCAAGTTGCAACTTACAAGATCGTCGGACAGTTAACCGTGATACGTTATAGAAATTTATAAATCTATATCTTTTAGAAATTATCATTGGTAATCCGGTTATGCTCCTCCTACTTTAAACAAGTTATTAATTGAATAAATTCAAGAAGTTAAAATCGAAGCAAAACACACATAATGAATCTCCCACCAATCCAGTCTAGAATAGCACGTACACACATTGACAAAGTGACGGTTATTTACGGACAAATAGTCCCGCAAAAACCCAATGTGGAAAACGGGTCTCTAGTGCACGGAGGTCTTATTATTAAGAATATTTTTCGATACAAATACGGGTTCTAGATACGGAAAGGCAACGGAAGAAAACACTAGATCTACGGCCAGCACAGCGGATCTAGGGCCAAATATTACGGCGGTCCACCCTCAAACGAGTTTACGAACTCCCAGCAAAGATTAGGGCTAGAAACACCGGCGTTGCCCTGGCCCTGCGTCGGCCCTCTTGGAAACCCTCAAACGTCGACCTTGCTCGGGAAGGGCTGTGATACCCAGGGCCCAGGTGATGCGGTCACTACGCGCCTAAAGGTCTCGTAACCGGAAGGTTTCTATTTGAAAATCACAATGTCCTTGGAGGAATTGCTGGTGTCATGCTATGCCCCGCTACGCCTTCTTGCGCTATCATAGGTGATCTATGCCTCTTCATATTCTAGACCACTGGGATCAAATCATCCCCTTGGCCTAAATTCCCCTCTCTGCAGGTAGAAACACTTACCGGTATTCTTCGCAAACCTACCTAGAATCTAGAAGCTTGGCTTGGGTGCTCTTTCTCTGTGTTTCTTTACAAATGACCCCCGAGCGCACTGCTTACATAATTTTCTAGTTGACAAATCAACGACCATGATCAGAATCTTGAATCAATGACTGAATTAAAAAGAAAGCTTGATCCGTGTGTGACTTAAGACAATTTGTCACAAGTTTAATTAAATTCACTTTGATTATTTACCAAGTTCCCTAAGTTTTAACTTGGAAATACCCCTTAAAATAATTAATTAATTTAATATCTCCTAAACAGATCAAATTTCCCAAAATCCATTTGTAGGTCTTGTGGATCAAGTGTACTCTGGTCCTCACAAAATTTGGAGCTAGGCACAGGCGGTAATACCCCAAATACCTGAAAAATCTCACTCCTCTTAGCATCAGGGTGCTCTAGCAATACATCACTATGCATTGCATGACTTTATGATGTTGATTGCGTGCGCTGAGCTTGCGTACGCTTGCTCGGCTCGCACGCCCTCCGCGCCCGCCGGTCTCCCCTGTCTCGCCGCAAGCTGCTTGTATATGCAGCACTGTCTGCAACTCCCTCTCCAATATACGCATACGTGCTGCTCATATACTTCTGCTTTAACGATACGTATATAGTTGGTGTCGAGAGAAACACGTGAATCTCTGCTGATATTTGACAAACAAATGCAGAGTAGAAACATCATATCCTTTGAGCTCCATGAGTTGCGGATACGCTAACGGCATCTGAACGATGTGACTACGGCTACACTGCGTATCAGTTCTACGCAATAAAAGTCACCTTCGACCCCTTGTGTTAATCTATCCCATTGTTAACATGCTGCTATCCCTAAGGCTTTATGCCTTCTGCTGCGGTGTGTAGCTGCGTGGCCGTCGCTGCTCTGCAGCACAAAACCCTTCGACCTCTCGTTATCTTTAACTTCTATGTTGTTGTTGCTTTGCTCTTGACCACTCCTCCTAGTCTTGAGATCTACCTCTTTCTGCCTCATTTGTGATCTATGCCACTATTCCACTTGTCCCGCTACATCTTGGGGGCACATCGTAGCTCGCATGTGATCCAAGAGATGGTGCTCAGGATCCCACCTCTCTTCCATGTAGCTCCTCTACATGTCATGTCACCCACCTCCGTGGTTCATGAGCACTCATGGTGCATCATCTTCTAACCCATCATTTACGGTACATGCAGAAGGGTAGCACAACATTCTTCTTACGAGACAATGAGCCAAATATCCCATTCACCATAGCTGAAGCCTTGATCTTTGAAAAAGATCCTTCTTCTTTTGTTGCTTCTTCGGTATAAGGATACATCTTCCTCCATCTTCCTTCTTCACTTTCTCAATCTGGGTTGTGCGCACTCTTGGTGTGAATCTCGGAGTTCTTCTTGACGCTAAATTGACTTTGGGTTGCTACAATCTAGGAGGTCACTTTCTGCCCAAGATACTTTGGACAAAAATTTCCCACTCATCCATATTTTGGTGAAACGATCATTTATCACGGCATCATCATGGGTGCACCCGTTGGAGTCGGTGATCTACGATTGTTTGCAATACGAAGAAAATGTTCCATGTCTTTCCTTGGTCATCATGGACAACCTCCTCTGGGTCTCCAAACGTTTTCTTTTGACGGACTTTCCTAATACGAAGTCAAAGACGCCACATCTGGATGAATTTGTCTTCTTCTCGGCTACGTGTGGTACAATATGGTCATGATACATCCATAATGGGTCGCTTCGCATATCCATGACTTCCTTGTGTCTTCAAGGAATCCATGTCTGTCCCGGTGTAGCCGAAATGCCACTATGGTCTCTTAGATTATGCCTCAAGGACAACGAGAATCTTTGCCTTCAAATTGAAAAGGTTTAGAATTAATGCAATCCGTAGTCCATGGCTATCCTCCAAAATAATAACGGACACATATAGAAAATGAATCTGAAGCCCTTAGTGAAATAAACCCTGCTGTCCTAAGCAAACAAAATTCCCTCCTTGAAATCTGCAAGTAACTAAGAATTCGCTTAATGTTGTGATCCTCACAGTCAAATTGCAAGTTTCCTTTAACGAAACTCTGCGAAGCTTATCTCCTCCGCTCTTTGTCACTTGTACTAAAGAAACATAATTTTAACCCCACCAACTCTTCTAATTTTACGCATTTTTAACGGTCTTTTCGAATCTGACGATTCAAATACGAATCATGTTATGCAACTTGGAACCAGAACGGCGTTGTACGAGCTGTCTGTGGGTAATTGCATGAGCTTGCTAGGACACGATGCGCGACCGAGCGTCACGCTTCCCCTCTACGTGAATACGCACTCACAAAAGCTGGTGTCCCTTCGGATGCGTTTACTGCGCTTTTCTGTTGCTTCTGCCATTAGAACCTTGGAAAGTCTCTTATGCTATGGTGTCCTTCTAGATACATGATTGTATGATACCATGTAGAAATTTTTAGATCTTATACCTTTTAGAAATTATTCACCATTAATCCGGATTGTATCCTCCTACTTTAAACAAGTTATTAATTTAAGAATAAGTTAAAAGAGATTAAAAATAAAGTAAAACATAAGGATGCAATCCGGATCTGGTCCTTTGTGCACACCGGTGACAGTGACACGATTGTTACGGACAAATAGTCCCGAAAAAACCCAATGCGAGAAAAACCGGTCTCACCATTTCTTTGGAGGGTCTTATTATTAAGAATGACCACGAATGGAAATACGAGTTCAGGATACGAGAGAAACCCGACGGAGAAAACACTGAATCTCGAGCTCATGGCTAATCTAAGGCCAAAATAATGGTGATCCACCCTCAAAAGCAGAGTTTACGGAACTCGGCCAGATTGAGCTGAAAACCCAGTGACACCCACAAAAACCTGCGTCGGCCTTTGAAGCCCTCAAACCTCGGCGTTGCTCTTGAGGCATTGTGTTGCCCCAGGCCCAGGTAGCGCGGTCCTGCACTTCCCACCAGAAGGTCTCTGCCACATGACAGTGTTTCTGTGAAAATCACGTTGTCCTTGGAGGAGCGCGCTATCCTTCTTCTTTCCTTATAACATGTCTCGGTGTCCTTGGTAAGTCTACGCCTCTTGTGTATTCTGAACAACGAGATCGGATCATCCCTTGCCTAATTCCCTCTCTGCGGTTGAAACATTGCGAGTATTCTTCGCAAACCTCGCCTAGAATCTCGACTTAGCTTCAATGTCTACCTCATGTTTCTTTACAAACTGTTAAAGCACTCCTTTATGTTTTCTCGTTGACAAATCAATGGCCGCAATCAGATCTTGGATATTGGCTAAGATTAAAAAGCAATCATGTGACTTAAAAACAATTTCATCACATGCTTAATTAAATTCACTTTAATTATTAAAGTTCCCCTAAGTTTTAACTTAGAATACATAAATAATTAATTAATTTAATATCTCTTAAACCGAATGAAATTCCAAAATCCATTTCTGGGTCTTGTAAGATCATGTGTACTCTAGTCCCTCCACAAAATTTGAGAGCTGGGGGCACTACGTGCTACCCCAAATACACAAAATTTCAACAATCATGCAAGGAAAAAATAAATTTAAAAAAGGAGACCCGAGGAAAATGGTTTGTACGAAGACTTTTGACACCACTGAGAAAATTGTGCGTTCGGTCGCTAATAAAAACAAAAAAAGTTAAAAAATAAATAGAAAAGTGGTAGGAACCTATAATGTGTTAGTTCTGTTTTGACCAATTTTCAGCTTTTCTGTTTCGTAGGTTCTTTAATTAAAAAATTTAATTTCAATCAAGAGATTTTGCGACAAAAAGATAAAACTTCAATCTAAAAAATTGCAGCGAAAATAGACAATAAGTGCATGTGAGAAATCTAGAAGCTTTATTTAGATTAGTATAAAATTAATTTACAAATAACTAGAGGATAGTTGAAGATGAGATCCTCCAATTTGGAATTATAGCCTCATGATATGTATGCATGCAACACTAGATGCGGCTTCAAGATGGAACTACAACCAATAAGTGTCACAGCAATTCGAATGAATTCACCCAGTGAGATAGTTTTCATCACTCTCACTAAATCACCCAAAGGGTTTTCAATACAAGACTCTTTGAGGTTGAGAACTATGTTTTCCAAAACCTCACCAAGGACAAATACACAAATCTAAGATGTCCCAAATGATTAGCTCTCCCTCCTTTTAAAGATTGGATGAAGTCTCTACGGCCTTCTAGAAGCATCTTATTTTATTGTTTTATTCCTTCTTTAAGTCTCCCCCTTTGCTTTATTTTAGTGACTTTATTTTATTTTATCTAGTCACTTTTCCCCTTCTAGCCTTTTCTTCAATTGAAAAATTTCCCCCTGTTTTATTTAATTAAATGACTAATTAAGTCCTTTTAATCTTCAGAAAATGCCCCTAAAGTTAAGTCTTCACAATTTCTCCGACCACAAGAAGGTCACTTTTCTGTCTCATCTTGTAGATCTCCTCATTCTTGTTCCAACGACTATTACACTAAGGTGTTTCTCCAAATAAACCACTCCGAGCAACACCACCAATATGTGTAATTAAAAATACCTTTGAAAACAACAAATTTTATGGGGTAAATGAGAATGTAGCGAACAAGAATTAATAATACACGGAACTACCCCACAAGGGTAGAAATACGATGAAAAACTCCATTGAACACTGTAAAACACCTCCAAAACCATTGGGTATACAGTGATGTAATCTAACTCTATAAACTAAGCACCTTTCAACCACAGAAGTCCATCATAAACTGCATCACAAGAAATTTGAAAATGGGAACATTACACAATAATGACAAGTGGTCGATATCCCAACATGTACAACGCAAGGAAAAGCGAGGTGGATGCTAGTGGACGACAACCACTATTTAGCACACCATCTACTAACGATGATCAGCGGGTGGGTAGAGAAACGTCACGAGGTCTGTCGAAATGGATAGCACAACAGTGAAAGAGCAGTTGTAAAGGAGTACAAAGTTTTATAGTTGCCACAGGGTCATACAGTTCAACAAAGAGGTACAACAATCAAAAACAGAAGTTAGCGACAAGGGTGTTTGTGTAACACGTACACCAAATCACGGTAAGACAACCCAATGAACTAGCTACGGTTGCCAAATTGTAGAAGGTAAGCTGAATTTTCGGCAATAGAAGTTGTTTATAAAGGAAAGAGAGACCATACCAATCATAGTGTGAAAAGTTAGAACTTTATTTTTGTTGATTTTTTCTGAATTTCAAGATCATAGCAATTGGTTTGAAGTTAGAATGGGTTGGATGGCAGTTATACTTTAGTCCTTGGAAGGAGAGGAAGAACAACTTACGATATGTTGTTAATACCAAGTTACGACTCATGCCTTCACTGCTGACTTTATGGCAGCCTAGCTAAAAGATTTGAAAGCAGGACATGTCATCATGCATGGGGTGAAGAATCATTTGATCCCTCACATATCAAGAGAATGAGCCCCATGATATGTCGACCACTTTCTGATGAACCTATATCCAGTGATATTTCGAATAGGAATATGGTCTTGTGGGAAGCACAAGAGCACTAAGATAATTTGAATTAAACACAGCTGGCATCATACCTCACTGGGATTCAACAAGTTGAGAATGAGCTTGGAGCTATTGAAGACCTACGCAGAGGATGAGCGTGTAAGAGGAAGCCATACGTTAGGTTCTAAAAACTTGAGCTACCTTTCATATGGGTGTTCTGTTACATGGAAGGTATGAAATTTAATTTTAGAAAAAGAATTATTTCATAAATTCTTAGGTCCAGAACACCCAAAGTTTGCACTTTTAAAATAATAAAAATTACCATCAATTTAAATGAGATTTGCAATGTAAAAACCCAAAAAATACTACGGCTCCAACAATATTTTATTGGTAGAATACGAAAATTACATAAAATTTTAGATACTTTGGTGAATAAGTCTCAAATTCTTGCCCTCCAAATGATGGATAATGTAGCCTTCAAATAGGGAATTGTTTTGATTTCTAATGCTTGTTTGTAATATTCCTACTTAGGAAATACAATGATAAACAAAAAAGAAAAATGTACATGCAACACATAAAATTCAACATCGTTAAGTGACCCACAGATTTGGACAGAAATACGCGGTAGACATTTATTATGTATGCAAGAGGTAGCACAAGTACGAATGGAGGTGTGCACACATGCTTGTAACAATGCAGCAACCCCAAGTGATGTGGCAACTAATAGAAAGTACTACCCCATACCACTTTTAACGAACGCAGAAGGTTGCATTGCTAGCTACAAAGAAGAAGTTGTTTGGCCCTGTGTTGTGAGAAAATTATGAGAAATTAACCTAAGCACTCTCCTCAGAAATCCACAAAGACCTAGAAAATTTGGGCCCTGAATTTACAACCTTAAAAAAATTACCCCCAATTTTCCCGTGCTCCTCCAACCTCTTTGAGTAATTTGACCCATACGGAAATGAAGCGCTTGCATCTCTGAAAATATTAATGACGGCTAAAACGAAATCTCCTCTGAATGCCTCTAAAAGTCCTAGAAGCTCGATTCGGCCCCAAAATGTCCATCCCCTTGGTTCCCATGTGGCATAAAAAGCACCTTTAACAGGTTTAACGGTCCACGAATGAGCCAGTAACGAGAACTCAAAACTCCCACAAAATTGTGTTAGCTAGCACTCCAAATATTCGGCAATTGATGGTCCAAGTCTCTCCCGGAAGCCTCAATGATTATGCGCTCCACGACTAGCTTTCCCCGAAGTTGTGTATCCTCACAGTTTGTTGCAATAATCTCACGAATTTTGAACAAGCACCTAAGACTAGCCTCCCAACATAATGTAGATCACCTCATTGGCTGGCACTAAAGTCACCCAGAGAATAGGGTGAGATTCTCGCATGAAAATGCCATTTTTTTAAACAACACTCGCAAGACTTGGCTCAACGGCTCAAGAGTGTTAGGTAGGTAATGTCAAAGTTTCAAATACTAGGAAATGATGGATGCCTTCCCCCTGTTATCTTTGAGCCTCCATCTTTCCTTATGGATCCCATACACTTGACCTCCCGCCACGCTGTCCTCCTATTATCACCTTGCGCCTACTCCTATCTACAAGTTAGTGAGAAAAACCTTTAACACCACAGCACAACAGGTTGGTGTTGAGAACTGGAAGAGGGTTGTCAAATAATCTACAAACTCATTTGGCTATCTCAAAAGTTATCTATGGAGAGTGGTCCTAAAGAAAAACTAAGTTAAAAAATGTGAGTTTTCTAGGAGAGTTGTTAGAGCTAAATAGATTACTTAAGATTTATAAGCAAAGTCTTATGAGCAATAACCATCAATACATAATTTAAATAGCCTTAAAGCATATAAGAAACTAGTTCTTTCAAAGTATTGCTCTTTAAATGAAAAAGTATTTTTCTTAAATAGATAGTGTTTTCAAAATGGAAAACAAAAGTAATAATCTTGATTCTTGAAAAGTGAAACAAGATAATGTTAGCACAAGATATTGTAAATGCTTTCAAGATAAATAGATTTATGAATCAAAGCATGAGAAACTATCTTGTCAAGAAACAAATAGTGTTCTACTTTAAGAATATAAATGAGATAATAGAAAAACTCAAATATTAGACCAAGATAACAACATGCAATTAAATTTGTAACCATAGGAATAAGGGTACTTGCCAATGAAGCAAGATATATCAATCATCCATAAGCATAATGGTCATTAAAAAAATGACAACATGCAATGGAAAATTCTAAAAAGTAAACAAATTTGCGTACCATAAGATTTAAGAATTAAAATGCTTGCATCCAAAATTCACTTCTTGAAATAAACGTTTGCATGTGAAACTTTAAACCATCAAGATAACAAAACATTTGGAAAATTTGCATTAAATATGATGAAATACGTACTCTTAGTTTCCTTTTATTAGATTAGCTCTAAGAAAATATTACAGTTGAACTCTAATCCTCGGACATTTCTTGCCCTAAAGGTTTGAATTAATAATCGAGAGTCCACTGAAGATGAAGGGTCTAAAATGTATATTCAACTAACTTAAGTTGGAGGTAAATTTAGTGATGCTTTGGAGGCATGTAAGGATGTTAAAAATAAATTAACAAGAAAGTAGAAATTCAACTTCAAATAGAAAATATATTTGTTTATCAAGAAGCAATATATGGTTTTGTGATCGATCAAACTTAAGATTATAGGTGTGCTCCATAGTGAAGCATAACCAAATTTGAAGTATGTTCCATTAAATATAAACTCAAGTAAAAATGTTTGCATATAAAATACAATTTTAAAAGTAAGTATATGTAAAACTTGTACTTGAAATCAAATTGAATATTACGCCAGAAATAGATAAATGCACGGTTATGTTAATTGATAATTAGATGAGATGCATTGATTTAAGAAATCAACAAATCACACTACACGGTCTCTCCAAAAAATGGAAGTTAGGTTAATGGAGTGAAACCATGCTCCCAAAAATTAGAAATTTTATTGGTTGTTAGAGCTGAGACTAGGCCTCTGCAAGCTCGAAAACCTTTACAAGTAAAACTTGAGGTCTTAGACTTATCCTTGATGAAAATTTACCATGATATGGTCTCAATAGGAAATCAAGGTTACACAGTAGAAGAAGAAGAGGTTAAGCCTCCTCGTGCTCACGGCCAAGAGGAGAAATAAAGCCAAAGGAACTCGGCCTTCCTGGAAGCTTCTTACTGTGCACACGACCAAAGGAAAAAGAATTCCTCTCGTTGTTGATTTTCTAGCATTGGAAAGTGTTTCAAGTCTCATATTTTGAGAGGCTTGGACATCGATGACCTACGAGAGAACCGAAATCGTTTGTGAAAATTCACCGGATCATGCTTTATTAAAATAATTAGTACTTTTCAAAGTCCTTAGAGAGTCTAAACTTGAGAAATTAAATAATTAAGATATTAATAAAGCGGTGTAGTCTTCTAAGTGAAAATCGAGTCATCTTTTAATATGAGCCATTGATTAAGAGATATAATACAGGCCGTTGATTCATCAACGAGAAGACTATGAAAGTACTTGAGGGTCATTGGAAAGTAAGTTGGACACACTCTCGATGCAAGAAATCAGATGCAGAAGTAAAAATTCGATTTTCGGTGGGGTTGTGGAAAATTTCGAGTTGCGAGAGGAGGAGAAGTCGGCGGTGATAGAAAGGCGAGAAGGAAGACAAGAAGGCCCGGCGCTAGCGGCGGCCAACGGCCTCCACGCGGTGACGCGATCCGGTGCGATGTTGCGGAGAGAGCCACAAAAGATCTTGTGGGTGCCTTGGTGCACACGGTCGGGAAAAACCTCTCGTTCGACCCCAACGACGAGCGAGAAAGAAAAGATTCGATTGCCTCTTTGAGCATGAGGATCAAGGATGTGTCTCCCGAAAGATTTACCGAAGGAGAGTCGGTGGATGCAACGCAATGGGGAGAACGAGTAGGAACTTCGACGATTTTGAAGAAGCGAGGAAGGGACTTTGTGGAATGCGAAATAAGGAAGACGACGTAAGAAGCCTAAGGGTATCAAGCCTTGGTTGTTCAAGTCGAGAGAACCTTTCGATTTCGGGAACCGGCTCGACACCGGTGTGAGTTGATGCAATGGTGGAAAGTACGGTTCCCGTCATGACAAATGATGTACGGAAGTTGTCCCCAAACCTCCAGGAGAGATCGATTGCCAGCAGGATCCCGAGGTGGATCTACAAAATCCGTATGCGGACACGCGACTCGAGGAAATTTAAACCCGAGTTTGTGGCTAAGCGGTATGCTCAAAAGGAAGGAATTGACTGAAAGAAACCTTCGCCCCCGGTAGCTAAGTGCCCCTCCTGTCGGGTGACGACATCATACATTGCGCGAGATGGGATGGAAATTCACCGGATGGATGTCGAGACAACATTCTTCGAACGGGTTGATAGAGAAGGGTGTATATAGAACAACGGAGGCTTTGAGACATATGATCATAAAACTCATACAATTGAAGAAAAGTGTTATATGGTGAAGCAAGCTCCTAGAACTAGTATGGTCGAATTAACAACTACTGCAGAAGATGGGATTCGTCGAGGTGACACGGTCCCAACCTCTCTTTTGCTCTGACGATGAGAGTAAGCCTTTGATCTTTGGTTTGTTATGTAGATGATGTTATTTCTTGACGAGATGATGAAAGCTCATCACAAGCGCAAGAAATTTAGGTAATTTCACACAGAAGGATCTAAAAAAAGACGAATGCACTATTTTACGAGTTGGAGGTTTGGCAACAAAATGGAAATCTTCATTGGTCAAGGGAGATACCCCACTACGAGAAGTTAAGTTTAGGATGGAGGATTGTAGACCATGACAACTCGTGATCACCAGCGGAAGAAAATCGACACGTCAAGAAAGATGAAGATGATTAGGGTCGTGGTGTATCTAGTAAATACAAAGACGGACATTTTTTATGCGTAAATACCCTCGATGGGTTCATGGTAGAACCAAAAGGCACATTGTGCGACGACTAAACATGTTCTCGGTACCTTCAAGGAACAATGGAGCTTGGATTCAAAGTACACTTGTAGCAATGATGTCGGAGTTGAGTGGTTTCACCGGTAACGAATAGGTTGAAGTTCGATTGATCGGAAGAGTACCGGTAAATGTTGTTGTTTAGGTCTAGGATCGAGAATGACTTCCTAGTGCAACAAAAAATAAGGAGTACGTAACAACGGGTTTCAAGCTGACGAGTATGTGACGGCCCGGCCACCGGCTTCGTGCGAAGGCCATGTGGCTTCGCGGCGTAATAAAGAACCTGCTCAAGGAAAAAATGGAAGTGACACACGTCTGTACGATATTCGAGGGTTGTAAGCTGCGGGGTGTGTGTTTCATTATGGGTGAAACATATTGACATCGGGGTATCCTTCCATCAAACTTTGTACAACGTCGTTGTTGGGTTACAGTACCTCCGACAAGAGAACAAGTGGAGAGCATCCTCACACGAAGGCTCTGGGAAAGACAAAGTTTGTCCACTTCGAGGAGAGAAGATGGATGTGATGAAGAATCGCCAGGTAGTAAGTTGAAGGGAGTTGTGGTGCGGTCAAGCGATGGCCGGTGGTAGTGTCAAAGGCAGTACAAGAGACGACAGCGAGCGGATGAGCGGCGTCCGAGAGATCGGCGAGCGCGAAGACGCTAAAACGAGCGACATCGTGAGAGCATATTGTTGGAACTTGGAACACCTTCGTCGCTAAGAAGGTATTGTTTGTAGCATCCACATAAATGTTCCAAGTCAAAAATTTTGCGAGGAGTCTTGGACGGCGATGTTCAAAGAACACGGCTTAGGTTTGTGGAAATTCCATTCGATTCATGACTTATTAATAACTATTTATTTTAATGAAGACCTTATTGACCTTTAAGGTAGCACACAGTGATTATATGAAGACTCCATGCCCAAGGATGAACCAAAGGACACTTGTACATCAAATATCTTGAGGATATCATCATTTCAACAAAGTTTTTAAAGTCTACTTCTACTTCTTATCATTTTCTCTTGTATGATTCCACGCCTACGGGGTATTTTAATAAATGATGCTAGTAATGATGAATTTGAGTCGATATTGGTCATAACGAGCCTAGGTAGTGAGCACGCAACAAGTAGGTATTACTCTAGAAGGTTTTTTTTACTTGGTCAGTGTCATCTCTCTACTAGGGTTAATAATTAATTGAGTTTTTTCCTCCAATTTACTAAGCAGTGCGACAGTGGTGAGCCTTGGGTGAATCCTGTTCGCTCTGGGGTCAATGTATGTTACCATACCCGAATCCCAAAAAATTTCGTGGAATTTAGTTAGGTCTATGAATAGTGATTTTTAATTTTTAGATTTTACGCCGTCAAAAATTTGCAATAAAATTTGTAATTAGTTAATAAGTGTTTCCTAGAAAAGTTGTGTGGTGTGAGTAATCAAAAAATTACACCTCTCACCCTCAGAATTTCTGCTATTACACACTTTGATGAAATTTAAAAATGTGTTTTGAACCTCAAAAACCTTTTCTAAGTTTAGTGGGGAAATACGGCATTAATTAAGCCGGAAATTAAATAAATAGAGAAAAATAAATATCCACACATATGCGTAGTGTGGAAATGAGGGTGAAGAAAATTATGGAGAGTTAAAAGTGAAGTCCCAAAGTGATGTGCACTCCTAAAATCAAGGAAAAAGACATATGCTCAAATGAAATTGAATTAAATTAAATGAGTTGCTTACTTAGAAATTCAATTTGAAGTTAATTGCATATTTGGGAGGATTTGGGAGAATATTTGGTGGATATTTTGTGTTGTCCCCATGGGTTAGCACCCATATGCATGTCATTCCTTCATAAAATTCGAATTTGGCACATGAGAAGAAAAACAAGTGTCCCTTGCCATAATACCAATTTTTACACTTGGCAATGGAGCCTCACTTATCAAATTCACGAATTTGCCTTGAGATCTCCTCCCTCTCACCACTTTGCATTTGGTTCTTCATTGGGTTTTGCTCCCAGCTTTTATATCTGGACCCATGGGCTCTCATATTGTATCATATGTTGTCTGACTATTAGGCTTGAGAGCGTATTTGTCGGGTTGTACACGTACTTACAATATAATACAAAAGTCTTTGGGGTAACTTGTGATGATGTTTTTCTCCTTGCATATGTGGTAAGTTCTTAAACTTGTTGTTATGCTTCTGTTATTTCCTCATGCTATTGTTTCGTTCATTTTTGTTTTAAGATATGTTAATATGCAACTATCTCATATTAGCATAAAAATTGTGATAAGCTTTAGGATAAGAAATCTTCATTGATATCAAATATATCTATAGGAGTTCTTTCCATTGCTTTGGTTGTTCATATGGATTTAATATGTTGTAGTGAGATTGTATGAAAGGGTGCGTCTTTGCTCAAGCTTTTCAACGTGAGGGGAAGTTCTCGGAGGAACCAACCCATTCTTGAAAATATTCAAGGAGACCCCACATGTGTTGACTTCCAAAGTCTAATCTATATTTTATTTTGTCTTGCAAACATTATTTTTAAGTTTCTCAAAAACTCTTGTTTCTTGCATCAAAAAAATCAACCATAAAATATTTTACTTTTCAAATATTGCTCTTCATTTCTTTAATATACGGCTATTTCAAAGAGCCAGCTGTAGCTAGTCAAGGAAACATCATGCTCTTTTGGCCTAACTATTGTAGATTATTTTTGTAATATTACTTTGTAATTTATTGAGCTAACATTTGTTGTTGTAGTTTTCTCTAACTTGTTGTCTTATTTGACTATGTGACTTCATTTCGACTTCTTCCACAAGTTTATGCAGGACCTTAGGTTCTCTATTTCTCTCTCTTGGCCGTGTAACTCAAAAAACTTTGCCTTGTGTATTCATAAAAAATCTACATTTTGTTGTTGGGCTTTTGTAGAGCCTCAAATTGCAGAAATTTTCAACAAGGAAATATATCTGTAAGCTCAGAAAACCAAAATTGAAAGACTTCACTTGGATTTTAGAAGAGGAACTTCATAGTTTTCTCATATTGTAATAATTAATAAAATTCTTGGTTTTGGGAGCGTGGGTTTTACCCATTGGTATCCCTATCTCCACCTGCAGAGACTTTTGGCTTGATCTTTGATATTTTTCACTTGCTGCACATCATTTAATTGGGGAATTAACACAATCATGCATTACACTCATCTTGCATGCACCTAAACTAATTTGCTTGATTTCCTGATACATTTTACTTTCCATAAGCAGAAGTTCAAACACTGCATGCATGCATACCAACTTGAATCTAATTTGTCATAAAATTTTGTTTCCAAAACCATTTATGCTTCTTATTTAATTACATCTTCATGCAATAAGTATTTGGACAGTGCTATCATAAAGTAGCATTCTGCTTGTGACATTGTAATTACATCTCAAGTTTGAAATTTAATTTCATTAATTTGCCCTTTTAAAAGGAAATCACTAAAAATTTTATCTCCAACATAAGTTGAATGAACATTTTAGGGACCCTCTACTCTTCTCTCATCCTCGCTGTGTGGGATCATATCTTTAGGCAAGGGTAGGCACGAGGATCAAAGATTTGAATTGCAACATTTAGCAAACTATTAATAAAATAAACCAAGAGCATTTCATCACATTTAACTTACTTTTAATTCTTAAGATAAAGCTTTCTTAACGGTTTAAGGTCTCATAAGAAATATCATTTCATGCTACAAAGCATTTCCTTTCATGCAAAGTATAGTAATCTCTTTTTTTGCAACAGTTTTAGCTTAATTTTTATTGTACTTGAACATTATCTACTTTAGAAAGCTCCATTTCATGTTTAATGTTCATCATGTTCATGGATAGTTGATGAATCTCATTCCTTTCAAGTATCTTATTTCATGTTGCAAAGCTAAATGTGTTGGTTTAGCTTTCAAAGTCTTTTATCATAAATTTACATTTGAATCCTTTAATTGTTTTCATGTGGTTAAAGTGTTTCATGTTTTTGATTCATAAATTCGTTTATCTTGGAGGCATTTATGATATCATGTATGTTGACAATATTTTGTTTCCATTTCGGGATTACGCATGTTCTCGTCTCTTTGAGCATTCATTTTACTCTTTGTACGTTGTTGTGAAGCCTTTGGTTAAATGGTTTGTCATTATTTCAAGTTGCTCATAAATGCTCATGAATCTTAAAAAGTAATCCAATTTCACTCTAATATTCTCTTGGAAACTCACATCTTTTAGTTTAGTTTTCCCTTTAGGGACTACCCCCTTAGGCCGGCTAAGGAAAGCCAAAACGGAGAGGTTAGGATGAGTGACGACCCCTTCTGCGGATTCTGCAACCACACCTTGCCAGGGTTGTTTTCACTAACTTGTGAGTGAGTGAAGGTGGTAAGGAAGAGTTAACAACACAATCTGTTCCAAGAAATGAAATAATTAAAGGGTAGTAATAGCTAGAGGTATTGAATCTTCTAGAAAACATGGATGCGAAATCAAGTTTTAATCACTTCCGTGATTAATCTTAATCTAGATTGAACGGTTCTCTAATAGGAAGAATTATAAAGAAAGGCTTGAGGTCATTTGAGAAAATAATTCGAGCATACACTTGGTGCTCGCGAAGGAAATGGGTTGAAGTAAGAATTCGATTTCGTAGGAGGTTCGAGCCGAGGAGTTTGCGAAGCAGAAGGAGAAGAGAGTCGATGATGATCGAGAGATGGGGATGGAGAAGCGATGGGTCACTGAAGAAGCTTGAGGCTGTGAGCGTGGAAACCCACGCGGTCCTCACACGGACTTGTGCGATCGGCGCGGGGCCGCACGGTGAATCACGCGAAACGGAACACGGGGAGCTTGCGAGCGAGATCAAGGTGTCGAAAGAATTGTCTAAGGGTGGTAATTCCAATCTCGAGGTGTTTGGGTGCTCTGTCGTTATATTTTCACTGTGAAAAGATATCATTTGTTGAAGAAATTAATAAAACCTCATCTGCTGCACGGTTTTCCCGCATTGGGTTTTTTAAGGACAATTGTCCAAAAATAATTACCTTCAACATATGGTCTGGTGCCCTTAGTTATGTTTGATTTATGGTAGCATCGAATGTGCTCTAGCCTTTTAACTTTGGATATGACTAGAACCCGCACGTTCCATAAAACAAAATAGTTTTTGGAAAATTCCACTTAGAGATGGTTTAATTAAATTAATTAATAGTTTTTTAATGTTTCCCTAAAGTCTAAACTTAGAAATACGGTCAAAATAAAGGTATTAATTAAACCAAGTGTGAATCTTCTAGATAAAGTCATGGATCACCTCAAGTTAATCATGGGTGTAAAAACTTCTGGTAAACTTGAATAAGTATATATTATTATTGATAAAATATGGAATGTGGATATAATTACAATGAGGAATCACAGAGCTTTAAATATGGCCTCATGGTGTCCCTTGGTGACGCAGTCTTTGATCATGCCCTTTCATAATAAGGCCTAAAATATTTATATCTAACTAATAATTAATAAATATACATAACATTGCCCTCTCTTAAAGATGCTTTGTCCTCAAAAACATCGTAACGATGGACAATGTTGACGAGCACTTCAGGTTTCTTAGCGAGTGAGCTCTTGCTTCCCATTTTAAAAGTCATAGAGCATCTTCTAAGAGCTCCACATCTGTGGTGATATGGATAGCAGAAAAGCAAAGTTTGATAATGACGGGATGCAGGTCCTTTTATTGACTTCTGTTGGATGTTCATGTTCCTTATTAGGAGGTATTTTTATTGGCGAGTCTTAGAAGACTTTTTTCGTGTTTCCTAACTATTCCTTGTTCTTCTGGTGATTTTTAAGTGATTTCTCTTTAGATTTAGAGGTAAATTGTAACAATTATTGTTCGATGCAACTTCTCCACTATCATCATCGTCAAACACAACTTCATTCATGTAACCATGTACGCTTCATCACCAAAGGCCTCTAGCAGCTTTTGGACTATATCGATGGCTTTGGATGTGTTTGTCTCTTCACATTTTCTTTCAATTCCGAGGGATGAAACATTTGGTTGTTTATAAGCATCTATAATTTCATGGTTTCTTTCATTTTCACGCTTCTGTTTGTTGTTATCCGTGATACATGATCACATTGAATACCAACATGTTTTCTTTTTCTACCCATTGAATTTTCATTTTTATATCAACGTTCTCAATAACTTATTGTTGCATTACAACCTTATTAGTGGATTGAGTTGTATTTTCTTCTGCGAGTTTCTCAACTCCTATAATTTTCATGGTTGATCTCGGAGTCTCTACTTCTAGGTGGTTCAACACTATAGCCTTCATGTGAGTTGATTTCCAATTCAACCTCATTTAATTTATCTTCTTCAAACATGTTATATTCATGATGATGATGCGGAATTATTTGAATTGTTCGATTGATTATGTTAAAATTTGAACATTGAGTTGTGTACGACTTAACTTATCCTATCTTATCATTTAGCTTATTGAAGAGTTACGGATGTCATGATGATTTAGCCATTTGTCTTTCTATTAGGTTGTCGTGTCATGAACCTTTTGATGTCGTCGGGTATCTTATGACTGTACCTTCGAATTGACTAATCTTTTTGAATTCTTCGAAATTGTTAATGATTTGTTTCTAGGAATCCACCAATTTCTTTTGGAATTAAGCCCATAAACATAGTGAAGACATTTAACGTGTGTAGAGATGGGAATATTTTTACACGCCCGACTTTTCCTTTTTTTTTAAATTAATTAATTAATTAATTAAATTAATTTTTTTTAATAAATAATAATAATAGTTTTATTATATATATATATATATATATTTTAAATAATAATAATAATAATAATTATTATTATTATTTTATTATTTGAATTATGTATATATATATAATTATGAGAAAAAATTTTTGTTAACTTTGAAAAGTCACGTTGTTACGAAAAGGGTGAATAGGTTTTAATACTATGGGCAATTACCATGGAAACAAAACCACGAGCAATTACTCTTCCTTATTCCTTTTTACTTTGTCTTCACATGTACGTATGTGTGCTTTTATATATATATATATATATATATATATATATATATATATATATATGTCTCTTTTTACTTTTTTTCTTTTTTTCTTTGGAGAACTATTTTCTTTAAATATTTCTTTTTCCTTTTAATTTATTTCCCCTTTTGTGTTAACTTTTTCCTTCTTTCTTTTATTTTAAAAAACAAATGTTACTGTACACTGACATGGTTTTTTTAAAAAAAAATACTGATTTTAAATTTTCTTGTAATTCCTTAATTAGCGAGTGATCCACCTGGGATCCCGAGCGATGGCTGCAATGCCAATGGAGTGTAAAAACTCTAGTAAATTTGAATAAGTATATATTATTATTGATAAAATGTGAGATATGAGATATAATTACAATGGGGAATCACGAGGCTTTGATATAGCCTCATGGTGTCATAGTGAAGGAGCATGATCTTTAGTGCGCTGCTACTTCATCGAAGCCTAAGATAACTATGTCTAACTAATAATTAATAAAATATACACAACAATCCTAGCCCTTGATTGTGTTTTAATCTTGGCCGTTGAAGGGTCAACGGAGGATTATAAGGAGGTGAGAGCCTGTGGAAAATATGTCGAGATGGAGAAAGAATCAAGAGATCGATTTCTTCGACCAAAGGAAGAATCGAAGTGATTCTGAATTGCGAGAGAGAAGGTGGTATCTCTGGGTGGAGAATTTGCGAAGAATAAGGGGTATGGGGAAGAAGAAGAGAGAGAACCTGTGATGGCGGTAGGGAATGGCCCGAGCGGCGATTCATTGCGGGGCCGGCACGGAGCGAAGAGAGGGTTTCGATTTCGAGTTGTGGAGACGATTTCGAGGTTCATCCGATGGCCGGAGGACATTTCGGAAGAGAGAAAACTCTGGTCTCACACTATAATGAAAACGCGGGCGACCCATGATGGCGGCGGCGGCGGTGATGCCAGCGACATGGTGTGCCGGTCCCGCACAAAAAAAATCACGAGAGGCATTTCGGTGAGAGCGAGGTCGGTGCCCGAAACGGCGGGCGGGGGTGTCTCACTAAGCATTCTCATCAAATTTCTTTAGGTGAATGATTGATAAATACAATCACACATTCATGCTCGAGAATTTCTGCATAATAAAAAACCCTCACATACGCCTTTCACACTGAATTTTCACAGGATTGGGTTTTCCGGAGACAATTGTCCAAAAATAACGGTGTCTATGTGTAGATACTTGTATTTATTTCTTTCCATGTTGTTTATATATATTAGTACGCAACATATTTTATTTTTGATATTTAACACGATGAAATGTTAAATAATTGTGTGAAATGCAATAGAGAAATATAATCAATAGTTGCAATAGAATTCTACATTATAGAATTTTCACAATGTTCCCTATTGTTTATTTCTACCCATATATATTTGTGAATACCGCAATAGTATTTATTTCAATATTTGCCAAAAGATTTTTGAATAATAACTTATTGAATAATAGTAGGAGAGATAAATCTATCACTATTATTTATACGATTTTAGGTTTGAAAATTTCATATCGGTCTTGGATATCTCATTTGATACGATTCTATAGAGAATTTTATGGGTTTTCCTTAGAGGGTTTTTTTTCATCGCTTAGGCCTATATCTTGTGTTCTCTGTTTTCTTGTGATCTTCATGTTTTACATTTTGTTGATTGTTTGATGAAGAAGAACATAATTAAATAAATAAGAAACCAACAAATATTAAAGAAGTTATCGAGAAGGAAAATCTAATCTAGTTATAAGCCTCTCAATTTCCTAACATGGTATCAAAGGCAGGGTTTGAAGAAAGGAGAACTAGGAATCGTTCTGTAGTTTTTAGTTTAAGTACGGTGCATTGCTATTGCTAACTATTGTAGCTTCTGTCTTCAGAAGGTTGAATGAGATTGGAGCATCAAGGATATGTCTCTATAAAGAAGACTCCAAGGGTCGATGTACGCTTATCTAAGATTCAATGATCTTTGTGCTTGCATTTCATTCACTATGGCTCATCGATGGATCGCATCCTTGGAAACCATTGCATTTCTGCGAGACTCATATAAAAATATAGTAAAGATTTAACTATGGTTCGATTACTCAAGAAGTTTAGGCTCTCTTTATTAACAACGGATCGAATTCCTTGTGTGGTTAGAATCTTTCTAAAATAAACGATGACTTACTGTTCTAGCATCAACGTTATTTGAATACGTATGCCTATGGGTAGTAATATTACAATCTTGAGGCTAAACTCTGCCATTATATTGAGTACTTTTATGACATCAAGTGGCAAATGCATATTCACATGTGCTCAGTGATGCTAGCATATGTTCTATAGCCCAATTTTTGGCTCAAATATACACTAGCTTCATCGTATGGCTGTTGTCTTGAATGAAGCCAGCTTTACGGTGCCACGAACATGAACGTGCATTTATGGCCTCACTGTCATAGCTTAATGGGATAAATTATAAACTTTGGCTCAATCCTATGAACCGAGGCATTGCATTGGCACATCATCTGAAATTGTGATATAGTGAAGTTGTCTGTCATATCTTCTATAACAATGGTGGGCTAAATATATACCTTTAATGAATCGGTGATTCAGAATTAGAGTGTACGGCCTACATATTGAATATATCTATGAACATCGCCTCACCATGAGTTAGGTGACATATCTATTTGCCACGATGACGATGATTTGAAAACTTGGCTCTATTGTCTGAAAAGAAAAAATTGTGAAGGCGGGGCCCCGTAGCAAATATGAAGATCAATAATTATTCTTTGCATTCTAATACCAAAAAGCAATCTTGGATGAAGTTAATGCAATAAACTTGCAACTCAACAAAGGTTAAGAAGTTGAAAAAAGAGTAAAACACCTGTGATTGAAGGTAACCATTTATTAAAGAAATCTTGTGGATTGATGAAAACGGACCTTAGCAAGGTAAATGATCCGGATCTGGGGGAACACCCAAGAGTCTAAAAAATTGAAATGGATCTTGGAGGAGGGCCCCAAGATCTAAAAAGTGAATGTAACAAAATGGGAGAACACGGTAAAAATACCACAAAAAACTTGTTTTATTAAAACAAGAAACAATTGTAAAAGCTACATTGTGTGGAGGACAATTTCAATAAACACAAAATACGTTGTTACTTATAGTCTTTTTTAGTTACACAATGCAAGTAAATTCCATGGGTGAGTAAATATTTATGGGTGAATGAATACCATGGCGAGATGTCACCACAATACCATGGGAAGATGTCACTTACAATACCATCGTGGGATGTTTAACAGTTACGAATCTAAACTCGAAATCCTATTACAACTATTGATTTGCATCGCCTGCTTATCTTATTAAATTACAAGTTATTTTTTTGAATATTCGGTAAAAATACAAATGCAAATATCTGCGGCCTACACAATTATACGGATCAAATACTAAAAAATAAGTAAAGCATTAGCAGACAAAGGACACGTATTTTTAGGACAAATATGCTGAGAAAAACTTAAATGCCGGAGAAAACCGGTGCGACGATTAGGGGTTTATATTATTATGTAGATTGCGAATACAATCTAAGGTGCCAAATACGACTCACCCAATAGAGAAAATCCTCGGTGAAGTACATGTCCGAGACGAGATATTTTGCCGACGAATTCGACAATAGAATGACGAAAACCCACGAGTGAACGCACGGTCCCAGTGTTGCGCAATGATGGTTGCACGACTAGCTCTCTGTGAGACTACATCACTGTCCTAGTGGTTTCGTCACCCTCTCCGTGGTCTTCCCGGTAACAATCGATGTTGGATGGCTACTCGTCTGCCTACGAAACCCCGGCGCGATTTAGCAAGTGACTATGTCACCTCTGCGGCTACGTGTCTGTCATAAGCAAACACTGTTGGCTTTAAGTCACCCTCTCTTACGTTTGTATTGTCTCTCTGGTGCTGATTTGCCTCTATAATTGTATTCTAAGCCTCGGATGCAAATCTTGTTTTGTGACTGCCTACGGCCTTTGAATTACTAAGATTTGATCTTCGCGTCGAAACACTATCACGGAGAAGAATTCAATCTCTGTGTGTATTCTCTTAAATGACCCCAGAGCCTTTCCTTTATGTTTTCACTGTTGATAAATCATGGTCGTGATCTAATCTATAATCGACGACTAAGATTAGAAAAAGACTTAATCTTCGTCATGAGAGCATTTCACCACATGTTAAATTAATTCCTTTAATTGTTAATTTCCCTGGAACATGAACTTAGGGTCCCCATTAAAAATAATTGATTATTTTGGTCTTGAGCTCTGGGTAGAATTTCTCCAAACGATTGCGGGTCTTGGAGATCTCATGTGTTCTAGCCCCCTCCACAAGGTTCCGAGCTGAGGCACATTCAATGCTACCCCAAAAATCAACGGATACCACTTACAATACCATGGGTAAATTCATGTACGGAAAGGGATGCCACGGGTGGATACATACCATAGGTGAATGAATACCATGGATATGTCACCAATACGATGTTTCAAAACTCGGGTAAAGAGTTCGAGTCCGGCCGAGGGTCGACTCCGTCTGGAAGCTAGGGTATCGACTAAGCACGATTCGATTTCAATGACTGGAGTCTTTGTAAAAAATACATTAAATATTAATTTTTTTATAAAAAACATAATTTTAAGGTTTTCATTCATATTTCCAAACACAAAACATTAGAATATGTAAACAAAGAACAACATGTGATTCAAAGTGAGCTCATGAATATATGCATTATATCAAAATGGCAAGGTGCAGCATCCAATACATACATGATGTAAATATCGAGAACAAAAACACATAACCAAGAAGAAGACTTTAAATAGCCTCTACAACAGCTTGTGACTGGTCACTACTGAACAAAGGCGAATCCTGCGGCTCGGACTGCGAATGGAGGGGCTTCCTTGGCTCCAACCTCCTCCTCATCGAGATCTTGTGGAGCGTACTGGCAACGACCAAAAACCAATTCCCGAGCTCTTCACAAATTCTATAAAATGCTCACTCAAATGCAATGAGATAGGCACATGAGGAAATAGGAAGGGTTGAAGTAGCTTTTATAGGCTTGGCCAGTGAGAGGGCAACTTCAAAACCTAAAACAGTTAAAATCCAGTTAAGGCTCCGTTTTGGGCCATTTGTGGTGATTTATACATGTTGAGATTTTTGTATAGTTAGTGTAGCGTCGGTGTGCTCTGTGCAGAAATTTGGTGGAGGGGCTGAGACACGCCAGTCTCCAAAATCCAAAAGGATTGAAAATTTGGGTTGGTGTTCAAGTTATTCAAATAATTAATTATTTTAATGGATTTCCTAAAATCTGACTTAGAAGAATCAAATAATTAAGTGAACTAATTAACACATCTCTTTGAGGTGTCTTCGTCATGGATCAACCGGTCTTTTAATCTCGGTAGTTGATGAAGGATTTAATCTCGTTGAGGTTCAACGAAAGTATAAGGAAAACGAGGTCAATTGGAACGGACGGGTTGCGAGGTTGAAATAGATGCAAATTCAGGAGCAAGTTTGCTAAGAATTTCCGAAGAATTTCTGCGGTGAGGGGTATTCGACAAGAGCAGTTTTGATTCTAGGGCCAAGAGTCGATGAGCGGGAGGAGCGACAACAAGGGCAGCGCGAGAGAAGTAGGCGGCCGGCTACGCGAGGTGTTGCGCGGCCACTACGCGGGGACGGCGCGAGGAAGGAGGCCCGGGGGCTTCGAGGAAATTGTACGAGAGGGGCTTCTGGAGGCCACGCAAGGGCACACGTCGACCCAGGGTTGCGCGGTCCCCTTCTGAATAGCGCGATGGCATTCTAAGGCTAGCGAGTTGGCCCAGGGCTTCAAGGCGGCGGCGGGGGTTTCTGAGCTGAATCCGAGGGCTGAGTTTTGTAAATCCCATTTGGGTGTGGATCAATATGATATTTGGCACTAGAACTTCGAGTTAGCTACGGATTTGATTTCTTTTATTCTACTGTCAAGTTTTCTAGATACGGAGACAGTTTACAGTGCCCTGAAACTACTTAATAATAAACCCTCATATTTGTTGCACGGTTTTCCCGCATTAGGTTTTTAAAAAGGACTTATATTAAAAATCCATGTGTCACTTTGTTGCATGACGTATTATTAGGTAAATGATACTGCATGTGTACGTTGTAGTTGTGTTATTTTCATTATTTTTAGAATCTAAATTTGTAGAAATAACATGTTAATTAAATCAAACAAGAGAAAATAAAGCAATACTGCTGCGGTGGGAATTTTCACATGGTATCGGAGCGATTGCAGATCAGGCCAGATCTCCAACAATCGGTTTGTAGAAATACTTTTACGCGAGGGCGGCGGAAAGCGACGGATACGGGAAAAGGCATCTTGACAACGGAGAACACGGATCCGAACAACGCGGGAAACTGCCGAAGGCCTTCGGTGTAATATTCCCAATTAGCGACTGGTGGTAATAATAATTTTTGACGATTTACTTTTTATAAAGTTAAATCGACTAATAAAGTGGGTGAAAAGACACTTAGCCTACATAGGAAATAAACATTCCCTAAAGTCACTTTCGACACATTATTTCGCGGCGTGGGGCGGGGAGTCGGTGGCGGCGTGAGGGAAGTGGGAGCGTTGGCAATGTGGGCTCAGCAGCAGGCGCAAAGAGAGGACGACATGGCCAAGAGGGCACAATAGTTTTGGTGGGGCTAGGTGAGAAGAAGGCTCTCCGAGCATAAAGAGGGAAAGAGGCTCCTCATTCATTCATTTCGATTATGTGTCTGTGTTTTGTCTCTTGACATTGAACGTACTTTTCACACAGAGGGGGGGGGGTTGCAAGTGTTGTTCGACACACTAAGTGTCTCCGACGAAGGTCACAACCGCACGAGCTTTTGAGCGAGAACATACGGTTGTGAAAAACGTAACGAGTACACTCGGAGATCTCACTGAAACAAAGTGCGCTCGGTACGAGGCCCGGCCTCTCCATAATGAATTAAATGGAAATCACTAGAATAAGGGGGTGGAGGTACGTAGACGTAGACGGAATCGTAAAATAGCCAGGTACGACTGTACACAGTACCACTCCTCGCCTGCCGTCTTGAAGGCTCCCATTATTAGCCTCGATGGGCGGCCAGTATCCTTTTTGTTTTTGGTTTTAATTTTGATGATTTTCTTGTTGAAATCTCAATTTCACCCCATTCTATTTTAATTCTCTCAATACGAAATAGTTCCTCAATATACGCTCTACAAGTTAGGTAACGTAGCACACATTTCATAGATGCAAGTCGATCATAAATGATCAAGTACCATGAACCCTCCGGGGAAACTCTATATATAGTAAGTTTCTAGATGAAAGTACGTAATATTCCCAATTAACGACGACTAGTGAGTATTAATTTTAGGTTAATTTTCCTTATATAGTTAAAATATAAATAAAGTAGGTAAAAGGAGAATACTTGTTCGTAACACATAAAGTCACCTAGGAGACATAACGTTGTGGTCGAGGTGAGCCAAGGGCAAGTGACAACGTAGGGAGCGACACCGCCTTGAACGAGCGTGGGCAGTAGCTCGGGTTGGTCGCCGGCGTGGACCAAAAAGAGGCAACGTAAGCATGGGTGGGCCAAGAAGAGGAGGCTCACCCAAAGATAAAGAAGGAGAAATACCTCATTTCTCTCATGATTGTTGATTTTAATTTTGGAGATTGTCTCTAGACATTGAAGCACGCTTCTTTGTTTAGCTAGTACGCGTACTTTTCGATTACATGAGTGTCTCGATACACCGGAGATCACCCTCGGCCAGAGACTTGATGCTCGCTCGGTTGGGGTATTCTTCCATCATTTTTTAAGGAAGGATTTGTGGTTGCCTTCGTTGTGAGCGAACGTCTAGGGACTACGCACGGTCTTGAAAGGAGGATACACCGGGTTCGTTTCCAGAAGCTAGGATTGGTCGCCGTCTTGAAGTTCGAACCCAGGAGAAGTGAACGAGGGCAAGCCCTTGCCTGTGAAATATACGGGAGAGATCGAGCTTTGGTACGTTGAGGAGCATTCCTTGGAGGGACGGCGCGGTCTTGCAAAGGAGAGCGCAATTCTTGTTGGGGGGAGTTAGGATTGAGGTGATTTGGGTGGATTCGAGACCGAAGGATTAGGAAGGGATCGGCCCCTTACCTATTGGAACATTTTACGGAGGATAAGTACATATTTTGCAGTGTTACCTTCGAGTTAACATTTTCCCTTGAGGGATAGCGTAGTGCCTCAAAGGGTATTTTCGGGGTCGACGGACTATAAAAAGCTCTGCGAAGCACACCACAGGTATTGTTGGGAGAGGAGGCCATTCCCGAGTTTCGGCGTTTTCCGAGTTGAGAGCGACCCCAAAGACTCATTCATTTCGATGGTTGCGGCAACACGACAACATTTCTAGCGACTTGGAGATTACGAAGTTGATAGAAGACGACCATTCCATACATTGTTAAGGTATTTCTACACTTGCCACCGGAACGAAGTCGGTGCCATCATTACGGTCAATGTTACCTTGAAGCTTGTTGCAATCGGGATTAAATCGGCGAGGAAAAAAATACGGTAAAAATAAGGAAAAAATCGGCACATGCAAGTATTCATTTTTTCAATTTTTTTAATATCAAAACACCCACAACATAAAATAAATGCATTGACATAAATATGAAAAAAAAAACTAATATATAAGACGTGTAATATCATGTACGGTATACATCACACATAATAGCGAGTCATGTCCTAAATATAGAGTCACAAGGTCTCGCTCAACCTCGAAATATCGACGAAAAAATATAATAATGTGTCTCATATCATGAGTCATAATATTATATGCAAAGGAATACACCGAAATAACCTATGCTACGGTTTTCTCTTGCCCACTCTTGCGAAGAAAATGTAACGACTTTCCTCTGAACGAAAAGTTGGCGGGCGCGATGAACTTTAGGCCCATGTCAGGATCCTGAGCACTAGGGGCTAAAGAGGTAGACACGTCCTCTCACAGTAGCGGGGGTAGGTGGTGTCACCTCCTCCTCCTATTGTTGCTCCTCCTCCTCCTCCTTGAAACTCATCAGTGATTCTTCGCTACTAGAAATGGGATCATCAACAAGAGATGCTAAACATCCTTCTCGCTCAAAGTCTTGAACTTGGATTGCTCAACCTTAAAATGCGGTAGAAAAAGATAACATGCCTAACGATTTGTTTTCCTTTGAGTGAAGGTACATTCTTGTTAAGGCCACAGTGGGGAGTTCAACAATCAATACCACCAACATCAACAAAGTTCAACAATCAATACCACCAACATGAGGTTAAAGGACTTCATATAAGTCAAATGCCAATCTCATACCCTTACACATAATAGAATCAAATGGAAACAATACGAATCTAAACCATGAAACCACAGAAACCATTAAGTGTGAATTTTGGGTAGAAATCTAAAATTCTAGTTTCTCATGAAATCCAATGAGAGTTGAAACCACTCTTAAATATCACTTTTACTTTAAATTACTTCGTGCCATTATTTGCCAACGGGTGTGTCGAAAATGAGAGGGCGCAAAAATGACAAAAAAAAAAAATCGATTTTGAACTTATAGAGTTTAACATTTGGTGGGCCCAGTTTTTCCAAAAAGGCACAGGAAAAAATACGGCAAATAAAAATCGTTGAGTTGAAAAAAGTCATGATGTTTGCTTCTTTGATTAGGTCACCTTTGTGCTTTCCTTATTTCCTGGGGTATTAATAGAAGCAAAAACAAGGCGTTCTCCATATTGTGTGTTTGTCTCGTGATTTGTCTTTGGTTGCTGTATTACCTTGTTTGTGTCCTTTATATTCTGTTTATTTCCCTTAGGGATATTACAAAGTAGGGTTAAGGTTACAGAAATTTTGTTGTAGTTTTGTATGATTGTGCTCCATGTGTACGAGACACATATTTGGGAGGTTGTTTAAACTTAATATGAATACGAGTTGATATTTGGATTCAGGATGGAGACATGGCTTCGTGTGTATTTGTCTTCTTTTATTGCTCAATAGCTATCTTTATATCTAGTCATCTTTCATGTATTCTTCTTTGATGGTTCGTGTAATGTAAGTTTATACGATGAAATGCTGCAATTTTATTCATGGATGCATGTTGTATAACGCTAACGTGTTAACACTCATGTGTAAGCTTGTTGCACTCCCTTAATTCATGTCACGAACCCTCTATTGTTGTCCATATCTCATTCATGTTGTTTTCCTCGGGAGTCCATAGGGGACGATTCTTAAATCTCTTAAACTTTGTCTCTCACGGGTTCCTTCTCGGGTCCGCTCTCAACACCTCTGCATTTTTTAAGATTTTTGTTCATTGTTTTTATATTTGGCCCATTTAAAAGCCGTCGGTCTCACGACCTCTTAAGCCTCTACGGTATAAGGAATTCATAGATAAACTCCAAGGTCTTCTCCATCCATGAACCACCAAAACTATTGTTCTCTTATTCCATATTTTGTAGAGGCAATTTATCCCATTGTTTACATTCAACCTTTGATTTTCGATGTCTTAAGCCTTTGGTCTTTTGCAACTCAAGGCTATCTCTAGGACCTACAACGGCGCCTTTGATGCAGCGATGTTGTCTTCTTCTTCCTTCTTGACTTTAGACTTTTCCATCCTCATATGGATTTTGAGAGGTCTCTCCTAAGCTCTTCTTCTTGCAGTGCCCCTTTATCGCTTCATCTTCACGGCCTTTCTCGCAAGAAGAATATTGTGGACAAGGAACACAGTAGTCTTTTGAAGCAGGTTCGAGTGAACCTTATAGCTACGGGTCTTTGGGTGTGCCCTTCTGCTGACGAGGGTGATCTCGGTTATCCACGAATACGGACGAAGAGTCGAAAATGTCTCCCCTTCTTCACGATACGGTATTACGCATCTTCTCCTCCCGAACGTCTTCGATGCTAGAAAAGATCCTTGGTATAGCTTTTCCCAGCCTACCCATGTCTCTCTGCTTTGATGCCTTTTCTTGCTAACGAGGTACGATGTGATCATGCACCATCCGGAATCAATCGCTTGGCTCTTGCCATATTTTCTTGAATTGTCTCGGATATGCTGCATCCCAGGGATACGCACATATGCTCTAGCAAGGCTTTTAGATCATGCTCATCAAGGAAAGCTCAATCATGATTTCCAAATAACCATAGTTGAAGCACCCTCCAATCTATCTTGGTCACCACGATCCGTTGTTGGCCATCTCCTCCATTATCGATTTCTTTCTCTAACCCTCTATAAAGCTGAACTTCGCATTCCTTGTGGGGTAGGTCACTGCTTTTGTTGCTACAAGGAAGCGAGTTTCTTTGGGTAAGAAACTCTGCGGAATCAAAAATCTGATACGTGTTTTCAAAAAATTCTCCGCTTTATGCCGACTCTTCTTGTTGTGCGATGGCGCTGGCGTCCTTCGGCGGTGTTGATACTGCTATGCGCATATGCCACCAACTAGAAAAATACTTACCCTTTGTCCAACTCTCTCGGGAGGGACCCCTTTTTAGCACAGATTTGCCCTTCTACTTTGGATAGCGTAATCTCTAGGAGGAGTACTAGCATAACGCTTACGGATACGGTCTCTTCGTTGATACGCTGGTTCACTCTTGTTTCTCCTACCGCCAGGCTTGAATAGCTTTGATGCCATGTGAAAAATCTCGTACGAATTTGTCTTTTGCAACAAAATCTTAATTACTTCTCCTATTGTGTTTCATAATTATTTCAACGTACCCGGATACGGGTGCGGTAGGTTAATAGGGGCGATTGGACGGAGGGCAATGGGACGGAAGCCACATACTGTCCCATATGGGACCATCGACCCACCTAACGCGGTTAATACCCCCGCACCACTCTTAATGGCATTTGATATGGAGACGATTCTCAATACGGTTGATGCTCGGCGACCTCGATTGCCGCAACAACGTTTCGCATCGGGTTAACGGTGCAGTCATTCAATGCGAGGATTGATTATTTGCGGGGGAACGAGGTTGTTATATGCTATTAGCTCCGCTCTCCCCTACACAGGTAGTTCGTGGTGTGATGCAACGAGACGAGCCGGAGAGCGCACCTGTGAACGCATTGTGTACAACTTGCTTGGAGCCGACGCCCGATTTCATTTCCATTAGGGCTCTTGCTTGTCTGCTACAGTGATTGCAGGCATTTCCCTCGCCGAATCTGTCAAGTCTCGGTCGCTCCGAGCTCCGGCTCCAATTCGGCGCAACATGCCGGTAGAAGCGGAAGATGTCTGCGGTACGAGAGGGGGTCTCTCGTTGCCCGAAGGCATTCGCCCTCCCATTTCTACTTCCCCTTCGGATATCTCGGGCGCCTGAGACGACCTCACGCCTCTTCCATGATGCTGTGCCCGCGGACGCGAGGCTTCGACTATACATCCAGGGGCGGTGCGGCTGCTGCCCGCAATCCCATACCGGCTCTCTTCTTGTTCGGTGTGCACTCAACGGACCGAAGTAGCACAGCAGCACGTCTCTGTTGTCTTCACGGAGAGCACGCACCGAAATCCGCGGGAAGAGCGAGGTTCCTGTCGACGAGCGCAAACATGGAAGCGATGCGGCGGACTCGGGGAGCGACCCTAGCGAGACCGAGAGATTTTGCGGGAGGGACTGCAGGGACGCGTTCGAGCAAGTTTGATAAGCTCCTTCGACGGTCCACTTCAACGAGAACTCTCCCATGCTCGACGAACGAGAAGAATACGGATGCGGGATCAAGGAGGTTATACGATGATCGGTCGGCCCTCTTTTCTTGTTGCTCTTGCTTTTTTCTCTTGCCCTCTGCGGTGTTTTGTTGTTTTAATGTTTTCGCCAGGCTGTGGTCCAATTTTTGTCGACCGGTCTAGGTCTTCTGGCAGTCCGGTTTTGGTTATGGTCCAGGTGTCATGACTATATAATGTCTATATTCCTGAGTTTTAATTCAAAACCGTTCCGGTCCGATCCCCTGCGTGAGATTTTTCGATTGGTGGCTCTTGGTGGTTTCCTCTAGCGAGCAGCCAAAAACTAGTCTCTTCCGATTCAAATTGCCTCCTCGTAGGCAACATTGTAGCCTCGGCCGGATGTACTATATTTTCTTCAGTAATAGAATACTCTAACATGAAAAAAAAAATTTGTTTCATTACAATGAAATATTGAAGTAATTACAGGAAGTAATCTGCAAATAATGTAACGAAATAAATCTAAGTCTTTGAAACAATCTGAACAAAATAGAATGAAAACATCCACATTTCTTTCGATTATTTTTGGACTAAGTCCTGAAAAAATAACTTGGGGAAAACCGGTGTAGCGGATCTTAGGGTTTTATATTATTAGCGATAGAATCTTGAGTAAAACTAGGGCGCCAATGTCAAAGCTCACCCTTGAAGAAATCTAGGTGACAAATGTAATTGTGAGACGTTCACTCACTCGCAAGTATGCGGTTGATCTAAGCAATGGGTGGAGAAGCCCTTCTTTGCCTGCGTGAGTGCCTACACGCACAGGCTGGCCAAAAACTGCGCCGTGACCTAAAAGCGCTCCTCTCTCTACAACTAAGCTCTGGTTGATGCGACCGGATTTGCTTATCACAGCTCGGAAACCTGGCCTCCTAGCTATCTCCCGGTCGCTCCAAGAGACGCTGCGCTGCTTTTCGTGATTTCCGCGAGGGCGCGTCTCTTCAAAAAGCTGCCTTTGTCTCTCTCCTGTTGTCAGCTAACATGTCTCCCTGCTGTAATGTACTCTTGGTCCTCCGGCCGATCCTCGCTGCCCTCTGCGAATGCGGTCAACACGAATCAAAATCACTTAGCAAACCACTGTCTGGTGATTAGATGCCCGACAACCAGCCATGTCTCCTCACACAGCTGAAAATGCAAACGCTCCAATGTGTTCAACGTATTTTCCATGGGCCTCTCACCCTCCTTATATTCTTGGCGGCCTTCAGCAGCCAAGATTAAAAACATAATCAGTGAAAATTAACGGAGGTGATCCATATTTATCTAGAAGATTCACACTTAATTTAGTGTACCCTTTAATTAATCTGTTTCCCTAAGTTGGTATGAGAAAACATTAAAAAACGATTAATTAATTTAATTAAACCATCTCTAAGTAGAATTTTCCAAAACCATTTACCAGGTTTTATAGAATACATGTGTCCTAGCCTATAACAAAGTTACAAGGGCTAGAACGCATCCAAATGCCTGTAATCAACACCAAGAGAGCCAATGAGTTTGTAGAGGCGGGGGGCTGGGGTTCGGATAGGCTCTTTTATTGAGTTTTAACTTCTTTACTAAGAAACTTGTTGAAAATTATACAACTAGGTTCAGTCTTCATAATGACTTGTAATTATGAATTCATGTAATGAAGAGACAAAGATAATAAAATGTGTTTTATAATGCTTGCTTCATGGCTTTCAAGAGCAAGGAGTTTTTATTATAAGTCAAAGACTTCTTCTTGATGTCTTTAGGAGTTTGTCGTCTTGTCATAAATATAATTTAGGTCATGTTACACGTGTAAAGGAGAAAATATTGATGATGCAATTGTATGCTCAAGACCTTGTGACCATCTCCTTGAAATCGGCTCAAGCATACGGATAATCACCCTTGATCATGTAGCCGGCCTACACACATAAGATCCTGCCTTGATGAAGTCGGCTCACCTCAAATGATCATGTCGGCCTAGGTCAATGAGACAATCCCTATATATAGGACCGCGGCGTCATTGTTGAGATATGAATTCGAACAAGTCTGTGATAACAGTGCTGGTAAGAAATCTGCAATTAAAGTGAAAGGAGAGAGCATTTCAGCGAAAGAGAAATAAGGGCTCTCTGTTTTAGGTCTGTTGATCTCGGTCCAGGTCTGTATTACATATCAAGACTGCCGGTGCGAGGAAGAGGATAAGGTCTCGGACTAATGAAATACAGTGCGTAGGAAGGGGCTTGGCAGCGAAGGAAAGGAGACTGCAAGAAGAACAATTCGGGCCTCAATCTTGGATCACTGTATCTTGAATGTCTCAGAAAGAGGACCTAGGGTATTCACAGCGTAAAGGAGAGGGTTATTACAGCAAGGAAAAGGATCTCCAGTCTTAGGTACAGTAACAAGACTAAGGAAGACCTTCTTGAAGCAAAGAAGCACAAGGTTTGAGGCTGCTAGATTAAGGACACGAAGCTTCTAATAGAAGGTACGTGAAGTGCAGAAAGAAGTTCAACAGAGGCTGAGAAGAGCAGAGAAATGTGGTCTTGGAGGCATACTGGTGTCAAGGTTTTGTGTCATGATTGTGGTACTCATCAGTTGAAGATCTATAAAAGAATTACTTTGGGTTTTCCTCTCCAAGAGGAGGAAGTTTTAGCCCTGACTTGCTAGCTAAATATTTGTGTCTCTTATGCATTTTTGATAATTGACTTGATGAAGAGCCGTAATAATCTAACAGATAAGATCTAAGTGAAAGAAGCATAACGAATCACAAGTAATTATCATGAAAATGAAATTTTAATAAAAGTCCAATTTCTCAACAAAACAGTGGAACATATGAAAGACATCAGTCAGACCTTTCTTGTGACTCTTGGAACATCTCCAAGTACCCAAAAACGTACCCTATCTCCCAAAAGAATATGTCTGCAACATAAGATACATCTCTCTGCTACTGTGTTTGATTATGAATCTTTACGTATCTCATATGTTAAATGTTCATTTGCATCTGAATATAAAGCTCACTTCCCGACATATTATTTTCCTTGTGTTTTCTTAGATGAGAAATCATGTGTTCAATTTCAGACTCAATCACATTCAAAAAGCTTATAGCCATTCCTCATTTCCAGAACGATAAAACAGTTGTCAATGATAATTTTATTCTAAAAGTAGTGCGATTAATAGATATTGTACCAAACAACTTGCAGAAAATCTGAAAATCAGTATGCATGTAGTGCTCAGTACTCAGAAATACTAACCTGGGAATGCCGTACAAGACCATGAAGATACACATACGAAAATGGCACTCTACCAGTGAACTCAATACCTCACGCCATTCTTGCCACCCAGAAAAATAAAATATCATGCCTGGCTTAAAACAAAGAAAACCCAGAACTCACAATCAAATCTAAAATTGAAGGAAAAACTAGAATTAAATACTAAAAATTTGACAACAGTACGGTACAAGATGCAAAGCAATGGCAAGAATCTCATTGTTCACTCATCGCTGAAATATGAAGTCATTAAATTTAAAAGATCAATGACAAAAAGTAGTTAAAAATGCAGCTCAGTGGTCAAAACATTTGAATCAGCACCTAAAACATTGCTGGCAACAAAATTTAATATGATTTTATAGTCGTGGTGAGGCCATGACTATGGCCAACAGACCTATATGAACATAACTGAAGTGACTGAGAATGAATTTATACCCATAGAGAATGAATTTATACCCGTAGAGAAAATATTTTTGCCGTTATGTTGCTGGATTCTGTTTGCCTTTCACGCTGCCAGATAGAGGAGGATCCAAGTGCTATCGTAAATTCAGGCACATTAAAGTAAGATTCATGTTCAAACAAAGATACAAATCTGTGCTGCAGATTTCTAGCCACAATCAGCAGATGATTGGCAAGATACAATGAATCCATTGGGAGCCTTGGCTAAAATAAACAAGGATAAGAAATTCTCAAATTTGGGCCGTCATTTAAGCTACAGAAAAATTCATCGTGCATTCTGAATCCCATGATTGATGTTCAACAGGTTTTCGCTCTAAAACCTGGTTCAACCTTTTATGAAGAGACACACTGTCCATTTTGATGGGTTGATCAATTTGCTTAAAAATCAAGTTATAATATTCTGATGCGCAATAGCTAATTGGAATATTCGATTTGGTCAATTTTGCCTTGTATGTTTAGATTATAAATAAAAGTGAGTAGAGACATAACTCACTCTAAAAATAAGTGCACTCCTAATCGACACAACGTTGTAACCAAGTGAGCCAAGAGGCCCAAGAGACCACGTAGACCACATGGAGGGGGAGGCACGCGAGGCCAAGAAATTCGAGCACATGGCAAAGGAGGCTACGTTGGAGGGTGGGCCTTAGGGTTGAGGAGAGGCAACGCTATATAGAGAGGAGAACCTCCTCATTTTGGTCAGGTACGATGTTTATGATATTGAGCTCGTCATTTTAGGCTTCTTGAGCACGGCCCAGTTTGTTGAGCTGATACCCACGCGCTGTTGTTTAGTGCACCGAGTGTCTCCGTTCGAAATCTCACCCTCGACCGAGGACTTGATGCACCAACAGGTGAAGTTGTCCATCCAAGTATTTTAAGGAGGTTGGTGTTTGCTTTCGTGGAAGACGACATCCATAGGCTACGCGATCTTGAAGGAAAGGCACGGTCCCCATTTCTTGGGAAACTCGGTTAGGTTTCTTTTGGAGGTTTGAGCTTAGAATTGAGCTGAGACGACCCTTGCTGCTTTGAAGAATTTTAGCGATTTGACGATGTTGTTGGATTCATCGGTGTCGGTAACGAGCAACAGAGGATAACGTAGATCCTCAAGGGTGATTTTCGAGGTCGACCATTACGACGCTCTGCGAAACTGCTACAAGTTTGGTGAAGTAAAGGCGGGTCCAAAGTTTTAGCTTATTCGATGAGGAAACGGCGCCGAATGCTTATCTTGTTCTGACAATAGCAACTACACGACGATTTTCGGCGGCTAGGAAGCGCGGTCCCGGAGAGCGACCATTCACATCAACATTCGAAATGTTCTTGCTTGCCACTGCACGCCTTGGAAATCTGGGTTCCCTCCCTCGATCACCCTGTTATCATATGTTCTAGGCATAATAAAATGAGCTCGGCTATCTCTTTGCATTTCTTCGAGTATACGTACATGTTCTATATATATGCTATTGTATGCTTGCCTCTTTGTTATTTTTCTTCTGCGAGCATTCGATTGCTATACCACTTGGTGTGTTTTCCCCATACTCTTAAGCCAGTTGCGGAAAGAACCGAATGGCCTCTAAGATCTCATCCTCTTTTCAAAAAGATGAAATATACGTAAATACCCTTACGATTGGGTCTACTGGTTGAGTTTGCTTGTGTTCAGAATATCACTGAAAGAGATATTACACAAATGCTAAACAAAATATTTGGTCACTTGTGAGAGTATCTTATCTCAAACCAATTATAAATTAATGGTAGCATGCGTTTGGAATCTATTTGAGCATCTCAAGACTTATCTAAGCCATCTAGAGCCTAGGCCATAGGTTCTTTGAACTTGCTACCTTATTTCTTGGTAACCTTGAAGATATTTTTTGGAGTGTTTAATTAACGGCAATATTTCACTTTGAGTTTTGGAGCGAGGGAAAGCGTGGGAGCGGGGATATGCACAAAGGCGCGGTATATAGCAACCCCAAAATTTGGGAAATTTCGGGGAAAACGAGGGACGGGGAGGACGGGGTCGGGGATGTCAAAAGTCATAAAATTTTAAAATTATAAATTATTAAAAATTAATATATAAAAATAGAAAATAAAAATCCCAACAATATGTCAATTAAGTCACAAGACACGTCCCTCGGAGGTCTCGTGTCCCGTATTTTGTGTGTCGGACACGAAACTTGCCCCTGAAGTATTCGAGCGTTTTCTTCATGTCACTCAATCGAGACACGTGTTTTGGAGCGTGGCAAAAAACGTGCCCTAACGTTTTTTAGCTCTTGGGACACATGTATCCCATGAAAAATGACATTTAAAACCTACAACATGGTTTTGGGTTTTTTGTCATTGTTCATCACCCGAAATCAAGTTGCCTTTATTGCGCAAAATCAAATTGTTGTGCGGTGTGAGAATTCCATCATGTTCAAGCAAAATGCTCACAACTTCACATTGAGAGGCATAGTTCACAACTTCACACATTGACTTTGGACACAAGGATACGAGAACGGCGTTCGTGTGCTTTGTTGAGTGTTTGGAGCACTTAAATGTCATGTAAGTTGTGTTATAACTTATGGAACTTAACTTTAATATACACCGATGACCATGTATAGACCGTTTATTGAAATAAAAGCCCCACCCTCCCCGTCATATGCTCCTTTGTATACACCTTCGAGGTCTAAAGGAGGGAAAGCTGGAATTAAACGCTCGAGTTAACGGTGATTTGAACACATAAATTTATAGTTTATAAACTACCTTATGTGATTTGAACATGATCGACCACTGTTTGAAGTTAATAACAAAAGTTATAACATGAACAATGAACATCATTGATATAGTAAATTAATAAACTATTCTAGTAAATCACTAAGTAGTAAATAGTGTGCACAGATACTAAATAGATATAAGTCATGATTCATATCTATATGGATCGGGCACTATATTTACGATATTTTAATATATATATAAATATATATGCAAACATGTTCCTAGTGTCCCATTTCCGGAGATGGGCACAGCAATACGTATCGATTAAATATTTTGTAACCATCCTACGTCTCTCCACCATCACTGCGTGTCATATGACTTAGTATGTCAATAAACGCTTCTTAAATATTAATAATTATAAATGTACATCTAAAGACTAAATATGATCATCATTTCATGTTGAACTATTATCATTTATGAATTATCATTTGACATTTACGCAATATAAATTTAAAAATGAAATTCTTTTGAATTAAATCCATCAATTGACATTGTACGGTGTTCCATCTAAATTCATCATTTGAAATGATGTAAGATACATCTGAAATTAAATTCATCATTTGACAATTGAAATTATACACGCAATGAACATTGAAAACGATAAAAAGTAAATTCATTGTGTAGCCAATGACAATGACATATGTTGAAGTCCAAAATAGCCATAGAATACTAAACTAAAAGTTAACAAATAAACGTTGAAATACTAGTAAATTTCTCCAAAAGTACTACTAAATTTAAGTTTTAACATAATTTTATTTTTATTTTTATAAATTTTAAGTTTTAATATAGTTTGTTTATTTTTGTTTTTTAAAAGTTTTAATATAATTTAATTCTTTTATTTTTGTTTTTCATTATATTTAAATTTGTAATTTTTAGGCTTTTAAGTATTTATAAAAAATATTAGAGAAAAAAATAGGGCACATCACCATCCCCCCTTTGTAGAGTCGTGTTTTGTCACTAAACGTCACCTAGGTTTCCACGAGTTTCCCCAAAAGGGGATGCTTGGCTTGTTCCTGGGGTTTCCCCCATCCCGAAAGCGTGGGGAGCGTGGGGGCACATCCCCTACCTAGGGACGCATCATAGTGGAACACTAGTTAACGAGTTTCATTAGAGGGTATCTTGCTGGGAATCCTTGGGTTTGATCTCCAAGACCTATTGGAAAGACTCCCTTCTATGGATAACACATCATCTACAAAACAAGCATTGAACAACCACTAAGATGATAGTGATGGCTAATGTCATGTGCAGCAATCTAGAGTACCTAGTGAGAGCTTACCACTAGGCCACTATTTTAGGTAGCATTTTTGGTGACATTTCTAGAAATGAATTTGAGTCCTCCTTATAATTTGAAGTCTAAAGACAAGCCTAATAATGGTGTGAAAATTCCTAACAACGGTCTATTGCGGCAAATTGATATTACTTCTCCTACTTGATAAGTTACACAAGCTATTTACTTTGTTCTATACAAGAAAATAAGAAGCAAATTGTAATATCCCAATTAGAAATTTTGCTAGTTAAAATATTAATTTTTGATCAATTTTGATATTTCACAATGTCAAGCATAAATAAGGTGTTCGGAACCCATAATTTAATAATTAAGGGAAGAAAAAAACTACAGTACTACTCTAGTTCACAAGGAAAAATTCGGCCTTAGTGGATCCTTATGAGTAACATTAAATTGGAAGCGACTCCCTAGGTGGCGGCGTGTGAGAGACTCTGTAGGCGCAACGCAATAGTGGTTGGGCTGAGGGCTGCCCACGATCCAATAGTGGGCCCAAAGGAATGTTAGAGACTTGGTCAGTAAAAAAGTGAAAGCGACTCATTTCCTCATTCATTCATCTTCTATTTGATTTTCGGAAGGTGGTAGTTTTGCTTGTATAGTTTAAGGTTTTGTCAGGGTAGTGAAGTTCGAGTGGTACGCGATTTTGACTCCCATTAAGCAAGGGATCAACCCTGACGGTTCATTCCGGCGGCGATTTACGGGAAGTTTCTTCCGGCGGGCAGGATACGATTCTATGCTTGTTGTTTCTGTTTTCGAGAGGGTCCTTCACTTGCCTTAAAACGAGATAGGTACATTATTAAATTATCCATTGTATCTCATTATATTCTCGATTAATAAAATGGCTTAGCATTTCAGGCATTTTTATATGTATTTGCTTTATGTTCTATTTCACATTTTCTATGTTGTCGTATGCTTGTATTCTTGTCTGTTTCACATTCGGGATATTCGGTGGTATCGAACGTAAGGTTAAGCTCGACACTGTGGTCTATGACATTGGGAAAAGAGATCATACGATTTAACACAGAATTTTGAAGAGAGCAATAACGGTGCGATGCACCAAAAACGAAAATTGGAAAAAAGACCCAAAATATAAGGGTCAAATTTTGAAAGTTGGAGATTAGAAAACGTTTTTATGGGTTTCTGGGTTTTGAAACGAGATCACCTTCCCAAGTTGGAATTTTACGAGTAGTTTTAGGTGGGTAAATCGAGAGGTCGAGAGACAAGCGACAATATGGTTTACCCATTGTTGGTGCGATTTACGAAACCTGTAGACACATAGCGAGAAAGAGCCGATGGCGGTTGATGATGATGAGGAGGAGATTTGAAGAAGGCGCTCCAACGTACGAGGATGTATCACGAGAGACTCATCGCATTGGAGAAGCCGATGCAGGAAACCCCAAGGGGGTTTCGGTTGGTGAGGGATCGGTACATCCCACCATTTGCAGAAACGCCAGTGCCCTCGGCACTGTGGCATCACATACACCCACACGTCCCCTGCCATGCCCACTTTTGCGGATGAAGACATAGGGGCGAGAGCACGGTGATCGGAGCCGCGCCCACATGGGTGATTATTTCGCAGAGTACCAGGCATACGGGCAGGAGTTCATGGAGGCTCTCTCATTCAGAGATTATGTTCAGCTCCAGCGTGATATTAGACCTCACAACTTTCACAGAGGGAACAGGCGCTCACATGATGGGGGCTTACAGCGCACAGTGGACAGATTCCATCTACCGACATTTGACGGGTCATCCAGGCGCTCAAGAAAAGCTTGGGTGGACAAGTTGGATACCTCTTTCCAGCTTGACCGAGTATCGGAGAGGGAAACCATTAAAATGGTTACCTTGCACTTGGAGGATGAGGGAACACAGGGTTGCAGGGAGTCTGAGGTTACACCTAGTGTGACACAGGATTCACCCTCATTGGAGACCTCCTTGGCCATGTCGGTTGATGTGGTAGTGGAGAAGGTAGAGCCTACCTCAGTAGAGCCATCCATTGAGGTGATGACCGGAGTCGCGTTCGAGTCTTCGGGTGGTAGCAGCACACAGATGGGTGCAGTGTCAGGAGATGTATCCACCTTCGATGAGGCACTAGCAGGTACAGAGGTATTGGATGATGGTCGCAGACAGCGGTATCATCGGCTTCGGACGGACCTTCGAGTTTTGAGAGAGAAGGCCACGTCAGTACGGGAGGCCATTTTGTTGCGGGACCAGGAGCTGGAGGGTATGAGAGTGACTTGTGCCAAGTCGGCGGCCAAGTTGGTCCGCATTGGGGAACGACTGGATTCCCTGATGGTACAATCAGAGGGCACGTTGGAGCGTCAGATCATTCCCCTTCAAGCATGCATGGATGGGACTAGCAGTGTTGTTGGGTCATCTCTTCCCGTTGGAGAGAGAGAGGCAGAGCCACCTAGTCAGATCTCATATGTTGACTTGGATAGCGGTATGAGACGATCAGAGTTGCACAGGGTACGACATCCACATGTTGAGGTTGGATGGCGAGAGATTTTGAGTTGGTACTCGGTGGAGCGGGCTATGGAGATAGTGATGGATCCGAGTGTAGCTCAGCAGGATTTTCTATGCATGGGGAATACAGGAACCCCAGATTGGCCTTGGGATCTAGTGGGATCACCTACCGTTCCCCAGGCAGGTCGGCTGACTATGCCTTGGAGAGTACAGTTGGCCTAGTAGTAGAGCATGTGCAGTTTCGGTCAGCTCCAGTGGCCAACCAGTTTATGGGTAGACTCCCTAGGTTGTCTTGGCATGACACCCATACACGGGATCACGGGGTGGTCAGCACACCTTGGCAGGAGCTTGTCGGAGGAGGTGGCATTGGCAGGCCACCAGATGGCACCTTGGATGGGGCCAGGAATTCTTCACCTTTGTGTGGGGCACAGAGGACGCAGCAAAGCCGAGCAGTGGTGGTAACACTACTGACACACAGGGAGATTCACTTCTCGGACCCCTTGAGGAGGATTTGGAGTGATGATCCTTTCGTCGGCAGGTATAGTGATACGACGGTGGAGACGATGTTACCGATTGGTGGTAGTCCGACATGTAGGGGCACAGCTCTAGGTCATCACATCCAGGGATGTGTGGGAGCCTCTAGCATTGAGCGATGGATTGCCGGTGGACATGGAGTAGCATGGTGGTGTACCATAGTGTGTGGGACTGCATTGTGGAGTAGGAGTATCCTACATCACATTGAGAGCATGCGGAGAGTGACCGATGCCTGGACACAGTCAGGGCACGAGACGGTACAGGGTGCTACAGCAGTAGCACATGGTATCCAGCAGCATACCGAGGTATGCCTCGGTGTGCAGTGGCATGTTGAGGAGTATATGGATGATCAGTGGTATGCGAGGGCATACGGTGCTGCACAGCAGGGTCTTAGAGCATTGCTTCCAGAGAGACTCATGGACAGGGACACTGGGCTTACCTTTGGGGGTATTTCACCCAGGATCGATGAGGAGACAGAGGAGCGATACTTGATGGTATATGTGGGGACTCACACATCCGACACTCTTCTACATCACTCGTGGGCACAACTGATTTTGTTGTTGTCCTTTGGCACTTTGGGCATGAGCAGCAGGGTCCGTGAGGCACACCCAAGATATTTGGATGGCCCTCAGCACACTAGGCGAGAGACTTCTCAGCAGTGGCACTGGGTCAGTACGCTAGTTGACAGCCCCAGTTTAGGGGATGAGATGATCCTCTGCAGTGGTGGCACATTAGTCATTGCTGAGCCTACGCTTGGGGAGCAGGTCATGAGGGGCATGTTGAGATCATGCATGAGCAGAGGATATTGGGTTCAGCAGAGGTAGCATCCCAGCATGCGTCTGGACTCCAGACATTGTATCGACACTTCATCGAGAGGGTGGATGGCATATTCAATGCAGATGAGGTGGCAGAGGTAGAACAGGAGGGCATTCCTTCTGTATGCCAAGGTGAGGACTCTCTTTCATATGAGTCCATAGGATCAGTTGAGGTTGCTTCTGTGGAGCAAGAGCAGTCATGCAGGTATGATGACAGTAGATTGCAGCCGTATTACAGTGTGCAGGGTGAGCAGTCAGGGGACTATATAGGAGATACTCTGGGTGATGAGTCACTTGTGACGCTTCAGCTAGAGCAGCACATGATGGAGCCTGAGTCAGCAGAGGAGGATACTATGGACATCAGGCATGACATTTCCTTGGGTGAGGTCCAGATGGGTGCCCACATTGAGCCTATGATGGATATGTGGCTAGCATTGGGGTCATCCTTTGAGGTGGAGCAGTCAGATGCACAAACACCGAGTACCGTGACAGCAGCTACAGATCCATATCCTCTGGAGATGTTGGAGGTAGATGTGATAGTTTGGCAATGGGAGATGATTACGGGTTGGCGGCAACCTTCCAGGCATGTTCCACATGCAGTTGTTGTTGCTACATCAGATGCTTCCTCCAAGATGGACTGGCGGGAGATCATGAGTTGGTACCCTCTTGATGGTACAGTATTCTTCGTAGGGAGCACAGTGGAGCAGGGGCCCTTGGACATAGTAGATGTTACAGATCCCAGTCGGCAGGAGGGCACCAGTTGTCGTTACTTCAGGACTCCTTCCCAATTTCAGGAGAGCAGGATCAGCATGGGATTGAGTCATGACATGGATTGGAGAGAGGTGATGAGTTGGTATGCAATTGGAGGGGTAGCATATGTAGCTACAGGTACAACGCAGCAGGAGCCCAGGAGCATTGATGCTTATTGGTGGTCTTCACCTCTAAGAGCATTAGTCATAGCCAGAGGCAGTGCACGGTCCGAGCCGTGGGACTTGGGCGATTATTGGCCATGGTGGCGATGGGATCCGGGGGGATTATTGGTTGAATGGTACTGTGAGAGGCTAGTTTGGGATCCTGGCATTGAGATATCCCTTCGTATCAGGGTGATTCAGGAGACGGAGAGGTTTCAGTGGGACCCAGGCACATTTTGCAGTATCGGTGGGGAGCATCAGCTAGAGAGTAGGCTTGTTCAAGCGTTGCTTGAGGACAAGCAATTTTTGCCGGATGAGGATGCCACTTGGGAGAGCGAGAAGACATTGCAGCATCCATCACTTCAGTTGCTTGAGGACAAGCAACGTTTTGCCGGGGGAGACTGTAATATTCCTAATTAACACCGCTAATTGGAATATTTGATTTTTGTATAGTTTTTCCGCCTATAGTTAATTAATAAATAAAAGTGAGAAAAGGGGGACTAACTCACTTAAATAAAATAAAGTGTTTCCCTAGTAGATGCAACGTTATAACTTAAGGGGGAGCCTTGGGGGTCCACACCACGTATGAGAGGAGGCTCACGTAGCCTCGAGAAGCTTCTGCGCAGGCCCATGAGGAGCACGTGGGAGAGAGAGGGACCACGTAGGGTTTTGAGGAGGGCCAGCGTTATAAAAGGAGGGAGAGCTATCTCATTTGGGTATTATTGATATTGTTGATGATATTGAGCTAGACTTCTGTCTACTTGAGCACGCTGGCTGTTTAGTCGGTCTGCAGCACTGTTTAGTGCGACTGAGTGTCTCCGGTCGGAGATCTCACCCTTGGCCCCGGGGGACTTCGAGTGCCTGCTCGGGTAAGGTTTTTCTTCAGTCTTTAGCAGGAGATTTGCAGGTGTTTTGTTGGGGAGTTTTGTTGAGGAACTGAGCTTCATTGGGTGACTGCGCAGTCCTTGGAGGGAGGACGTAGTTTGAGTTGGAGCTGTTCAGTGGTAGAGATTTCTGCAGGAGATTCAGGCCTATTCCGGTGTGGAGGTTCAGCGTTTATCATTTGGTGAGTTTCCTGAGGAGTTGTGGCCCCATTTCAGTCTATTTCAGTTGGTGTCTGCGCAGTTCTTGGAGGGACAACGTTTTTCTAGGAGGAGGGTTTCTGGGGCTGATTTTCGGAGGTGGTCCGTTTTGTATATGGTTTCTGGGTTTTGTCCGGGGTGGTGAGTTCAGGTGGTCTGCCGATTTTCAGCTCATTCCGGCAAGGGGACCAGCCCCTAGCTTCAGTTCATTCCCGCAGCAGCAGTTTACGCGCAGCAGCAGTTTACGGGAGTTTCTTCCAGCAGCTGGGATGCAGTTTCTTGTAGCAGCCATTTCCTGTTTTTCTAAGAGGGTTCTTCACTTGCCTTGAGCAAGGATAGGTGCACTCATTCTGATTATCTATTGTACCCATATATATATTCTCAGATTAATAAAATGGCTTAGCGTTCTGGTATTTTTATGTGTACTTGCTCTGTATTCTATTTCCGACATTTTTCCTATATAGTTGTATGCTTGTATTGCTGTGTATTCTGTCTATTTCCCTTTCGGGATATTACATACTACCATGTGTGCTACATTATGAAAGTGTTAGGTATAGTCATATAGCCAATGTAACCAGCATATTATTAGATCAAAATCATATTTCCTACCCCTATGGATAATTATGATATACAATTGAAAGCAATCATGATGATTAAGACACTAATGTGCTAGGTCCGAAGGGTGGGGGCTGAGAAAATAAAATGACCATACTTTATGATATGGGATCCTGAGAGCAGAGGGAAAAGGGGAATCAAAGACCATTCCTTCAAGCTTGAACATAGAAAAATTTATGATCAATCCCAAGCATACCTTCCCAAACCACCCTTTAAGCACGTGATTAATTTCAACATCTATGGGAAAACATTGGGAGGGGAAAAGAGAAGGAGATGATAAGGATGTGAGATTACAATTGGGATGCTCACTACAAAGATCATATTGCAAAGGGGAAACTAGCACAGGCTCATCCTTCTTAAGACTAGGGTCCAAGGATGGCTCAAAAATACCAATAATCAATCCTTCATGATGAAATGGAATATAGGTCAAGATAGGACTCCTATCAGTATCGCAAATTGGGTCCTTGTTGAAGCAACAACCACTAACATCCCATTTCCCTTATTGTACATGTATTAAATCATCAATGCTATTAAGGGATCAATGAGGTCACTTTCTTCAAAGTCCTTAAAAGTTGAATCATCCTTAACAGGGGTAGGGCTGGCCTCAATCTCACTTCCCACAAAGTCTACCTCTTCATCATGACATTTATTACATTCTTCTTTAGTATGGTCCTCAAGGTCTTCATCAATGTTCTCGTCCTGATGATCCAGAGAGGAATCAAGCTCAACATATTCTTCTACCTCATTCGAATTTGGCATATACTCAATGAGCTATAGCTCTTGGAGGGCTATATCCAAGCTTTGACATGCTTCCTTAACGGTTTGAAAACTTGGTCCATTATGCAAATAGAACTATGAAACCAACATAGAGAAAGAGGTAATGCTTCTAGGCTCACATGATTCAACCCAATCTTTATATATACCAATAGATAGAATAAACAATTCAATCTTGCCACTAGGATTAATTATGTCGAGTCTTGAAGTATCCCTAATAGACTTCTGTTAAAATTGGCAACTAGGGCCAAATTCCACTTTGGATAGCTCCTATGGAAAAGATAATTGCAACATTGAATTCCTCTTTTCGAGAGGACCAAAATCGATCTAACGATTGCTAAATTTGGATAAGGAAAACTATTTATTCATTCAAATTTAATTTCATAAGGCATGACCTTATTTAGGCAGGAAAATTGAAAATTTGAATTTCCGTCCTCATGTGACCAATTCGGCCTACCCATGAAGAATATAAATAGCCTATTCGTATACCTCAAGGAGACACAAAGAGATGGATTCTTCTCATGAAAAGGCATCTGAGACAACCTAGCTCAATAGGAGGAGGCCGAGTATGTTTGGATCTGTGATTTGGCTTGCTTATGTCGCTGATCAGGTCCGAGTCTATGCAGAGAAGAGGTTGCATCTTTTAAGGGCACTTTTGGTGATGTATTGGTGAAGTCTTTCTTCCAGAAGAAGGACGCATACATCAACAACTCTTCCAGGTGATCCGCAAGTCCTATCCCTCTTAGGACAGGAAGCCATGTGATTGTTGGTGTCCACAGGAAGGGCCACAGGCCTCATTTGTGAAAGTTTCAAAACAGAAACCCTACTGCAGTGTCTAGATCTACTTCGCCTACTTGTTTGATTAACTTAACAAGTTATTTAACTAAAGTATTCAGAAAAAACATTAAAGAAGACACAAACTACAGCTTACACATCTATAGATCTTTTACTGAACAATACGCACATGTGACAAGATTACACACGAATTTTCAGACAAATGTCCCCGGAAAAACCCAATGCAGGAAAACCAGTGCAACAGCTCTAGAGGGTTTTATTATTATGTGAAATCTGAATACGACATTCTGGGAACCATAAATGGTTGGCCCTACAGAGAAATTACATGGCAGTTTGTAACTTTTACTTGGAGACAGAAAATATGGTTGTATCGCACCCTCAATCGGGATTTACAGATCGCGAGCCCTTTCTGGCCCACTGGAACCCTCAGCGCTGCCTCTGCAACCTCTGCGTCAGCGCTCACTGGCCAGCGTCCCCATTGCGTCACCCTCACTGGTGCTGCGCTGCCCTAGCTAGGCCTGCGTCACCCTAGCTAGTGTGGCGCTGGCTGGGCTTACGCAACCTCTGCGCAATCCTCTGCGTGGTGCTGGCTGAATTGCGTCCTCTTGGCTGGCTTTGCGCTGCCAGGTACTCACTACCTCTCTGTTGTTGTATTCTCAGCCTTGGATCAGAGCATCCCTTGCCAATCTCTGCCCCTCACTGCACTGCAAACTCACTTTGAATTCCTCAACAAAGCCCGCCCCAAAAATTCAACTTGGCTTCAGTGCTCTGCCTATGTGTGTGTGTTCTCCAACTGACCCCAAGCCTTTCTATTATACTTTTCTCGTTGGGAAACCAACGGCTGTGATCTAATCTCTAATCGACGGCTCAAATTAAAAAACTACTTGATCCATGTCACTTAGAACATTTCATCACATGTTTTAATTAATTCACTTTAATTTTTCTAATTCCCTAAGTTAGACTTAGGGTCATTTAAAAAATTAATTATTTCAATAACTTCAACTCCAGATGAAATTTCTCCAAACTCTTTTTGGGTTTTGGAGATCCCGTTGTCTTATCCCTTCCACAAAATTCGGAGCTAGAGCACACCTGATGCTACCCAAAATCTCAACACTCCCTCTTAGCGAGGAGTGTGCTCTAGCAATACTTCCACACTAAAGCATTGCCTGATCTTGGCATCGGTCTCTGCGTTGTTGATGTTTGGCCTGTTGCCCTCCATACACTGCGTTGCTGCTTTCTATACTGTTGCCCATGTCACTGCCACATTTGTACTGCAGCGCCCTCTCAATTTGTTGCATCATGTTGCCCATAGCACTGCCACTGCTAACTGTTGCACTGCAATTCAGTTGCTGAGAAGTAGGCACTTGAAGGACCATCTCCCAATCTTTGACAGACAAGTCAGTTGGGTTGCAACTCATCATTGAAGCTCCTTATGCTGCTGCACTGCATTGTCTCTCTGAAGCACTGCGTTGTTTGTTGCATTGCACTGCGTAAGCACTGCCTTTGCGCTGCTGAAATCCCATCAGCTTTTGCACTGCTGCTTCCACACTGTTGTTGCCTCTCCTCTGCGCTGCTCTAGACTTCAGCGTCCCATCTTGCCTCTGCTTCTCTGTGATCTTCTGCACCCACTACTCCACTCATCTTGCTACTATCTTAAGGCTCCCGTAGCTTGTATGTGATCCAAGAGTTTGGGCACCTCAAGGATCCTACCTCCCATCTGTAGTTGCTCTACAGATCAATATCACCCCACTTCCTTGGTTCATGATCACTCACCATCGTCCCCTTTTGAAGCTCCTGCCTTGGAATCGAAGATCCCTTGTCCTCCTTCTTAGGACAATTGTCGGCGAAGTGTCCAAGTTTGCCACAATTAAAGCACCGGACCGTGGATAGGTCCATCTTCTTCTTCTTCCCTTGCTGCAGCTGTCCCTTTGATGCAAGGGTTGCATCCTCCTCCTCCTCTTTCTTTAATTTGACTCCACCGTTGCTGCTTTGCCTCTTGGTAAATCTCCTGATTTCCACCTGACAGAGGATTGCCCACATGTCTGCCCAGGATGGTAACGCTGCCCTGCCCAAGATGCTTTGGACAAACGTTTCCTATTCATCGGTGACTGCATTCAGGGCAGTCCTCACCAAGAGCCCTTCATCTGGAGTCGTACCCATGGCAATCAGTTGATCCCGAATAGTCTGAAGTCTAAAGAGGAAGGGATCGATTTCCTCACCCTTCTGCATTTGGAACAACCGCATCTGATTCTCCAGAAGCATCTTCCTCTGGATGGCACTTCCCTGATACATCGTGTTCAAAGTTATCCACATTTCATTTGTCGTGTTCTTCCTGACAATATGTGGAACCATGTGATCCTTGACTCCATCCCCGATCAGGCGCTTACCCCGCGCCTGATTCTCGTTGACTTTCTTCAGGGCATTTGCATTAGTAGGCACAACTAGGACATTTTCAGCATGGTCCTTGATGTCGTACTCATCCAGGACTGTCAGGATCCTAGCTCTCCAGATAACAAAGTTGGACACACCGTCCAACCTATCCTAATCTCTCAGTCCATGAGAAACCATCTCTGCTCAAATTTGTCGAAACAGGTACTCCTCTCCCTCTTCTTGTTGCAACAATCAACAGAAAACTGGATCTCGGTTTCCTGGCGATAGAAACCCTCTATAGTAGTTGCTCCCTCTGACAACTGATTTCCCTCCCGGAAATCCTCCGCCAAAACAACTGAATCATTCCTCTATGATCACTCCACTTGATCACACTCAGATCCCTTGGCTAGAGAATCTACTGAGCGATTGTTGTCCTCCTGCTCTTGTTACCATTGCTAGGCAATTAACTGCACCGACAGAACCTGTGCCACACCAGTAACTTTGAAGATCAGAAGCTCTACTTCCAGACTTTGGAAATCTGCACAACAATCTCCACATGGACTGCGTCCCCCCTCTGGCTGGCCTCTGCGTAAGCAGACTGGTTCAGCGCAACGCATACTGATCCTACGTCACTCTGGAAGGCTCTGTGTTGCCTTTGCCTCACTTAGATGGCTCTGCGTCATCCTGGCTGGGTTGTGTCCTTCCTGGTGCTGCGCTGCCCTCTTCTAGATTTTTGCTGCTTCAGCTACCCTCTTCGTGGCCATTATCTTCAGCTGCTCTGTTGGTGGATCAGTTTGATTTGCAATGCTCTGATACCATGTGAAAGTTTCAAAACATAAACCCTACTGCAATGTCTAGATCTACTTCGCCTACTTGTTTGATTAACTTAACAAGTTATTTAACTAAAGCATTTAGAAAAACATTAAAGCAGACACAAACTATAGCCTACACATCTACAGATCATTTACTGAACAATACGCACATGTGACAAGATTACACACGATTTTTCGGACAAATGTCCCCGGAAAAACCCAATGCGGGAAAACCGGTGTAGTAGCTGTAGAGGGTTTTTATTATTATGCAGAATCTGATCACAACATTCTGGGCACCAGAAATGGTTGGCCCTACAGAGAAATTACATGACAGTTTCTACCTTTCACTCGGAGACAAAAAATATGGTTGTATCACACCCTCAATCGGGATTTACAGATCACGAGCCCTTTCTGGCACACTGGAACCCTCAGTGTTGCCTCTGCAGCCTCTGCATCAACCCTCACTGGCCAACGTCCCCACTGCATCAGTCTCTGCATCGCTGATGCTTGGCCTGCTGCCCTCCATCCACTGCGCTGCTGCTTTCTGTACTGTTGCCCATGTCACTACCATTAACACTGCCACATCTGTACTGCAGCTCCCTCTCAATTTTCTTCATCATGCTACCCATAGCACTGCCACTACTAACTACTGCACTGCAACTCAATTGCTGAGAAGTAAGAAACTGAAGGACCATCACCCAATCTCAGACAGAAAAGTCAGATGGACTACAACTCATCATTGAAGCTCCGTCTGTCGCTCCGTTGCGCTGTCTCTCTAAAGCACTGCGTTGTCTGCTGCACTGCACTGTGTAAGCACTACCTCTGCCCTGCTAAAATCCCATCAGCCTCTGCGCTCTTGCTACCACTCCTCTGCGCAACTCCAAACTTCAGCATCCCAGCTTGCCTCTGTTTCTTTGTGATCTTCTACACCCATTTCTCCACTCATCCTGCTACTGCCTTAAGGCTCCCGTAGCTCATATGTGATCCAAGAATTTGGGCACCTCAAGGATCTAGCCTCCCATCTGTAGCTTCTCTACAGATCAATATTGCCCCACTTCCTTGGTTCATGAGCACTCATGCCTACATCATCGTCACTACCATCGTCCCCTTTTGCTATTGCTGCCTTGGAATCAGAAGATCCCTTGTCCTTCTTCTTAGGACAATTGCTGATGAAGTGTCCAAGTTCGCCACAATTAAAGCACCGAACCTTGGATAGGTCCCTCTTCTTCTTCCCTTGCTGCCGCTGTCCCTTTAATGAAAGGGCTGCATCCTCTTCCTCGTCTTTCTTTACTTTGAATCCTTCGTTGTTGCTTCGCCTCTTAGTAAATCTCCTGATTTCCTCCTGACAGAGGATTGCCCACATGTCCGCCCAGGATGGTAATGTTGTCCTGTCCAAGATGCTTTGGACAAACGTTTCCCATTCATCGGTGACTCATTCGGGGTAGTCCTCACCAAGAGCCCTTCATTTGGAGTTGTACCCATGGCAATCAGTTGATCCCGAATAGTCTGAATTCTAAAGAGGAAGGGATCGATTTCCTCACCCTTTGACATCTGGAACAACTGCATCTGATTTTCCAGAAGCATCTTCCTCTGGAGGGAGCTTCCCTGATACATCGTGTTCAAATTTGTCCACATTTCATTTATCGTGTTCTTCCCGGCAATATGTGGAACCACGTGATCCTTGACTCCATCCATGATCAGGCCTAATTCTCGTTGAATTTCTTCAGGAGATTTGCATCGATAGACACAACTAGGACATTTTCAGCATGATCCTTGATACTGTACTCATCCAGGATTGTCAGGATCCTGGCCCTCCAGATAACAAAGTTGTACACACCGTTCAACTTATCATGATCTCTCAGTCCATGAGAAACCATCTCTGCTCAAATCTGTCGAAACAGGTATTCCTATCCCTCTTCCTGCTGCAACACTCAACAGAAAATTGGATCTGGGTTTCTTGGCGATAGAAATCCTCTATAGTAGTTGCTCCCTCTGACAACTGATTTTCCCCTCAGAAATCCTCCACCAAAACAATTGAATCAGTCCTTTATGATCACTCCACTTGATCACACTCAGATCCCTTGGCTAGAGAATCTGTTGAGCAATTGTTCTCCTCCCGCTCTAGTCACCTTTGCTAGGCACTATTCTGCACCGACAAAACCTATGCCACACCAGCAACTTCTGAAGATCAGAAGCTCTGCTTCCAGACTTTGGAAAACTGCACAACAATATCCACACGGACTGCGTCCCTTTGGCTAGCCTCTGCATGAGCAGACTGGCTCAGCGCAGCCTCTGCGCAGTGCAAGTTGATCCTGCGTCACTGTGGAAGGCTCTTCGTTGCCTCTACGTCACTCAGATGGCTCAGCGTCAGCCTCTGTGTGGCCTCTGCGTCAGCCTGGCTGGGTTGCGTCCCTCTTGGTGCTACGCTGCCCTCTTTCGGATTTCTATTGCTTCAGCTGCCCTCTCTGCAAAAATTATCTTCAGTTGCTCTGTTGGTCGATCAGCTTGATCTGCAATGCTCTGATACCATGTAAAAGTTTCGAAATAGAAACCCTACTGCAATGTCTAGATCTACTTTGCCTATTGTTTGATTAACTTAACAAGTTATTTAACTGAATTATTTAGAAAAACATTAAAGCAGACTCAAACTACAGCCTACACATCTGCAGATCATTTACTGAAGAATACACATATATGACAAGATTACACACAATTTTTCGGACAAATGTCCCTGGAAAAACCCAATGCAGGAAAACTGGTGCAACAACTCTAGAGGGTTTTATTATTATGTAAAATCTGAATACAACATTCTGGGCACCATAAATGTTTGGACCTACAGAGAAATTACATAGCAGTTTGTACTTTTCACTCGGAGACAGAAAATATGGTTGTATCACACCCTCAATCGGGATTCTGGATCACACAAACCTTACGGCCTTTGGAACCCTCGGCTGACCCTGCGTACGACCCTCACCCCCGGTGCTACGCTACCTGCAGGCTCGGGCTGTGTCTCTAATTTGGTGTTACCTTGGTACAGGTGCATCCTCTGCACAGGCTTCGCAATCCTCTGCATGGTGCGGCTAAACTTTGTCCTCTGGTTGGCTCTGCGGCTGTCCAGGCCCATTCCAACGCACTCTGCGGTATTGTATTCTCGGCCTTAGATCAAATCATCCCTTGTTGATCTTTGCCCCTCACTGCACTGCAAACTCGCTTTGAATTCCTCAACAAACCCTGCCGCAGAAATTCAACTTAGCTTTAGTGCTCTGCCTGTGTGTGTGTTCTCCAACTTACCCCAAGCCTTTCTCTTATACTTTTCTCATTGGGAAACCAATGACCGCGATCTAATCTCTAATCGACGGCTCAAATTAAAAGACTGCTTGATCCATGTCACTTAGAACATTACATCACATGTGTTTAATTAATTCACTTTAATTGTTCTAATTCCCTAAGTTAGACTTAGGGTCATTAAAAAAATTAATTATTTGAATAACTTCAACACCAGATGAAATTTCTCCAAACGCTTTCTGGGTTTTGGAGATCTCGTGTGTCTTAGCCCCTCCACAAAATTTTGGAGCTAGAGCACACCCGATGCTACCCAAAATCTCAACACTCCCTCTTAGCGAGGATTGTGCTCTAGCAATACTTCCACACTGAAGCATTGTTTGATCTTGGCATCGGTCTCTGCATTGCTAATGCTTGGCTTGCTTCCCTCCATCCACTGTTCTGCTGCTTTCTGTTTTGCTGCCAATGTCACTGTCACATCTTTACTGCAACTCCCTCTCAATTTGTTGCATCATACTGCCCATAGCACTACCACTGCTAACTGCTACATTGCAACTCAGTTGTTGAGAAGTAAGCAACTGAAGGACCATCACCCAATCTCTGACACACAAGTCAGTTGGGTTGCACTCATCACTGAAGCTCTCTCTGTTATTGGGATGTGCCGTCTCTCTGAAGCACTGCACTGCGTAAGCACTGCCTCTATGTTATTGAAATCCCATCAACCTATGTGTTGTTGTTGCCTCTCCTCTGCACTGCTCCAGACTTCAGCGTCCCAGCTTGCCTCTGCTTCTCTGTGGTCTTCTGCACCCACTGCTACACTCATCCTGCTACTGTCTTAAGGCTCCCGTAGCTCGTATGTGATCCAAGAGTTTGGGCACCTCAAGGATCTTGCCTCCCATCTGTAGTTGCTCTACAGATCAATATCGCCCCACTTCCTTGGTTCATGAGCACCTATGGTGTTGGAGAGGTAAATCCCCTCTGCGGACAGAGGCGATCCCTACTAGCCCAGATCAGGTCTAGCAACAACCGAGTCACGCTAAGACGCAGGTTCCTAATTACAATAGACCAAGATGCGACAAGAGGCCTACCTTAAGTCCTACGCTGTTGTTGCTTGCAGAGAAGATGGCGCTTCCGTCCTTCATTGTGGCAGATCACAATTCTCCCGCCTAGCACGTTCGAACACCTGCACGTACACGAAGAAACAACAAACACACAAGCATAAAACCTAATACATGCAACTATGTATCAGTCAAAGAAGATACAACTCATAACACAAAACATGAACATATGAGTGGAACCATAATCAAAGTCGTTTATTATTAATCAGAACAAAGAAAGATACAACCTGAGCTCTGACGCTGGATCTTCCTTCGACGGGTCGACAGCGGAGTACGTCTCGGTAAAGCTCGTCGGGAATGGGACAAGTCTCTCTCTCTTCGGTTATCTGACAATAATCTCCTTACTACTGATTCAACTCTATTCAGGCTAGCTTGCAAAAGGAAAATGACAAGCTTATATAGATGGTGGAAGGGGAGTTGGGATCCCTACAATGGTGGGATTGGCCCTATCCTCAAGGAAGCTTCCATGATAGGTGGAAAACTACTTTCCCTACATGGAGATTCGGAGCCAAACCTCCCAACTCGTTTTAGAGACTCATTCAGGAGTTGGTTGGAATCAAACTTCCACCATTTATTTTTAAAAAACAATCCTTATTAAGCCTGGCACGAGTAATACACTGGGACAGAGTGCCAGTTGGCGCGCCCTCTTTGGTGGATTTCCCCCATTGGCGCGAGGGATGAACTGGCCAGTCGCACCAAGGCCAAAAGGTCTATTTTTAGGGCTTTTCACAGGAAATTGTCTTCAGAAGAATGATTGTCCTTGTAAAGGGGGATGCCATGAAAGTGGTTTCAGATCATGTCATTGCTTACAGGTCACGGAATAGGCCCTCCAATGTGCGTGACGGGGGATTGCAGGGACGGTGACAAATTACTGTGTAACAAATGCCCCCTAAAGCACGAGGCCTAAGAGAGAGAGAGGGGTGAAATGCTTTACGAGAATGTGTCCAACTGAAAACACTGCTGTCGGAAAACCTGTGTAGACAAGTACAACTGATATCTCAAATACATGATATATGTGGTATGGGTGCAGCCATCCATAATAGAGTATACAATAATCAAGATCCAAGGCATGGACACAGCCATCCAGTGAGGATCGATAAATAGACTCAGGTATGGTCGCAACCATCCAATCAATGAGTCATATAACCAATCATAATAATCCACAAAATCCGCAGCCTGGATTCTAATTTCTAACAGACAAAATCCAGGGTCTTGCGCTCCATCTCGACCCAGACAAAGTACAAGTTCTAGCATGTGAATAAGTGAGCTGAAGTCGAACATGCAAGAACATCGTCTGATTACTAGCCAATGATGAAAGCTGTTAACAGACGCGAGAGGAACCACCAATAATGACAATGGCCCTCAAGGTACTGTAGGTACAATCCACGGAATGTGAACAGTGAGCTGGCGTCGAACACCCGCAGAATCATCCGATCGAAGGTCAATGATGAAAACCTTGCGTCGAATGCGAAGAACCTGCCATTGAGGTATGCAGGCTCCAAGGTACCAGAAGGGAGTCTCTAGATCAGCTTCCTGGATAATGAGCTGAAGTCAACAGGAAATGACCTTGATCGAAGGTGGGCCATAGTGTTTCCGACATCATCGACACGAGACAGAGGAATATAATGTTTGTGAATCAGGAGAATCGGAGGAAGGTTGAAACTGCAGAGGTCAACTTCTCTTGAACATATCGGCGGCACGACAGTGGATTTGGCAGTATTTGACATCAAAAGATCAGAGGTCATGATGACGAGGAAAAGAGCAGATGAGAAGTCAAAATGGATTACCCAAACCCATGGAGGTAAGCGGAAAACGAGATGAGATGTCCCCAACCCGACACGAATGCAGACAAGTGCCATGTTCAAGAGCGACATAGTGCCGACACGACGACGATACTGGTTCTATTTTCCCCACCATTTCTGGCGAGTACCCCAATTATTTTTGAAAACAAGCTTGAAGGGGATAGCATATGCTTGTGATATAAGTTCGTCTTTCGGACGAATCCATCCTAGTACATTTAACGAGCCCTAGGAAGGAGGAACTCGAATATTGTCATTACGACTGAATCTGATGTCATCAGGGTTTAACGACTCTGACAAAGGAAGAACTCGGTGTCTTTTCATGTTTAGAGAGTTTGAAAAGACAGCGGAAAAGTAAACTCCAACAGTCCCTTTTCGTAAATAGTTCCTCAGATCCGAAAAGGTAGAAAATTGTGTTTGAGAAAGCCTCCTAGTCGCAATAGGCCAGGGTATTCCTTTTTCGTAAATAATCTATCCCAGCTCGAAAAAAGGGTAAACGTATACTGGGTAGATGTCGTTTCGCAGCCACTTTAACAAGATCAAAACGACAAGCGACTCGGCAATCTTTTCATGTTTAGAGAGTCAGAAAAGAGCTGAAAGATGACTCCAGAAATGACTTTTTTGTGTTTTTACTGAGTCTGAAAAAGTATAAAATACAACTCGTATCGTCATCCAAGCTGCGTAAAAACCTGTTGATGCACATGAAAGCGAGCGTAAAATCCATTTTTCGACAAAATATAGCAAAATATTTGGAAAAATGATTTTCAAAACCTAATTTTGACTTTGAAAAGTTATAAATATGCCAAAAATAGTAAAACATATTCACTTTTACTTTTTACCTCTTTTGGAGAGCAACAGTGAGCTTTTGCTGTGCAAACTTGCGGCGGCGATTGTGATCAATCCAGTACATCATTCCGGTTCTCGTTCGTTCCAGGTAAGAGGTGCTCCCCTTAGCTTTGTTTTGATTCATTTTTTGTAGATTTCCATTGTGTTTTTGACCCCTGGGAGAACCCTTTGCAAAATTAGGGCTCGGCCAATTGGCGTGGGTATCGGGCACAGACCCGCGCCAATTGGCTCCTTTTTGCAAAGGGGAACTGGCGCAACTCAAATTTCCACCTCAATTCATCAAAATGTGAGCCAATCAAATGGATTTCTGAGTGTTGCAGAGATCTAATAAGGTGTTTTTGACCATGTTGGTGCAGATACCCAGCCACAATGGTGATTGAGTGGAAGGAAAGGGAGCATGGTGAAGAGGATGAAATGGCCATGCAAAATGAAGCTTGCATGACTGCCCTCCGAAATTGTGGTCTCAAAAACTTCTTCCTCACACCATGTTTGAGAGCACAACCTGATCTATTGCAATATTTGATTAGCATTTGGGACGAGAACGAAGAAGTGTTCAGGCTCCGAGACCAAGTATTGGAACTTGAGGTCTTCGATGTTTATTTCATAACTGGATTGTCTTGCAGAGGCCCAGTGCCAATCATGACAGGCAGTAGACCTTCTGGTGAAAAGATGGAGATGGTAATGGCGAGAGTGTGCCCAGGGGCATGGACAGGATCGGGCAGTGGGAAGGTTGATATCCACACGGTTCGTGATCTAGCACTCCGAGTGGTGCTCCACACCATTACGCGGGCTGCGGAGTCGAAGGCACCGCATGAGACAACCAAGGCACAGCTCCTACTAGCATTCAAATGCATGAACCCTACACTTTTTGATTGGGCCACTGACGTGACAACAAACATCAAACGACAGCTGACAAAGTGCAAGAAGGCCAAACTGAAACAGTTTGGGTAAGGTTCCATCCTAGTGTCGTTCATTCTTGAACGATTACCAATTTTCTAGGGCCAAGGGGTGATAGTCGCGGAGCCGTCATTGAGGGAGCCGAGGATGGCTCGATGGGCAGCATTCATGCCCAAATCAGGAGGGGGCCGAGGATGGCTCGATGGGCAGCATTCATGCCCAAATCAGGAGGGGGCCAGCAAATGTCCTGGAGGCCTGAGTTTTTTGTATGGCTACGGCAACAATTGATCGTCGTTGAGGACTGGCCCTATGCCGGTACCGATTTCACGGGAGACCCAGATCTTCCACTCCCGGAGGGGGATGACTGGGACGAGGAGCTGGGTAAGACTCTTTTTTATTTTTATGTATTTATGATTTTTTTTGTAATACATGCCTATTCTAACAAACAGTTCTATATGTATGCAGATGTTGGCCCAGAGAGGCCCGCCGGAATGTCGCCCATTGCACGGAGGACCCCTCTCGCACACAATCCTCAAGCTGAGGGTGGCGAAGAGAGCGAGCTAGTCCAGAACCTGGAGGGTATCGCCCGGGGGATCTCGGATTACGCACGGCTAGCAGACGTCCCGATGGCTTACCAGAGACACACTGTGGGGGTGCCTAGTCGCCTCCACCGATTACTAAGGCGATTGGTGCGCGCAGTGACATGCTACCACGAGCACCACGCTGATTAGTCATTTAGGGCTTTTTATATGCATATTTTTGAGAGACATGTTGTCTCCGGCTATTATAAAAACGGACATGTATATTTTTTTGATTTTATGTGATGTACACAAACTGCAAACTATTCGACATATATATATATATATATATATATATATATATATCTATTTCTGGATGGATCTTTTTACATGTGATGATGTTTTTATATGCTATGCAAATGTCTAATACAATGTTATCTAATGCATTAGTTATATGATTTGCATATCAAGCGACCCAATGGAAAAGTTCACAAAATGCGTTAAATCACATTTTATTTTTACGCAAGCTTAATAGCACACATGAAAACACATATGCAAACTATGTTTGAAAATGAGTTTTATTTTTATGCAAGCTTAAAACACAAATGTAAACTATGCTTGAAAATGAGGAAAACGGGCATGCCCCCCAGCATGGTGTCTCAATTCGAGGTACATGCCCCACAAGCTTCAGTCCATAGAAAATGGAGTGAAGGTTCAACACAAGAAATTTGATCTAAATCTAACAAAACTCGAATTGAACGGGCTCGTGTTTCATTATTTTAACGAGGTTGACACACTTAAAAGAACTGTCCTCGTAGCAACTTGTTTCATTGTTTTAGGAGCTTGACACAAGTAGAGGAACTATGCTCCGTCGAGCTCAACGGAGGAGGCTCAGGAGGGGGATAACCAGATACATCACGCGCTAGACGATCAGACATTGCCCCTAGGCTAGGCATGAACGAGGAACGATGATGTCCATCGCTCCACGACAGATCTTCAAGAGACATTGTTTCAACAATGGCTTCATCGGAAGGGAAAACTTCTCTTTAAAGGATCAGGCGAATCTGCATCGCCAAGCCAAGGGGATTGAGAATATATGTCCAGAGCCATGCTCGAAGGAGCATGTTCAGGAGGAGGAGGATCAGATGCAGCGACGATTTCGCAATAATTAATCTCAACTGGAGTTAACGGCATTGATTCTCCGAAAGAGGTCACCTGTTCAGGCGAAGGGATGATCCAAGGGTCATTGGACCTAGAGATCATGTTAACTTGAACGGTGTGCGGTGGTGGCGCGGGAAAAATACCCATGAGGGTGGGGTCCTTGAAAAGACCAGGTCCTACACTGTCGGGGGGGATTGGGGATCTGATCCATGTAAGGAACGTTGTTCTCAGAGGATGAGGTGAAGAAAGACCACTGATCCACAGTGATGATTTTGCCCTCATGAGGGAACTTCAGAAGCCGGAAGAGGGTGGACGGAACGCATAGCATGGCGTGAGTCCAACTGCGGCCAAGAAGGAGATTGTAGTTGAGCTTGGCGTCAACCACTTCTACTTCTACGTTGACTGTTTTCCCCTGTAACGTGATCGGAAAACTCTTGAGAACACCTAGGGGTTTAGATTCCCGACCATCAAATGCCTCTAGGGCATTGGGAGATGAAGTAAGAGCCGAAGAGTCAATGGCCTTCCAGTAAGCGGATGACATAACACAGGTGGAAGCACCTTCGTCCACAACGACCCTATGGATGTTGAGGTCGTTGATCCCGACTTGGATAACAAGAGCGATTTGATGTGGAAGTCGGGGGACAAAATTTTCTAGGTCGAAGGTGAGAAGATTAGAATCGGCGGGATCGATTCCACCGATTGCAAACAACAGAGCTTTCCGTTGTGATGGGCAACTTTGAAGCACTTCCAATGCAGACATTGCAGAAGGTTCCTGTGCCAAATCCTCAACAATACTGTAGTGCTGAGCGGCACGGGCGTTTGGGTTGTAGGAAGATTTTCGCAGAACACCTTTAGAAGGTGGCCTCACAACAGGTTCAACGCTAGGCTTCTCAATTTCTAAAGGACTAGAGACAGGTGGGGGAGGTGGACCATCCACGACTTCCTTTCCAGCTGCCTAATGTGATCCAGCATAATCCTTCGAATGCGTAGCAATTGAGACAGGTGCGGCACCATTCATCATAAAGACCTGGGACCCAAATGGTACAGATGGTGAAGGCTGCTCAACCATCTGGGTCTGCTGAGACGGGAACGGTTCTTTGAGAACTGTCGGAGTCCCTTTGGAGCCTTTCAGAAGTTGACTAACTTCAAATCGTCGGGGACAATCTTTGGTATAATGGTCTCCTTCACAGATAAGGCAGGGGTACTTCGGTTTATGTTGGGAACCGTCATTAGCACAAGGTTTAGAAGACTTTGGTTTCGGGGCATCAGGTTTGGATTTTCCTTTGCCCTTCTTCTTTCCTTTGGAGGCCTTTTCCGTAGGATTAGCCTGAACGGTGTTGACCTCGGCAGTTTTACCAGAATCTGGAGGGGCGGGATGAGCAGAATTATTGGAAGAACTGGACTTCTGCTTCCCATTTGAGGATTTCCGAGAATTTTGAGAAACGGAACCAATAACACCATCCACCGCTGGGGTAGGTGGCGCTTTAGAGGTCCCTGGCCGCGGAGCATCAGTGAAAATATCATAAAGCGTGCCGGACTGAGAGTACACTAGATCAAGGTACAGGGCACGCGCGATGGCTTGTTCTTCAGTCACACATGCCCCCATAGTAATATCTTGAGCGATCTTGTTAACGAAGGAGGTCGTGAACCAATGAGTTAGTAGTTGATCAGGTATATCAAACTTGATCAATCTACGACGACGTCGCCACTCATGAATATGATCAGATATGTGGGTGGCTTTATCCTGCTTCAAAGAAGTCTGGAGATGCATCCCGGCTTCATAACAAACCAGTAACTGAAAATGTGTCAGAAAAGCCATGGCTAACGTATTGAAGTCTTGAAAGATGCCGCAGGGTAATTCTATATACCACTTAGCGGCAGCGCCGGTAAGAGTGCGCTGGAAGAGACGAAGACAAATTGAATCATCCACCCAAGAGTTGGACGAACACCACAGATGATAGGTCATTACAGGAGCTTGGGGGTCCTCTCCAGCTTTACCTTCAAACTTAAGACAGTCACCGGGCACCTTGGTTGGAACCGGAGGCCAATGAGGATTGTGAAGGATCGGAACATTGGTTAATTTAGAAACATCCAATAATTCCAAGGTAGCCAGAAACGACAACTGAGGATTGAAAGGCATACCAGGCCCTCGATAAGGACCTGTACCTGTACTCCACCCTGGTTGAGCATAACCTTGCCCCCATTGGTTCTGTCCCGGGGGATTCTGACCATAGGGGGTGTAAGCCGTATAATTTTGTTTGATTCATGACTACTAGGCCATTCATTCTTGTTTCTGGAAATGACTGAAGGAGGGTTCATCGCATTTAGAAGTAATGTATTCTTCAACATATCACCTACGGATCTAAGAATAATCTTGGTATTGTGCTCTGAAAGAAACCTTCCAGAACCAGCGAAGATAATAAGGGTCTTCTTTGTTTCAGCCTTTGTCTGCTCAAACATCACTTGATCTGAAAAATTAGTTCTTGCAAATTACAGACCTATGTATATTCGATTTGTAAATAACTGTGAGAAAAGAGGAGAAGTCGAACTTTTAAGAAGATTCGATACATATAGTTCCTGCGGACTTCAAAGAGGACAGACATCAAGGTCACTTGAGCATGGCTACAGGCATAGAAAGGCTAGCAAGAACAGCTCCCAGTTTAGTGAAGCAATGAAGCATCTGGCACGCAGTCATGAAGGATTAAAAAGAACCTTTCTAGCAGCAAAAACGAGTTTCTCAGACCTTCTCTCTCACTAACACTGCCTCTCTGGTATGATTGGACATTCGCTCCCGGTATGATTTCCACCTAATCGTAACTCTGTCTCATTAGCATATGAACCTGCCTCTGTGTGATTCTTTGCTTTGTGACATTGTCACAATTGTTTAAGCTACACATCGACATGTATGAATTCACATCAATATGGCTTCCAAATATTAGCAATAATAAGTATTAAACTATATTCTCAATCCTCTACATTCTTGCTCTCAGCGTTATGCATGGTTGTATGGTATTGTTATAGCTACAGTAATATATACATAACCTCAACTCCATCTCCCTAGGTATGATGGTCTTGGCTCAGTACAATATGTGAATATATATATATATATATATATATATATATAAGTGCATATCAAAGATATAACAGTACAGTAGACATGTGTGGCTTTCCTACTTTATAAGTATGGCTCCTTTAAGTTGGCATTATACGCAGAGAAGTGAAATCCTCTTTGGTTGTATTGTATCAGGAATTCTACACATGCATAATGAAACAGTGACATAGCTACACATCATCACTATACTGTGATTTGTTCCTTCAACAGTGTCAGCACTTATATATATATATATATAGAATCACAGTTTGAACTTCTTAGTTAAGCTGACCTATAGAATTTTATGTTGGAAGGAAAGTTTCGATCCTCATTCAGTGTTGAAAGAAGCAGCCTAGTATAGCTGAAGCAAAGGTGTGATCAAATTAACAGTGAAGAGCGGATCAACAGACTTGAGGGCACTATTAGGCAACTTCAGTGGCACACTGTGTGTAAGACATCTTCCTGGGTTACAGGTGCACAAGGGAAGGTCTTGATGAGCGAAATGCTAAGCTTCGCATGCCACCAATATCTTTATGTCAGAAAATTATTTCTGCTAAGTCCAGTCTACAACATTTGATGGTATGCATTAGATTCCAGAAAAAGGCTGAAGATGTCAGAAATGGTGCTAATATCAAGACTGGACTCTGAATCAAGGTTGCATAAGAAACCTTGACATAATCAAATTTGAAGTAAGATTACTTTAGGTCTTATTAAGAAGTTGGATAACTCTATGATACCCCTGTTTAATGTCTGAGAAGTCCTGTAGCAGGTCAGTAATTTAGATCCCGAGTGTGATGATGAGCAACCTTGAAAATTTCTTAGAACCGGGACCAGATCCTTGCAACAGACTTCTCATTAAAGAGGGAAACTGAGAGAACCCTGATCTTGAATCTTTGGAGAAGGATGGTTGTATGCAGATGCCTCAGAACTTTGTATAATGGATTAATAACCGTCATGAAGCAGCTGGATGATTGAAAGGATTCCTTCAGCTGGTTGAAATAGGATCGTGAAGATGATTTTTCTCTCAGATCTGGAGAGCATCTCTGAAATTCTCTGACACAATTGCAATGTCTCATCTTAAAGATGAGGATCAGATTGATGAAGTCTGCATATCTATTTAAATCAAGGCTTCAGAGGCAGCCATGGAATCCTTGACAAACTGTATAGTTGACGATGGCACGTGGACCAAAACAGAATGACAGGAAAAGTAGCAGGTTGTGGTCAGGTCAATGGTTACGACTTAGGCAAGGTCACTTTTCCAACATGCAGGGAGAGCAATGATTGAACATGCAACCTTAATGATATATGGAAATCCTTGATCCACTATTTCCTGCACCTAAAAGTTGATGAGATGGAGAAACTATTGTTCCCTGACTTTCTTGATAAACTCTTTTGACATGCCTTTTAGTGAAACCCGGAATATGCCTCATTTGTTTTTAGCTGATTACTATTAGTTGTGATCAGAAATTCATTGCCAGAATATGAGTTCCCATGGATATTCTGATACTGTCTCAGTTAGCAGAGTGATCTAATGATATATTACCTAATTCCGTTGCTCTGAGAACTCTATTAAAGTTCCATGCATGAGCCGGTTGGTTGTTGAATTCCCCTCAATAAGCTATTTGGGCATGTGCTGAAAACAACCGTTGTATATTGCAGAATGGGATTCACTTTTCATATTGTTTATTCAAGATATGTTACAGCAGGGAGGAATCAAGCTCCAACATTGTAGATGTACTGATTACTTACAAAGCCCCTTGATCAATTTTTCTATGGAGTCATGGATAGACCCTACTATGAGAATCCCAACCCTACATTGAGCTTTGATAGGCCAGTAAGAAGGAGAAAGATCAGTCAAATATCTTCTTCATCAAAGATGTGCAAGAAGCTGAGGATTGCTAAATGTTGTCAAGATATATACATTTGTATGCTGCTGAATGGCGCTATGAGGCTCCCATTGATCTAATTTTGATTTTCAGAAAGTAGCTTGGCACTATTCCCTATATGAGGGGATTCTTGACTAATATTGTGCTCTGGGAGCTCCTGGGGGCTTGGGATACTTATTTAGCTGAGAGTGACCATAGGGTGAGTGGTTCACCTTCCCCTAGTGGTGCGCTGTGTACAGGGTGAGTGGTTCACCTTCCCCTGTGATAACCCATGATGGTTGACATGTGTGTAGGGTGAGTGGTTCACCTTCCTCGACGATTGCGGACACATGTGTGAAGGGTGAGTGGTTCACCTTCCCCTTTGAGTGATGAGATATGCATAGGATGAGTGGTTCACCTTCTCCTATGGCATATGAGCAGGATGAGTGGTTCACCTTTTCCTACGGGTACCCGAGTGTGAGATGCTTATAGGCATCTATTGACATGTCAGTGGGACGTGGTTCATCCTTTCCCCACGTGTAGGATTCTTCCTACTATTGTTGGTTTGCATACGCATAGAATGTGGTTCACCCTTTCCCTACCCTCGGTGTTTTGCATGCATGTAGGAGGTGGTTCATCCTTTCCCTACATATGATTGAGATGTGTGTTTGTAGGATGTGGTTTCTCCTTTCCCTACGTATGATTGTGTGCAGGATGTGATATATTCTTTCCTTGCTGGTGTTCCTACATCATCCTACCCATGTTGTCTGGGACACATGGGAAGTACCTCTCATCTGGCCAATGAGTTGGGAAAAGTGGATAGGGACCATAGCACTACCGATAGATGCACCGTGTACTGTTGTACTCCCTATATCTAGGATGCATGATGTTCTTCAACTTGATCACTATGGGATCAAGTCCGATTGGAGTTTTCTCTTTGGTTATGTGGACTGACTTTTTGTCAGTGGAGAGTGGCAAGGTCGTGTGACTTACTCTCGATCGATTCTTCTTTATTATTCATATCAATGTTCAACAGAGCAGAGAAGATCACAGATGAGATACAAAGATAGTTCATAATGACAGGATGGCTTAATGATCTATGATAGATTGCAAGGTGGAATTCTCCCTAGTTGAGAGGGAGTGTTAAAATTGGAAACAAGGGCCAAATTCCACTTTGGATAGCTCCTATGGAAAAGATAATTGCAGCATTGAATTCCTCTTTTTGAGAGGACCAAAATCGATCTAAAGATCACTAAATTTGGATAAGGAAAACTATTTATTCATTCAAATGAAATTTCATAAGGCATGCCCTTATTTAGGCAGGAAAATTGAAAATTTGAATTTCCCTCCTCATGTGACCAAGTCAGCCTACCCATGAAGAATATAAATAGCCTATTCGTATACCTCAAGGAGATACTAAGAGATGGATTCTTCTCTTGAAAAGGTATCTGAGACAACCGAGCTGAACAGGAGGAGGCTGAGTATGTTTGGGTCTGTGATTTGGCTTGCTTATGTCCTTGGTCAGGTCCGAGTCTATGTAGAAAAGAGGCCGCATCCTTTAAGGGCACTGTTGGTGACGTATTGGTGAAGCAGGCCGTATACATCAGCAGCACTTCCAAGTGATCCACAGGTCGTATCTCTCTTAGGGCAGGAGGTCAGCCGTATACATCAGCAGCACTTCCAAGTGATCCACAGGTCGTATCTCTCTTAGGGTAGGAGGTCATGTGACTGTTAGTGTCCACAGGAAGGACCACAGGCCTCAGTCCCTTGAATCTAGAAGACCGTGAGGTTGTTAGAAGGCTAGAAAATGCCTAGGACAATAGAATAATATGATCAATCTATCTTGAATGAAGACCTTTGTCCAGGAAGGGTTTCAAGAGCAGTGAAAGAGGACAGTAGAAGCATGTCATCAAACCCTAACTAGCTACTTACCTAAGGGCTACCTTTCAAAGGGCTGTGATATTGAATCTTCAAATTGGCAAGTCAATTTTGACCTGGAACTATTGTAATCTCTCTCTATTGAACATTTGGTATTAATAATAAGAAGATTTAGGGTTTTTCCCTGGCTTGAGCCATATGCTTGTGCTCTCTTGTCTTGCCTTGTTCTCTACATTTCAGTTGATGTTCATATGATTATTAAATGAATTATGGGCTAATATGGAATATCATGGTAACTGTCCTAAGCATAGATCATGTTATCCAAATTTAACAACTTCACTATATGGTTCACTGCTGAAAGCGAGTCCCCATCAAATATTGGCACATCCTTGATGTATTCAAATTTTGGGCATTGTGAGATCCATGTTATGTATAAAGAAGGAAACAACTTGATCAAAATGTTGTTGGCCTTTATATATCAATGACGTGGGAGTCACTAGGGTGAATGGAAATTGCCTTAAAAAATGCTTGCTTCACCCTACAAGAATTGAACTTTTAAGCTCTATGAAGAAAAAGGGCACCATTCTTCCGGTGGAGTTGCCAAAAGAGGATCTATATTGTCGTCAAAGGAACCACCTCTTCAAATATCGAACCAAGGAGGAAAATGTGCTTCCTCCTTGACAACGATGCCAAAAATGTTACCACACAATCTAGCAGGGCCCTAAGGAAGGGAAAACCTAAGGAACAAATACTAGAGTAAGTGACAACAATGGGACAATGACCCATTCTCACCTGAGTCAAAGTCCCCTACTCTTTACAGACTTTCACTAATGGGAGGAGTCCTGATAGCAAAGGGAATCACTTAGAATGAATAGATCAATGATTTAGGTATGATGTGATTCCACAAATCCCATTCAAGGAGAGACACAAAAATGGCTCAATGCTTCAGGGAAGCTAAATGCTCTCCAAGAAAGGCCTAGGAGGAGATCAAGACTTAGGGTTTGAGATTTATGATTAGAATAGGTATTCCTAAGATCGAGACTCCAAGTGATGGGATAGGACCTCTCAAAGGAGCTTAATGTGATGTTCTAACACTTCCCAAAGGATCTTCGCTTCATTTGAAAGACCTAGGAAATACTTGCGCTAGACCTAGGGTTTTATGAATAATCGTGGGAATAAATACTTCCTAGGTACTCACTAGGTCAAGGCAAGGGAGGGAAAAAGGTTTCTTATGATTTATTCCAATGAATACTATGTTCATACAACCCTCAAGAAAGTCCCTTAGTCTAGGAGAAACAAGTTAGGGTTTCTCTTCTAAGGTGCATCCAAGGCACAAGATTTTATGGATGAGGAACTGTGAGAAATCCAGCAAAATTGGAGATCCCGTAGGCAAGACCTTAAGGAAGAGCCTTATCCTCAGGAAATACTAGAATTTACTCTCTAAAGGAATTTGCTTGATGCCCTAGCCTAGTTGTCCTAGAAAAAGGGCCCGCAAATTTGCGGAGGAGAAAATATGGAGAAGAGAGGAGTTGATCGCCAAGTTTCTTAGACTAGTGCCTAGTCCTTCGGGATATGGAGTCCTAGATGCTTTTAATTGGCCAAAATCTTCTTTAATGAGGCTAAAGGATGATGCCATAACTATCAACCTTTAATATTTACCCACTCAAGATTTGTGGAGTTTTATGGAAGAAGACATAATTTCATCCACTGGGAACATTCGTCATTTGCCATACAATGAGCAACATATGCAATTGCCAACCAAATAGCTTTCCAAAAATGATTTTCAATAATTAGGGCACAAAAGCAAGTTGCAACAATCCCATACATTAGACGTCATTTCAAGAAAATATTCAACAAAAAGCACTTACAAGATGACAATATGATATATCCATCCACAAATAATGACATGGCTCCAAAGAAAATCGAAAATTTCAGCTCCAAATGTCAAAATGCATCAAAGAATCTCCAATAGCTTCCAAAGAAAAAGTGTAGTTTGTTTACAAGAGAAGAATCCAAGTGATGATGATCTCTCACAAATGAAAGTGAGTTCTATTTATATGAGTCTCACTAAGTCGAATTGACCTATTTAACCCCCTAACATTATAATGATGTGCAAAATACAAGCCTTGGTCCGAAGCTGGCCAAGTAGCTTTCATAAATTATGAATTAGCCCTCCAAATGCTAGTTGAATCGATGACATCATGTTGTTGTAGGGTCGTTGGAAGGCTATGTCGAGTCCTCTAGGTGCCAAGATGAGAGAGAGGACTCCATAAATCACCAATTGGGGGATGGCCCCTGATTCTTCATGCAAGTTATCATGTGGGCCCCAAAGTGGGTCCGGTGCACAAATGTTGGCCTCATGGATCTCTTGATGATAGAATAGCTTGTATAATGATCCAAATGGTGCTTGCCCTCCCATGTCTCAAGGTTGAGACATACATCCTTTAGGCCTTGGATCAGTTGCCATAATACGCTAATCCGATCGGGGCACACTAGTCCAAGTGCATCATCTCATAAACAATGTGGGGCAACAAATAGACTGTTGGGGATGCTAAAGGTGCCCATGGCATGAAATGATGCTTTAACACATGATGGAGTCCCATGGCTCTCAACCCTTCCCCTGGGAAGATATGATCCTTTGGTGGACCTGGGCCCCAATTAAGTTGCCCAACCCATGATGGAATTACCTACCAATTACATATAAGATCCAATGCATTTCCTCACCACCATGTACAATAATTCATTAGTGCAGATAATGTTAGTTTTTGTAGCATCAGATGTGTTCTAGTCACAAAACTTGGTGGAGAGACTAGAATACATGAGATCTCCAAAACCCAGAAATCGTTTCTGGAAATTCCACCTAAAGATGACTTAATTAAATTATTAGTTGATTTTTAAATATTTCCTAAGTCTAAACTTGTGGAATATGGTTAATTAATCATAATTAATTAAGTCAGGGTGAGAATAGTCTAGAAGTTCACACGGATCGACTTCAAGATTATCCTAGCCCTTGATTAAGATTGAATATTGGTCATTGGAGTTTCAACATAGGATTATAAGAAGAAGTCGATGGGCACTTGGAGAATACACTAGAGAAGTTTGATTTCCTTCGCAATTCAATTTCTAGAGAGCAGTAGTAGTTGTTGGAAAGCCATAGATCGAAATAGAGTCAGTGAGGGGCAGGGACAATGATTTGAAGGAAATTTTCCAGATCCGGAGAGGCAACAGCAAGAGGTTGAGTTATTTCCAGTGAGGCAATGCAAAGGACTGTGCAATTGCTTCAGAAGAGCAATTCGATTTGGTTGGAGGAAAATTTGTTTCATATTCCAGAGGTTGAGAAAGTCTTCTGGAGGGTCGAAGAATCAGTTTCCTCAGCAGAGACAAGAAAAACGACTTGATCAAAGGCAATTCCGAGCTAGACGTCTGAGGGTTTGTGCAAGCACTACACAGAAGCTGATGCAGAGGGTCAAGGAGGACTAGTTTTCTGACGTAGAGTTGTGTCGTGGTTGCTTGTGGAAGAAGGGAAATTTCCTTAAATAATTTGGCCATATTTACTTGTTTAGATTGCCAGTTGGGCATCCATATATTGTACTCATATTTCACAGTTGCATAATAACTAAGTTGCACAAAATGGGGAAACGGAAACGAGTTTCCGAAACGGGAAGCGATACAAAACGTGACTTCCCCAAATTTTGGAAGCAAGGAAATGCGATATATATATATATATATATGGCATTTCCTATATATATATATATATATATATATGATAATTTATATTTATATTAGAATATAGGACATTTAAGAAATGTTATGTTAAATCATAAAACATACATGATAAATTCAAAGCATAAACTATTACAGTTACAAGACATTTACTCATGAATGATAACAGAGACGTAATAAAAATAGCAATATCAAAATATCCAAAACCAACCTTTATTATATATCAAAATCTCAAAATCGGCCTTTATTATATATATGAGGCTGCAAGTACAATAAAAACTATGAGGCTACAAGTACAATAAAGACTATGAGCATGTCAAGTCAAGATTTTGTTTGAGTGATGGGTACATTTTTAGTAGGGTCATGATAGAGGAGTTTGACAACTAATGTCACTAACATCAAGGCACATAGAGGGATTGGTGCTCTTGATTAAATACGAGTTCCATACCCTAATACTTGACAAAATCCGATGGAAACATTTCAATCACCCAATCCTAAAATCCTGAAAAACTGATAAGTCTACTGGATTTTGAATGAGATCTAAAATTCCACTTTCTCCATATGAAATCTAATGAGGTCGGAACCACTCTCAAACATCTTGAGTCATTTCATGGTAATGTTAAAAATTTAAGTAAAATGATGAAAATGAAGATTAAGGAGAATGTCATATAAATACTAGGGCCATAGGCTTGATCATTAGAAGCGAAGCATCCAAGACACAAATAAAACGAATAAAATAATAATACATTGCACGAATCCCAAAAAAAAAAAAATTAAAAAATAACACTGTTTTGGAAGGAAACGCGGTTGTACGGCCAGGAAACGCGTTTCCGGCCGTACTGGCAACGTTTCCCGTACGGTACGAGTTTCCGCGTTTTCGTTTCATTTTTTACCTGAAAAGAGGGTGGGGAGGACGTTTCCTGCAACTTAGCATAATAATAAAAACCCTCAATTGCTGCACCGGTTTTCCCAAGTAGGGCTTTTCCGTGGACATTTGTCCAAAAATAATTATGTAAATTTTATGTGTGTGTGCGCTAGATTTTCTCAGTTTCCAGTGTTATTTTCTTCCGCAATTTATTTGTGAAGGTTGCAGTGTGATTTAATTGATATTTGTCGTAGCAGATAAATTGTTAAAATAATTAACAATTAGAAAAATAAATTCCAGTTGCTGCAATAGGGTTTTTGTTTTGAAATTTTCACATGGTATCAGAGCGTGAGTGATCAGCGAGGAAGCCCAAAAGCGAAGAGGAAAATTTCGATGTTTAGAGGGAACAATAGGCCAAAATTTTATGGTGTTGCACAGTGCCTAGCCAGATAGTGCAAATTTCTAAGAAGAATTTGATTTTCAGTTGCAAGAGGTAGTAGCAACAGCGAAGATTTTTTTTCCAAGAAGATTCCTTGGTTGGACGCAAAGGGTTTTGCAGCAGCAGAACCAGCGTCCAATGGAAGGGAAAAGCACACACAACAAAGAGAAAATTTCTCTCATGGGTTTTCGAGTTTTAGAGTCCTGATTTTCCAGTTGCAGTTGGCAGTAGTAGCTAGCAGGACTGCACATTCCAAGAGGGAGTGCGAGTAGCAAAGCAGCAACCAAGCAAGAAAGGGAGGAGATTCCTGTTTATTTTTCCAGTTTTCGAGTTTTGAAAATTTTGCAACTTTGCAGAGATGGCCATACGAGAATGCCAAAATAGATCGTGCAAGTTAGCCAGAATGCAGATCTGGGCAGCAGATCGACTTCCAGCTGTCGGAGACAGCTGTCAAAGGAAGTATGAGTTATCCAGTGCGAGTTGCAAAGCAAAGAGAGGTCCTAGTAAGGGGCAAGGCTCGAAAGGAGGTAGTGAGGCACCAGATCTAGGAGGAGGACCTTGATACTATAGTACGCCAGATTGGGTAGGGTCCATCGAGGTATCCACCTCATGGATCATTATCTGGCTACGTGGGCCCACAAGTATTCAATAGCAGGATGGATCAGTGTCAGAGGTGCAGTCGGAATTCTAGAGTCACTGTTGTAGACTAGTAGTAATTAGATACTGAGCAACGCAGTGAAGTGTTGGAAGCAGCGAGTGCAGACTCAGCAGCAGCGCAAATTCTTCAGTGACAGTGCAGAGGCTAGTAGTAGTCAGGACTCAGGAGACAGATGTGTCATACTGAACATAGTTGATTCAGTGTTTTGGATGCTTATCAGTTGCAGATGTTACAGTTGCAGCAACAACAGATGAGAGGGATTTGTAGTGTAGATGCGGTGTTGGCAGCAATACAGCAGGGTCAGCAGCAGCACAGATGCAACATTAGAGTTGTGTAGTGTTTGGTGGGCAATGGAAGGTAGTCACAGTGGCCAGACATCAGTAGCATGACAGAGGATGGTACAAAGACAGAGTTTTGTGGCATGGTGTGTAGCACTAGAACACAGTCCTCGCTAAGAGGGAGTGTTAACTTTTGTAGCATCGGATGTGTTCTAGTCATGAAACTTGGGAGAGATGCTAGAATACATGAGATCTCCAAAACCCAAAACTCGTTTCTGGAAATTTCACCTAGAGATGACTTAATTAGATTATTAGTCGATTTTTAAATATTTCCTAAGTCTAAACTTAGGGAATATGGTTAATTAATCATAGTTAATTAATTCAAGGTGAGAATAGTCTAAAAGCTCACACGGATTGACTTCAAGATGATCCTAGCACTTGATTAAGATTTAATCTTGGTTGTTGGAGTCCCAACAGAGGATTACAAGAAAAAGTTGATGGACACTTGGAGAATACACTATAGAAGTTCGATTTCCAGAGAGCAATAGCAATTGCTGGAATGCCAGAGATTGAAGGAGAGTCAGTGAGGGGCAGGGATAGTGATCTGGAGGAATTTTTCCAGATCCGGAAAGGCAGCAGCAAGAGGTCGAGTTATTCCCAGTGAGGCAATGCAGAGAACTGTGTAGTTGCTTCAGAAGAGCAATTCGATTTGGCTGGAGGAAAATTTGATTCAGCTTCCAAAGGCCAAGAAATTCTTCCAGAGGGTCGGGGAATTAGTTTCCTCAGCAGAGACAGGCAGAACGGCTTGATCAAAGGCAGTTCTTGGCTAGACGTCCAAGGTTCTGCGTAAGCACTGTGCAGAAGTTTACGCAGAGGGTCCAAGAGGACGAGTTTTCCGAGGTAGAGTTGTGGCGGGGTTGCTTGTGGAAGAAGGGAAATTCCCTTAAATAATTTGGCCAGATTTACTTGCTGTTTGGATTGCCAATTCGACATCCATAGATTGTACTCAAATTTCATTGCTGCATAATAATAAAAACCCTTAGCTACTACACCGGTTTTCCCAAATTGGGTTTTTCCAGGGAAATTTGTCCAAAAATAGTTGTGTAAATTTTATGTGTGTGTGCCAGATTTTCTCAGTCTCCAATGATATTTTCTTCCGCAGTTTATTTGTGAAGGTTGCAATGTGATTTATTTGGTATTTGTCGTAGCAGATTAATTGTTAAAATAATTAACAATTAGTAAAGTAATTTCCAGTTGTTGTAATAGGATTTTTGTTTTGAAATTTTCACATCTAAGTGAACCAAGCTTGTTATTCAAGGGCACATTGAGACTTCATAATGGGTTTCCCTTTCAATTTTGGGGCTTTAAGCTCGTAATAGTGTTACCTCCCTAGGTAGGAGTGGCTAATAAACAATCCCATTAGGTGTTCCTAGCCCCTAAGGGGAAAGACAGATCCAAGGTACATCCTTCAATTGATAGGGGTCATGTGAATAATAATGAGATGGATGGGGACACAAGGTGTCAAATCCAAATGCCAAGGGTTGAAGGATGGTAATGATGAGGGATGTCCACATACTTGGATGTATAAATATAGGAGGGATCAATCGTGGTTACATGAGTTACCCCGACCTTTGTTTTTCCACCCTTCTTCATTAGCCTTTTTTCTTTTCTTGATTTTTTCTTTGTATTATTGCTTAGGGTTCTAGGAGATGAGAGCATGTTGTGTATGATATAAACAATTATTACCCCCTTAAGGCGGGGAAATTCATCATCCACCAAAGGTTGGGACGTGCATGGGTTCCTTAATGATGTGGGGGCACTCATGGGCACTAGGAATGAGAGTGATGGCCGTAATGAGGTGTAGAGCTCATGTTTGGCTTTTGCCCACGTGTTATTTAAATGTCCCAACCATTTATTGCATTTTATAATATTCTATTCTTTCGTTTCTTGCTTGTGGTCATTATATGCTTTTAACGGTTTTTTAGCTACATGAACCTTCGAGGCAACATTTCCAAGCCTGACCTAAACATGTGGACAAGGGGAGGGGGTGTACCAGTGCCTTGTGGACCTAGAGACGAAAGATGATGAAATAGGGCTTGTAATGTGTAGAGGGGAATGAAAAATATGGAACAAAAAAATGGGACTGCGCTATCAAAATCAGGGTTTCTCAAATAGTTTCATTCCTAAATCCATAGGCCAACAGAGGAGATACCACGGGACTAAGATTGAGGATTAACCCCCCCCCCCCCCCCCTTAAGGTGAGGGAACAAAACTACGGTCAAAACTCTTTCCTTTTCGAAGTCACCTAATAATCCATGCCCAATATGCCCAAGGAAAAACAAGCATACGCACTTGATTGCACAATGAAAAACATCCCTGTAGGATTGGTATGTCCACCTTCAAACATATGCTCTCAACAGATGGGAAAGGGGACATCTGTCTAATTCAAGGAGCGGAGAAAAGTGGCACATTATATCGGTTATATCGGTGGTTGTCGAGAGCTACTAGCTATCGGTTGAAAAGATATTAAGGAGAAAAGTTCTCCTATTGGGTCACCCACTTTTGGTGAGTAATAGGACCCATATGTATACAATATAGCTGCCTTGACGCATGAATAAAACACAGTATCTTAAAATGATCAAACATTGTGATGGGGAAAGAACATGTTTGAATTGCAGGATGGTGTCCAAAGCAAAGCCAAAGCCATCCATAGTCAATCTAGTGCCACAAAAGGACTCCAATGCGAAACTAAACTATGTTATATATGTGTGGAACAAATATAAAATACAGTCAATGCAATGCCATAGAAGGGATCCAATGTAAAATTTTCTATGTGCATGCAGATATAAGGGGCCACATATTGACGAGAAACAATTGTATCAAACTACAAACTTATTCAAGGCATCGATTTTCCAATACACTCTACTGAGTATAGTGCAACGTTTAGTAATGATGCGTATATATGAGCATATAGTTTTGCGCATCATTTATTATTCTTTCCCATAACAACCTTATCATGTATATTAAGAGTAAATATCTTTTTATTTAATTTTCTTTGGGGTTTTTACTTAGATGAAAACTAACCTATTGTATATTTTTATATACAGTGGCAAATGGAGTCTCCAAAGCAGCACAACCTGCACTTTTGTATCTTGTCCCTTCTCAACTTATTAGCATTTTCCTTGTGTCACTTAAAAGGTCCGAGATTGATCTCTTGTTTAACTATAAAGAGGAGATTATGGATAACACAAGTGCTGTGGAGCCAGAAAATTAAGCATTATTTTACTTTATTTTTCTCGTTCATTCAAATGTAAACTGTTCTGTATTATTTGGCTTCAGAAAATTAAGCATTATTTTACTTTATTTTTCTCGTTCATTCAAATGTAAACTGTTCTGTATTATTTGGCTTCAAAATTAGCTTTTTTGAATATGCTAATGGAAGTGTGAACAAGCACCTCATTTATACAAATCCAAGGAGGAAATGATCGTGATGAGGCAAATCATCATTATTATTTATATAACTATCATGGCACTCCAGATTCTCGTCTTTTATGGTATTAGTTCATGTTGTTTCACCTCTACAAAGCAGATATCTCTAATGAAATACAAATTGTAATATTACGAATAATTCCATATAAAAGCGCCTACATTCTAAAAGACCGCCATTCATAAATCAGACAAGAAGTGATGAAGGTTGGTTACAAAGTGTTTGTAAATGATATTGTAGTAAGTGATTTTCAACATTAAGAGTTTAACAGGACACACCCACATTATTTTTCTATATTACAATTGAAGATAAATATAAAATTACCCTATATGTTGTGTAGCACATGCAACATTTTTCAAATTTTATTACCATGTGACTAATGCAGACAATACAACCGTTGAACAATAGATGGTTTGAGGAGTAACCCCTTGTATTTAAAATCAACGGTTTTTTTTTTTTTTTTATATACAATGGTAAATAAAAGATTCCAAAACAACCCAACTTGCACTTTTGTACCTTATCCCTTCTCAAATTATTGCTATTTTACTTATCACTTAGGAGATCTAAATTTGAATTTTTTTTTTTTTAACTATAAAGTGGAGATTATGGAAAATACAAGTTTTGTGGGGTGAGAAAATTAAGCATTATTCTACTTTATTTTCTATTTTATTCAGGTTATTGTTTTGTATTATTGCCTCTAGAATATATATTTGTGATTAAGCGTCTCATTTAAACAAGTTCATAGAGTGAATAGTTATGACGAGGCATGTACAAATCATCATGATATCTTATCATGACACTTTGGCTTCTTGTGTTTTACATTGTTCATTCAAGTTTTTTATATCTCTACAAAGTGGCCATTTATGATGAAATACAAAATGTAGTAGTAAAAAAATGTTATATAAAATTTATTTTACAAAAAGAAAATATTAGTTGAGGCCTTTGTAAATAACATTCTAGTAAATAATTGTTAATATTAATTTGAAGTAAATATATTTAATATATAATATATGAACCCTCTATATTTCAAATTGAAGACAAATACTACATAGTTATGTTTATATTTCAATTTTCAAATTTTACTACTATGGTGGTGAGTATACCATTAGTGTAGATAATACAATCATTGAACAATAAAAGGTTTGAGTTACTTATGAATACAAATATTTTGAATCGTTAGGGGGATTTTGGGACTAAAATGGGCCTTTTCAATTAGGGGAAGTTGGGGTTAGGTGTTAGCCTCATACACTTTTTTTAACTAAGAAATTGTTTAATTTTAACCAATAGGATTTGAGATGTCAACCAGGCAAGGAAAAAATTTAAAAACTTTGAGTGGCACATTCTAATTTAGTAATAATGAGCTATGACTAAACCTAGTTATAATCTATAATTACTAATTCAATGTTTTTTTTGTAAGCTTCGTAAACTATTTCTATTATTGATAACTGAAATTACATTGATAGCTTCTTATTTCCCTAAAACTCTCTGGGATCCCATATTCCCAATAGTGAAGACAAAGTTCACCATTCCTATCAGTACCAACCTTAGATCATAGGGTGAGCATCCCAAATTGTTCAAATACTTGCAAAAACATACAAAAAAGATCTTGACCTAGATAAACAAGGCTTGTTTAAAGATATAATGAGCATGGTTGTATCCATTGTCCATAAACAGTTACATGCATAAGTTTGTTTAGAGTAAACCAGACAAAAATCCAACGTTTGAAAATAGCATACTAAGAAACCCATGGAAATGATACAAGCACGGAAAAAATAAGCATAACCTATTAGCAAAAGGAGATACCAAAACCATGAGAAGTTGTTAATCCAATATGACAACTAGAAAGAGGGAGTTGGAGTTTCCTTGGGGTAGAATCCTTGCTGGATCATCGATGATTGTTGGTGCTTCAAGTTGGGTACCAAATCTAGAGTCTGAGTAAGACACCATGAAGCGCTTTACTCATGTTAATCTGGCCACGATGTCATCCAGATTGTATCTAATATCTCGAAGAATATGCTTAATTTCCTCTTGTCCTGCAAATAACTAATAATTATCGACTTGGTTATTGTAGATGACCATGTTAAGAAAGATTTCTAGCTGATGGTGCACAACCACTGACTGAAGGAAATGGAGCCTCCTCTTTCTAAATTTTCCTAGATCAGGAGTCCACTTGAAGGTGCTACCACTGACTTCAGAGTCAGAAAAGTATAACCAAACCTCGAACTCTCTTACTTCTAATTGAAGAGTTTCATTCATCACTTCAGGGGGAAAGAAGTCAAAGTGATAGGTCATTGAGTTCCAACCAAAGAGATGTCGACGAAAAGAGGAAGATGCGCCTGAAGCGCCAGCTCGGTGACTGGGTAGACATTATCTGGGTGCCATGTAGTGGAAGGGGATATGAGTATGGACGAGTGAAGGAGGGACGAATAGGAGACTATGATGGTCAAGAAGCAATATTACATAAGTGTGGAGACTGAGAAGAATTAGGGCATCGTCAACCATAGGAAGGAAGAGCAGCTCGAAATTTCGGAGAGAGTATAACCCAAAATAGTAAAACTACAAAGGAAAATCACGGATTGGAGCTAAGAAATTCACATTGGCTTGGGCTAAAACTTGACCCGTGAGACTGTCAAAACCAGATTGAAAATGTACCCGGATACCAGACACCACATACCAATACAGGATAGTTCAATGAAATACCCGTGGAGTCAGTAATTTGGGGTGACGCTGTGGGTAACACAACAACCAACTCAAAAGAGGGACCCATTGTTGTGTTGTGAAGAAACAAAACAAAGAACATGGGCACCTACAAGGACCAGATAGACTGCCAAAGAGAAATGAGACACATAAACTAGTAGACTGACGACGAGAAAGAAATTGTGAAGCTGGGAAATACATAGACATACCTTCCTTGAAATCATTGAGCTCCCTCCTTGGAAACCAAGAGTGGAACGAAAATTGGAAATCTTCCATTTTCCCTCTAACAATGCTAAAAATATGCCACCATGAGACAAGGCCCATATGGTTAGAAAGGGGAAACAATGTGAGAGGATCAAACAGGTAAGAGAGAAGACCTGAACGATCGAAAACCAGAGAAGGACAAGTGTGCGTCATGGCGCGCATGTTAACAACAACATTAAAAACCCAAACCATGTGCTTCTAGGTGCAGTGTGCCTCGCATATGTCAAAATCTCAACACTCTATAAGTAGTCTTCCTTGGAATGAAGCCATAACAAACTATGATGGCCGAAAACAACAAATAAGGAGAATGTCATACTGAGACCACTCTACCACCAAATGCTCGCATTTATAACGATTTGATGAGGGTGGCCGAGTTTGTAACTTAGGGCTATGTGAATGCCACGTCGAGATGTGCTCAAGACAGGTGGAGAGCTTGGCTTTCATCCCTGTGTTCACCTTTACCTTCTCCATTGTCATTTCAAGTATGCCAAATCATGTTAATCATCGCGCCCAATAACCTTAATGCCACCCCCATCGGGGAATTACTTATTCAATGTTACATGACGATATAAATAGATTTTAGTAAAAATTGAATATAGTGCAAAATAATTTTGATATATTATGTGTAAAGTTTAAAATACTAGAGCTATTTATTATTTCAATAATTTTAAAGCATATAACTCATGACAGGTAATGAATTTTCTCATTATTTAGACATCATTATCTTATGTCAAAGGAGTAAAGTGTCGGTACTTTTTAGTTGATTTTTATTTTATTTGTTTAATATTAAGTTCTTTTAACATTTATTAGTAAACTAAATTGAACATTTATTGTGTGCTAAATAATCTACATTTATTATTGTTATTATTTCTCATTATTTTACATTAATTTAACTTGTATGAAAATGCTCAATAATGAGATAACACCTCTAATGCAAGGTTATGTGGCATATACTCTTATTATTTTTCTCAAGGGACCCATTTCTTGGTAGGGGATTTTTCTCATTAGAAGATATTGAATAACAAGGATGCCTGGTAAGCTGGAATTATGTATAAGATATTAATCACATTTTTTTATGGCAATCAAAGAGAAACACAACTAGTAAAGAACATGACTTCTCATTGAAGGAGCAAGGACATTGAAATTCATGTTCAATATATATATATATATATATATATATATATATATATATATATATATATATCGAGAGAGAGAGAGAGAGAGAGAGAGAGAGAGCAAATTTTAGTTGTGCTTTTACAAAATAATGCATCAAATAATAGATATGATTACAAAGCCCCTATGAAGATAAAAGTTTGAGAAATTTGATACATTTTTTAAATGGAAAATAGTTCATTATTGGGGAGTTTTGGAAAAATAGCAAACTAATGCATGCAAAAGTGAATGTTCAATGTCATAATTGTTCGAAACACTGAGGGAGGGGGGGTGGGTGAATCAGTTTTCCTTTCAATTAGAGCATTAGTTAATCTTCAATTATTATCAGTGTTTGTACAATGATAGCAACAAACAAGAGGAACACAAATCCACACAATTTTTAAGGTGGAAACCCACTCTGGGACAAAAACCACCTAATTCTTTTCTAATAATTCTTTAATATTCAACTCCAATTGAAAATAAAGCTCCAACTTCCTAGAATCTAGAAAAGCATTCTTCTCCAGCTCCCACTGGATGGATGTTCCAACGCCCGAGATTCTTCAGTAGTCAACTGAATGGATGCCCCAACACCCAATGAGATACAACTCACCCTAGCACCACCCTAGCACCCTATAGAAGAATAAAAAAAGAATTGACTCTCGTACCAGGGAAAATGGTCCACTTTACAATGATATAGAATGATGCAGAAGAAGAAGATATACTAGACCATAACCCCAACTTTGACACAACCACCTAATGATAATCCTAGACCTCCCAACATTGCCTCTTCAACCCTTGGCAGATAGACACTAGTACAATTTGTACAATAATGTATTTACAATGACTAAGTACAATGATACCTTTATAATGATTATATGCAGTGCTACCCACTTGAAGACTTCATATGATGAACTTCTTGCTGCTGTTATGCACCTTGGTTGCTACTCTTGTCATGCTACCCTCTATTGCACCTTGCTTTGCTTTTCTGTTGTAGAAAGTCTGGTCCTTTGCAACCCCTGACAACACATGATGTATCTTTTTCTTGCCTTCTAGGAGCTTGATATTGAATCTAGTGTATCTTTGTTATTTCAGATCCTCAATATCTAATTTTCGGTCCTGTAGTAGTCCTTTGAGTCGTCTTTCTAATGCCACAGGTCTGACCCAATTTGGATTTTTCAAGAGAGTTAACCCAATCTCTCACAATGCCCTAATTATGGAATGTTTCTGCAGAGTGCACTTGTACGATGTGCCACGCGTCATTGTTTCTTCATTTGGCTCTGAAATTGATAGAGCGAAAATTGCAGACTGTGCACTATTTGCCACTTTTTACGGAATTCCAATCCGATACTCAGAGAGAGAGTTATGACGATTTTACCAAGGTCACTTCTTTGAGATGAATTTCAGGAGCCTGCAAAAACCCTGAATTCCACAGATCATGTCTCCAAAAATATTGCGCACCTTGATCTGAAATTTTTACAGCAGCTTCCTCAGGATTTTGGCTTCACCTCATAAAAGTTTCAGCTTCTGAACCTTCGTAGAAAAAAAGTTAGAGCGAAAATGCCACGATGACCTGTTTCAAATGGCCAAATCCCTTGCCTAAGCCGGAAATGAAGATCACAATTTATATAAATGCTTAAGTTGAGAGGGGCTTCAACAAGTGAATGTGGGAGGGATTTTAGGAGCTTAAAAAATATTAATTATGACTTTTCAATGACCCATGCCCCAACCCCATGGGGTTTTAGCCCACTAACTAGGGTACAAACTTCAAACATGAATATCTCTCAAACCGTGAAGAATTACATGGCGTGCCATATATCAACGGAAACATCTCGACAAGTAGAAACCATAAAAATCATTATTGACCCAGAATATATTAATTTGGTAGGTCAAACTTCTCATTCAATATTGGGTTAGCCCTTGGTGCTGCTTGGGTTGACATCAATGACAACCGCTGATCAAAAATCTCCCCCTTTGGCATTGATGGCAACACAAGTACTCCCCCTACGATCATGACACCTCTTCCTACAACATTCTCTCCCCCTTTGACATCAATGGAAAAGGGTAACTCCCCCTGAAACACAACCATCCTACGGACCTGTACACACTTCCACTCCCCCTAACACACAACCGTCCTGCAGACCTGTAATCTACTTCCACTCCCCCTTTATATTCTAAAAAAGGAAAATCTAATGAGAACTTGGGAGAATCCCAAGCTTCTGGCGAAGATATTCCAATGTTGGTGAATATTTAATATGTGATTCTTTTGGTGTTGCTTGGAATCTTGCTACTTGTCCAACTGCTTGCATAACATCTAGTCGGGAGGCTGTTACATATAGAAGACTACTAATCATAGATCTGTACAACCTTTGATCCACATCCTTAGATGAGTCGTCTATGCTCAATTTGCAACCTATTACCATTGGAGTAAGGATGGGTTTGCAATCTTCCATTTTAAATTTCTTGAGCATTTCCTTGATGTACTTGGCTTGAAATATAAATATTCCTTTCTCTTGCTGAGATATTTGAAGTCCTAAGAAGTATGTTAGCTCACCAAGTAAAGACATCTCGAAATCACTTTGCACCTTTGTAGCAAACTTCTTACTTAGTCGATCATTATTGCTACCAATTATTGTATCATCCTCTTTAACTATTAGACATCCTTTAGTTGCTTCATCCAGAACATATATGTCATTTGGAGCTCGACTTGTTGTAGCCACAATTTCACCATACACGCCTTTCCTGATTTCACATTTCGTGGAGTTGAATAGTATTATGTGTCCTTGATCACACATTTGTCCAACACTGCGCAGATTGTGATTCATGTTTTCAATCAATAGAACATTCTTGGCTAGAGCATCTTTGCTTTCGAGAGTGACATTACCTGATCCTATAACATTTGAAGATCCATCATTTCCAAAGGACACGGTTCCATCCTTCTTCTCTTTCAGAGATACAAATTTATTTCTATCTCCAGTCATATGTGTTGAGCAACTGCTATCAACATACCACACATCTTTATTCTTTTGAGCCTTGAGAGTGAGAGCACAATTATCATTCTTCTTCTTTTTCCATGTTCGTTCGTTCTATGACTTCGAAGATTCTTCTAGAGGATTTTCAAGTATGCAGTCTTTGGCTATGTGTCCAAAGTTTCGACTTTTGTAACATTCAATATTATTTCTTAAATATTCAAATCTATTGATGTTTTGCTGAGCCCTGGGAGTTTCATATTTGACAGATCTCCTGGAATTGTATTTGTTCCTAGGGTACGTGTGACATTCTACAGCTTTATGACCAAATTTTCCACATGAATAATAGTAGCCATAAAAAATATGTTGGTACTTGGATGGAAATTTTTGTTTAGGAATTGTCTTCCAAGGCTGTTCTTGCGAATCTTGTCCAATGAAGTCTACATGCATGTCAGATCTCATAGGTTCATTGTATTTTGCTGTAGAAGGTCATGCTTCTTCTTTGTAACCGATGCTAGTTTTGTCGTTGTAAGATCGTTGATTGTTGATGAGTTCTTCCAATGCCCTTGAGCTGTTGGCATAGTTTTGGATAGTTTTTCCTTTCTTCACTTCCTCACGCAGCAAGACTATTTCGGCTTCTAATTCTTCCCTTTCTTGGTTGCTTTCTTCCAACTTATTTTGAAGTGACTCTTCAATGCATTTGTGTTCTTCAACTTCAATTTTGAGACCTTGAACTTACTGGCCAAGAGAGTATTGGAACGGATCTTCTCTGCCTTGAGATCTTTTATAAGCTTGATTACTTCCTCATAAAATTCTTCTATGGTCCATCCTTCTTCTTCGTTGTTTGATACCTCTTGTTTATTATGCTTGGCCGTAAACAATACTCTCTCATTAGCTGCTTCTTCACTGTCATTGTCTTCATCGGATGATGAGCTATCTTCTTTACAGAGAAAGTTCCTTTTGGATCCTTGCTTGTTGAATTTCTTAAAGCCTTTATTTCCTTTTGAGTTGTCATTACTTATGTTTGGAAATTTTGCAATTTTTAGTTTTCTCGTGAAGTAAGCATATTCTTCATACGAAATACCTTATTTATCATCTCCCTTTTCTTCACCTTGCGGTGCATATGCTTTTCCAATTGAAGGTTATTTGTCTTATTGGATTTCTTAGATGCAACGAATGTAGTTTCTAGATGCAAAGTACCCTCTTCTTCATCAAGTCTCATTTCATATGCTATGAGAACTCCATGTAATTCCTCTTTGCTGAGTTTGTCCAGATTTGCATTGTATTCTAAGACCAATACCTTTGGGTTGAATCTCCTTGGTAACATTCTAAGAATCTTCCATATAATAGTCTTCTCGTCAACTAGCTCTCCCAATCCTTCCAGAGTATTGGTTATTTCATCAACGTATTGGAAGTAGGCAGCAATGTTGCAATCTTCTTTCATTCTAAGTTGCTCAAATTTTGCTCTATAGATTTGAAGCTTTTCTTCTTTGACATTTGAGTCACCTGCATATATATTCTCCAGCTTGTCCCTTACATTTTTGGTAGTTTTACAACCCAACACCTTATGATAAGCAGATTCAATAAGTCCATTAATAATAATATTCTTTTCTTTTGCATCATTTACCAAATTCTTCTTACCTTGTTCATTTGTAGTTGATGTAAATCCATTTTGAACAGTGTCCCATACTTTGTAACCTTGCGCGAAGATAGACCTCCATTCTTCCTTTCAGAGTGCACTAATTATTTTCATTGAATAGAAGTACACCATTCTTGGTATGCTCCATAGCCTCCTTCAGTTGTTAAGCGCTATTGAAGGAACCAAGCTGCGATACCAATGGTTGGAAATGCGGTGGGGGAGGGGGGGGGGGGGGTGAATTAGTATTCCTTTCAATTAGAGCATTAGTTAATATTAAATTATTATCAGTGTTTGTACAATGATCGCAGCAAACAAAAGGAACACAAATGCACACAGTTTTTAAGGTGGAAACCCACTTCGGGACAAAAGCCACCTAATGTTTTTTTAATAATTCTTTAATATTAAACTCCAATTGAAAATAAAGCTCCAACTTTCTAGAATCTAGAAAAGCATTCTTCTCCAGCTCTCATTGGATGGACGCTCCAACGCCCAAGATTCTTCAGTAGAACTGAACGGATGCCCCAACACCCAATGAGCTACAACTCACCCTAGCACCACCCTACCATCTTATATAAGAATAAAAAAAGAATGGACTCTCATACCAGGGAAAATGGTCCACTATACAATGATATAGAATGATGCAGAAGAAGAAGATATACTAGACCATAACCCCAACTTTGACACAACCACCTAATGATGATCCTAGACCTCCCAACACTGCCTCTTCAACCCTTCGCAGATAGACACTTGTACAATTTGTACAATAATGTATTTACAATGACTAAGTACAATGATATCTTTATAATTATTGTATGTAGTGATGCCCACTTGAAGACTTCATATGATGAACTTATTGCTGCTGTTATGCACCTTGGTTGCTTCTCTTGTCATGCTACCCTCTGCTGCACCTTGCTTCGCTTTTCTGCTGTAGAAAGTCTGGTCCTTTGCAACCCTTGACAACACATGATCTAGCTTTTTCTTACCTTTTAGGAGCTTGATATTGAATCTGGTGTATCTCTGTTATTTCAGATCCTCAATATCTGATTTTCAGTACTATAGTAGCCCTCTGAGTCATCTTTCTAATGCCATAGGTCTAACTCGATTTGGATTCTTCAAGAGAGAGTTAACCCAATCTCTCACAATGCCCTAATTATGGACTGTTTCAGTAGAGCACACTTGTACGGCGTGCCACGTGTCACTGTTTCTTCATTTGGCTTTGAAATTGATAGAGAAAAAAGTACAGACTGTACACTATCTGCCACTTTTTACGGAATTCCAATCCGATACTCAGAGAGAGAGTTATGACGATTTTACCAAGGTCACTTCTTTGAGATGAATTTCAGGAGCCTACAAAAACCCTGACTTCCATAGATCATATCTCCAAAAATATTGTGCACCTTGATCTGAAATTTTTATAGCAGCTTCCTCAGGATTTCGGCTTTTCCTAATAAAAATTTCAGCTTCTGAGCCTTCGTAGAAAAAAGTTAGAGCAAAAATTCCACGATTACCTGTTTTAGATGGCCGAATCCCTTGCCTAAGGAGGAAATGAAGATCAAAATTTATATAAATGCTTAAGTTGAGAGGGGCTTCAACAAGTGAACGTGGGAGGGATTTTAGGAGCTTAACAAATATTAATTATGACTTTTCAATGACCGATGCCCCAAACCCATGGGGTTTTAGCCCACTAACTAGGGGTACAAACTTCAAACATGATTATCTTTCAAACCGTGAAGAATTACATGGTGTTCCATATATCAACGAATACATCTCGACAATTAGAAACCATTAAAAGCATTATTGACCCAGAATATATTAATTTGGTAGGTCAAAATTCCCATTCAATATTGGGTTAGCCCCTGGTGTTGCTTGGGTTGACATCAATAACAACCGTTGATCAACAATCTCTCCCTTTGGCATTGATGGCAACACAAGTACTCCCCCTGCGATCATGACACCTCTTCCTACAACATTCTCTCCCCCTTTGACATCAATGGCAAAGGGTAACTCCCCCTGAAACATAACTATCCTGCGGACCTATACACACTTCCACTCCCCCTGACACACAATCGTCCTGCAGACCTGTAATCTACTTCCACTCCCCCTTTATATTCTAAAAAAGGAAAATCTAATGAGAACTTGGGAGAATCCCAAGCTTCGGGCGAAGATATTCCAATGATGGTGAATATTTAATTTGTGATTCTTTTGGTGCTGCTTGGAATCTTGCTACTTGTCCAACTGCTTGCATAACATCTGGTCGGGAGGTTGTTACATATAGAAGACTACTAATCATAGATTTGTACAACCTTTGATCCACATCCTTAGATGAGTCGTCTATGCTCAATTTGCAACCTGTTACCAGTGGAGTAAGGATGAGTTTTCAATCTTCCATTTTAAATTTCTTGAGAATTTCCTTGATGTACTTGGCTTGAAATATAAATATTCCTTTCTCTTGCTGAGATATTTGAAGCCCTAAGAAGTATGTCAAGTCACCAAGTAAAGACATCTCGAAATCACTTTTCACCTTTGTAGCAATCTTCTTACTTAGTCTATCATTATTGCTACCAATTATTATATCATCCTCTTTAACTATTAGACATGTTTTAGTTGCTTCATCCAGAACATATATGTTGTTTGGAGCTCGACTTGTTGTAGCCACAATTTCACCATACATGCCATACACGCCTTTCCTGATTTCAAATTTCGTGAAGTTGAATAGTATTGTGTGTCCTTGATCACACATTTGTCCAACACTAAGCATATTGTGATTCATGTTTTCAACCAATAGAACATTCTTGGCTAGAGCATCTTTGCTTCCGAGAGTGATAGTACCTGATCCTATAACATTTGAAGATCCATCATTTCCAAAGGACACGGTTCCATCCTTCTTCTCTTTCAAAGATACAAATTTATTTCTATCTCCAGTCATATGCATTGAGCAACCACTATCAACATACCACACATCTTTATTCTTTTGGGCCTTGAGAGCGAGAGCACAATTATCATTCTTCTTTTTCTTCCATGTTCGTTCGTTTCGTGGCTTCGAAGATTCTTCCGGAGGATTTTCAAGTCTGCAGTCTTTGGCTATGTGTCCAAAGTTTCGACATTTGTAACATTCAATATTATTTCTTAAATGTTCAAATCTATTGATGTTTTGCTGAGCCCTGGGAGTTTCATATTTGACAGATCTCCTGGAATTGTATTCGTTCCTAGGGTACGTGCAACATTCTACAGCTTTATGGCCAAATTTTCCACATGAATAACAGTAACCATAAAAAATATGTTGGTACCTGGATGGAAATTTGCGTTGAGGAATTGTCTTCCAAGGCTGTTCTTGCAAATCTTGTCCAATGAAGTCTACATGTATGTCAAATCTCATAGGTTCATTGTATTTTGTTGTAGAAGGTCCTGCTTCTTCTTCTTTGTAACCGATGCCAGTTTTATCGTTGTAAGATCGTTGATTTTTTATGAGTTCTTCCAATGCCCTTGAGTTGTTGGCATAGTTTTGGATAGTTTTTCCTTTCTTCACTTCCTCACATAGGGAGACTATTTCGGCTTCTAATTCTTCCCTTTCTTGGTTGCTTTCTTCCAACTTCTTTTGAAGTGACTCTTCAATGCATTTTTGTTCTTCAACTTCAATTTTGAGACCTTGAACTTGTTCTTCAAGAGTATTGGAATGGATCTTCTCCGGCTTGAGATCTTTTTTAAGCTTGATTGCTTCCTCATAAAATTATTCTATGGTCCATCCTTCTTCTTCGTTGTTTGATACCTCTTGTTTATTGTGCTTGGCCATAAACAATACTCTCTCATTGGCTTCTTCTTCACTGTCATTGTTTTCATCGGATGATGAGCTATCTTCTTTAGAGAGAAAGTTCCTTTTGGATCCTTGCTTGTTGAATTTCTTAAAGCCTTTCTTTCCTTTTGAGTTTCCATTACTTCTGTTTGGACATTTTGCAATTTTTAGTTTTCTCGTGAAGTAAGCATATTCTTCATCTGAAAGACCTTCTTCATCATCTCCCTTTTCTTCACACCTGCAAGTGCATGTCTTTTCAATTGAAGGTTGTTTATCCTTATTGGTTTTCTTAGATGCAACGAACGCAGTTTCTAGATGCGAAGTACCCTCTTCTTCATCAAGTCTCATTTCATATGCTATGAGAACTCCATGTAATTCCTCTTTGCTGAGTTTGTCCATATTTGCATTGTATTCTAAGACCGATACCTTTGGGTTGAATCTCCCTCGTAATGTTCTAAGAATCTTCTGTATAATAGTCTTCTCGTCAACTGGCTCTCCCAATCCTTCCAGATTATTGGTTATTTCATCAACGTATTGGAAGTATGCAGCAATGTTGCAATCTTCTTTCATTCTGAGTTGCTCAAATTTTTCTCTATAGATTTGAAGCTTTGCTTCTTTGACATTTGAGTCACCTGTATATATATTCTCAAGCTTGTCCCATACATTTTTGGTAGTTTTACAACCCAACACCTTATGATAAGCAAATTCAATAAGTCCATTGATAATAATATTCTTTGCTTTTGCATTATTTACCAAATTCTTCTTACCTTGTTCATCCATAGTTGATGTAAATCCATTTTGAACAGTGTCCCATACTTCGTAACCTTGCGCCAAGAGATAGACTTCCATTCTTCCTTTCCAGAGTGCATAATTATTTTCATTGAATAGAGGTACACCATTCTTGGTATGCTCCATGACCTCCTTCCAGCTGTTAAACTGCTATTGAAGGAACCAAGCTCTGATACCAATTGTTGGAAATACTAAGAGGGGGGGGTGAATCAGTATTCCTTTCAATTAAAGCATTAGTTAATATTCAATTATTATCAGTGTTTGTACAATGATAGCAACAAACAAGAGGAACACAAATGCACACAATTTTTAAGGTGGAAACCCAATCCGGGACAAAAACCACCTAATGTTTTTCTAATAATTCTTTAATATTCAACTCCAATTAAAAATAAACCTCCAACTTCCTAGAATCTAGAAAAGCATTCTTCTCCAGCTCCCACTGGATGGATGCTCCAATGCCAGAGATTCTTTAGTAGTCAACTGAATGGATTCCCTAACACCCAATGAGCTACAACTCACCCTAGCACCACCCTACCACCCTATAGAAGCATAAAAAAATAATGGACTCCCATACCAGGGAAAATGGTCCACTTTACAATGATATAGAATGATGTAGAAGAAGAAGATATACTAGACCATAACCCCAACTTTGACCCAACCACCTAATGATGATCCTAGACCTCCCAACACTGCCTCTTCAACCCTTGGCAGATAGACACTAGTACAATTTGTACAATAATGTATTTACAATGACTAAGTACAATGATACCTTTACAATGATTGTATGCAGTGCTGCCCACTTGAAGACTTCATATGATGAAATTCTTGCTGTTGTTATGCACCTTGGTTGTTGCTCTTGTCATGCTACCCTTTGTTGCACCTTTCTTTGTTTTTCTGCCGTAGAAAGTCTGGTCCTTTGCAACCCTTGACAACACATGATCTAGCTTTTTCTTGCCTTTTAGGAGCTCGATATTGAATCTGGTGTATCTCTGTTATTTCAGATTCTCAATGTCTGATTTTTGGTCCTGTAGTAGTCCTCTGAGTCGTCTTTCCAATGCCATAGGTCTGACCCAATTTGGATTCTTCAAGAGAGAGTTATACCTAATCTCTCACAATGCCCTAATTATGGATTGTTTCAACAGAGTGCACTTGTACGGCGTTCCACGTGTCACTGTTTCTTCATTTGGCTCTAAAATTGATAGAGCGAAAAGTACGAGCTGTGCACTATCTGGCACTTTTTACGGAATTCCAATCCAATACTCAGAGAGAGAGTTATGAAGATTTTACCAAGGTCACTTATTTGAGATGAATTTCAGGAGCCTGCAAAAACCCTGACTTCCATAGATCATATCTCCAAAAATATTGCGCACCTTGATTTGAAATTTTTATAGAAGCTTCCTCAAGATTTCGGCTTCGCGTCATAAAAATTTCAGCTTCTGAACCTTCGTAGAAGAAAATTTAGAGCGAAAATTCCACGATGACCTGTTTTAGATGGCCGAATCCCTTGCTTAAGGAGGAAATGAAGATCACAATTTATATAAATGATTAAGTTTAGAGAGGCTTCAACAAGTGAATGTGGGAGGGATTTTAGGAGCTTAAAAAATATTAATTATGACTTTTCAATGACCCATGCCCCAACCCCATGGGGTTTTAGCCCACTAACTGGGGGTACAAACATCAAACATGAATATCTCTCAAACCGTGAAGAATTACATGGCATGCCATATATCAACGGAAACATCTCGACAAGTAGAAGCCATCAAAATCATTATTGACCTAGAATAAATTAATTTGGTAGGTCAAAATTCCCATTCAATATTGGGTTAGCCCCTGGTGCTGCTTGGGTTGACATCAATGACAACCGTTGATCAATAATAATTTGAATTAGTATAGGTGGAGACAAATAATTAGTGCTATTACAATTTTTATCCTATGTAAACTTTGGTTTGTTGATTTTTCCAATGTAAACATAGTTTGGCATGGGACTAATTTAGTGTGAGAGAAGTGTTGGTGCAATAATGATGACATGGGAGAAGATTGATGGTTTCTCAACAACATTAGTCTAGAGAGAGAATATATATATATATATATATATATATATATATATATATATATATATATATATATATATATATGATGACATTTAAGTTGGAACACTAATCGAATGAGACTAATTGTATACAATATGAAGGTTAAGATGAGACAAACAGCATACAAAGATGAATTAATATAATATTTTGTTTATATATGGTGAACATAGTTGAAAGAATAATTATCAACATCCACCAAACAACAATATATCCAATTACATAAAAATAAGAATATAGAATTACTACATTATCTAAAAAACAATACTACCAGAATAGTTGTTTACATTTATATTTTCATCACTTTTATATGCTCTACTATAAAGAAGATTGAGAATATTTTATGTACTTCTCATATATAAGTTTTGCATGTTATCAACTAAATTGAAAGCATTAATGGCTCAACACCCATTATGTCATAATATATAATATTAATTAAAACAAACTCCTTAATGGCTAACCATCCATTATGGCATAATCCATTATAGGACGAATCACTTCTAGCATTTTAATTCATAATGATAATGCAGTGAGGCTATCCAAAACTAAAACTTAGACACATTAAATATGTTTAAAGATATGAAAATAAAAAAATTAATTATAACACGTGTTTGACTTGATAGTCCTCTAGTGTTGGCTATGTGTAATATTCTTTGCATGACTATCCCTACATGTTGTAAAAATATGCAATGCATAATGGGGGTGTCACGGGGGGATGGTATCTCTCCACCTTTTTTGGGGGGTTTTGTTGAGAAATCTAGGGCAATACTGATAGGGCTTCTTATTAATTTTATTTCTCTATTACTTGACAATTTCTTTCTTCTTCTTCTTAGTTATTACATTATTATCATCAAGACAATTTCCAAAGCTGAAACCCACAAGAGAACACAAGATATAGCCGCTCATCTAGGGTAAAACCCCTAGGTAGGGGAAAAACCTAGTCAAGAACTCTTCCTTCAGTAGATTCAAATCACATTGAGACATTATTAACCTTAAACCAAAGACATCGACTTATTCCATCCACCAAGCCAACCCTTATCACAACTAGTTAAACATATTCTTATCTGCTGCTTCTCTACAACTTCTATAACTTTTAATCTCATCCTTTGTAATCTACTTCAGGATCACATAAAGATTTCAATATCTATAATTGTGAATAATTTCAACATTATGCTCCAGCACTTCGATGTCAAGTATGCGATCCAAAAACGAACTTCTCTGCACTTTAACTTCTCTCTTGCAGTCCATACGAACTTTTTCCTTATCGTTCATTTCTTTGACTTCACTGGGGTATATATAGTAGTTTGAGTGTCCTTTAATAGGCTGACATGAGAATTTTATAGGAACTGACTTGTCAACTTGTTTTGAGATCAACTTGTTCACCTTTCATCAATTGTTTGTAGGCTAACTTGGTGGAGGAGATTCTTTGACACAAAATAATGACTTTGAATTAATAAGAAGAATCCCAATGCACACAATGGGTGCTATGACCTACGAACCATTGACCCAAGAATGAAACCCATGCTTTAGTAGGTCAATTTAAATAATAATAATAAAATATATTTTGACAAATACATTACATCATGACACAGGTACAATTATGAAGACCGAAACTAGTTACATTCTTCAACACTCCCTCTTAACTAGGGAGGTATTAATAATTACATGTATATAGAGGTACAAGGAAGATCTTGAAATGAACTACGAAACACTCAATGTTGCACACTAGATACCTAACCAGGGCTATCTATCCAAGTAGGACTAAGATGGACTCAAGATTTCAGCTAATCTAAGTACCATCATGCTTACTTATTAACCATCTACCCAGGGATCTAGGTTTGTATCCAAGGTTATAGCTCCAAGACTAGCGACACCCTCCATCTTCTGGATCTAGACATCAACACATGGTGGGTATATGTCTTCCTAAACATCCATTATTAGATGCTTCAACTCTCCCTATCAAACTAGATATATTCATTTGTCCAAGCATGCTTCCAGAGTCCTCATCCTTCTTATGGAGAGATTTATCTGTACAAACGCAAACCCCAATTAGCAATAAACTATCAAAATATATATACAAGTAAACATAAACCTTTGGGGTTCTCAATCATCCTGATGCCACTTTATTCATATGCAACTAGCAGGAATTTTTTATTCTTTCATTTCTTCAGTAGCATCAAGACATTCTGAACACATTGTAGTACTTTCATTCATTTTCTGATTTCTTCTTTCGAGGTATCCATCGTGACTATCATAATATGCCATCCCTCTTGATTGGGGATATGTACTCTTTACTTTTAACCATGCTCCCTCTTAACTTGGGGAGATCAACCACTTCCTTCTTCTATAACATCAGAGAACCTTTCATGGCTCTAACCCTTTTCACGACATCAAGGTCATCTTGATACATAAATTTCTTATGTGAACATATTCATCATCTTGAAGATTATGTACCTGCAAAACTTTAATAGAAAGTGCAACCAAATAAAAATTGAACCATGAAGTTAATTATACTATAATGGAAACATTATACTTTAGACACTGAACACTTGAACCTCGTTAGATTCATAATTAGCAAGAGACATATCTTTTTACATACTAGAGACATCTATTTATTGCAAAATGTTTAGACATAAACCCCAGAATCTATCTTTGAGATACAAAACCTTAGATATTCATAATTCAATAATAATCCAATCATATTAACAATTAACACGTGATTAGACTTTACTAGGGTTTGTTTCAAACCCTAGATCACATCGAGAAATAATATCATATCCTAGAATATCAATCTTCTACTAGGGATTTGTTACAAACCCTAGATTTCATGAGCATCAACAACTAAGTTAGCATGTTCACATATACATATCTAGGATAAATATCTACTAGGTAAACCCAAGACACACACATCAATACATCGAAGTTAAATATTCAACAATTTCATTTAGACTAGGGTTTTGATCATACAAATGAATACTTACGTAGGGTTTCGATCCTAGGACCTCATTTTGGCTAAAAAATTGCTCCATGTATCTCCCTCTAATGAATGCAGGTGCTCTCCAACATGTTCAAGCAACAAAAACAAGTTGGCACCAAAAAAGAAAAAGTTGGTCATAGATCTAGTCAAAGTCAAACTTGGACTTTCTCCTTCTTTTATCAGATGTTCCAAAAGGACCAAGGTCATGACAATCCATCACCCTTATCCATTTCGAACATCCACCTATCATTTCCAATATTTTCTCTTTCATTTTCCTCACCATCCTAAAAATCTTGTTTTTGGTACAAGAAGTCCTGGTTTTTAGCAGAAAATTATTTTTATTATATCTCAAAAATCGTGCATCCATTTGCCAATTTGTTTCAGGGGGAGATGCATATATATGATGGTAACATGCTCAAGCAATTTCAACAAATTCCAATGCATGCTTTGTGAGAAATTGGCCTCCATCGCCTACAATCATTTTTAATTTTTCTCAACATTCATGCATCTAATGGATGAGATTGTTTATGGGGAGGTGCATAAGGATGATGGTAACATGCTCAAAAAAATTTAGGTCAATCTAGCCTACCGTTTGAGAGTTATGGATAAAATAAGTCTGCTACAAGGGGTTGTCCTGAACTACTACAGGAAGTCATGTAACTGCTATAGGAAGTTACAAAGAGCAGCCACTAAGGGTCTTGTGGTCTAAAAAAATCATGAATAAGGTCTTAATACCATTACCTATCATCCTCTCATCACTCATCCATCTCACTCAAAGAGATTTTCTACTCAAACCCTTCACTTCATCCCATTTGTAAAAAGAAAAAATTCTGCAAAAATAGAGATTTCCTTCACATCATTATTCCAAGACCACACTACTCCTTAATCTTACCACACTCTCCCTCATCACCCCGTGTATATTGGAAGTCAAATAAATACAAATAAGGCCTTCTACAAGAAGGAAACATGTTCCTCTAGCAAACTTGTGTAATCACCAAAAAGCACTATAAGTGGTTTTATCGATCATCCAAGAAGACTTGAAAATTTGTGAGGTGAATATGAAGATGCTATGGCAGTCCAAGGATGAATTTCACCAGCAGCATCAACCTAGACATCTGAGAGGCACCTTCAAACATACAACAAATGTATCAATAAAGGTATAATCAAATTATTAAGACATGCACCAGAAACAAAAGAAAAGAAAAGAGTCAACTCCCTCTGATATCGTGATGTATATGGTCAAGCTCCATCATGCAAGCATCAAGTCAATCATCAACTACAACACTCACATCATGAGCATCTCAGAAGCAAAATTTAGGCCATGGATGTGAAGCAGTAGCAACAACAACAAAAGAAACCCTAGAAGACCTCCAGATTCAAGGCTATCATCAATAGAACCTCCAATAGATTTTCACATGCAACTTCAGGATGATTAGTAGCAGCTTCAGAACCACCAAAGGAAGCTTCAACAGTCATTTCAGCAGCCTCAATATCCCCTGCAAAAACACATCAAGGGTAAGGCTAAGGTATGCAATCATCTAAACCTTTCTTTGAATCTATTCTAGCTTAAGAAAACATTAAAAGTGTGAGAAGGAAAGTTTTTTTATAACCAAAATCAGTGGCAGAGCATCATCGGTCTTATCTAGCAGTCAACTTCATGTTTCCACCAAGACACACACACATGTGGGAGAGGAACAAGACAAAAGTGAAGAGGACTTGAGAAAGTGGGTAGTAAGCAGTTAGTTGTGATGGAAGACAAGGAGTGCCAAGGGGTAATTGAGGGTGAACTCAATTAACAAAAAAATAACTCTGAGTTTATTTTGCATGCAATGAAAAACAAATTTTGAAAAAAATAAAAAATAAAAGGTGGACCCGCCACCTCTTGGCATGCAAATATTAGCTATTGCAGGCGAAATAGAGTTGCTATAGGCACAAAATTTGCTACAAGAAAAAGAGATTTGCTATAGGAAAGAAAAATTTGTTAAAGCAAATCTGTTACAGGAAGCTAACAGAGGGTTGCAAGAGAAAAATTTTGCTACTATGATGTTGGAAAATTATTAATTAATTGCTAAAAGGTACAAAGAGACACAATAGAGCTGCAAAGAATTTGCTACAGGTAGTTTTGTGTTGCATAATGGTAAATTATTCAAGGGTGAAAGGTATCCAAGTTAGTAAATTGGTTTCACATCATTCCTTTATTTTAATTTAGGTTATTCGACATCATTTCACTCTCTATAAGAAGAAAGTGCTATGTGTTAAGTGTTTTCAATTTCAAAATTTAATGAGCAAAGAGAATTCAGATTGCTAGTCAAGGGTGTTCATACAAATTTAATGTATAGTATGATGTGTCATGGCCAAGAGTCCAAAATTCACTATTGCAATTGAAAACTGTGTTGGAAAAATACTGAGTGGGGGGGGAGGGGGATGAATCAGTATTTAGAGCTTACTGATAAGATTTTAACTTTTTCTTTTACATAATTTCAAACGCGGTTTCGATGAAACCAACTCGCATATACACGCGGATCTACTGAAAGAAACTAGCGTATACTAATATAAATTTACATATTAGAAAACTTTCCAAGAACAATCTTTAACTCAGATTTAACAATCATGCATTAGTTTAGATAATCAGTAGATATGTGAAATAAAAACAGTATAAATCATCACATAATAGCAACACATATGAACACCAAGATTTAAGGTGGAAACTCAATTCGGGAGAAAACCACTGCTGCTGTCGTCTCTGTCTTCAAAATTTATTACTATGAAAGACTGTTTACAATATGTATTTATGCAGACTCATATTAGTACATAGGCTTCTACCTGCTGAAGGCTACAACATTCTCTCGTTTTCCAGCTGCTACTGGAAGGGAGCTACAACCCCCTTTCTTCTCATTTACCACCCACTTCTAGAAGGAAGCTTCAACCCCCTAAACAGAACACCAGCTTCTACTGGCAGGAAGCTTCTACTTCCATACTGAAGGCTTCAACCCTCAGACCCACTGCCGACCACGTTTCATCAATTTTCATATTGGATCAAACAACATTAACACAACCCTTCACTAATATCAACAATCATAAACTTTGCCCAATACTTCAATCAGAACAGTGAAACCACTGTAACCAGAACATCAGAAATAACCCAGACTTCATAATAAATATGTAGATACAAACTCAACCCTGAACAGTCGTCAATTTAAATAGCATACGTACTTTTCTTCATTGAATCCGCGTGTATACGCGCTTTCCTACACACCAACCTCTGTATGCCGATGTGCATATTGTTTTCATAACCTGAGATGAATACGCTACTTTACTTCATTGAAGCTGCATGTATACGCGCTTTTCTTTGCACCAACCCGCGTATAATTCTGTGTATACTGTCTTTCAAAATGTGATTAGACTTAGATTCAGATCTAAAGCTTTCAGTCAAACATTTTTTCAGCAATGCAAAGCCATTCGACAGTCAATCAGCCTTAACCATGTTTTCTTCAATCGTTGATTAGATTTATACATAATCAACTTAACAGTATATTCAGTATTCAAACACCCCAGATCTTCAAGAAGACTTCATTGACAGACAACAGACAATAAGCAGGAATCACAGTAGAAACATTTGTAATAGGCCTCAGAAAACCCTATGTAATATTCCTAATTAGCGACAGCTAATTGGAATATTCGACTTTATATAGTTTTGCCGTATATGGTTTATAGATAAATAAAAAAGGTGAGTAAAAGGGGGTCTAACTCACTTTAGTGGAATAAAACACCTTCCTAGTAGCACAACGTTGTAACTTAAGGGGGGAGCCAAGGGGGGGCCACACCCCATGTAGAGGAGGGGGACTACATGCACTCTAGAAGCTTTGGAGGGAAACCGATGCTATAAAAGGTGGAGGAGCCTCCTCATTTGGGCATTATTGATGTTGATGATATTTGAGCTAGACTTTGGTCTTCTTGAGCACGCTGGCTGTTTAGCCTGTCTGCAGCACTGTTTAGTGCGATTGAGTGTCTCCGGTCGGAGATCTCACCCTTAGCCCCGGGGGACTTCGAGTGCCTGCTCGGGCAAGGTATTTCTTCAGTCTTTAGCAGGTGATTTGGTTGGGTGTTTGGCTGAGGAGCTGAGCTTCATTGGGTGACTGCGCAGTCTTTGGAGGGAGGACGCAGTTTGAGTTGGAGCTATTCAGTTGTGGGGATTTTTGCAGGAGATTCAGTGTTATTCGGCGTGGAGGTTCAGTCTTTATCAGTTGGAGAGTTTCCTGAGGGATTTGTGGCTCTATCTCAGCATATTTCATTTGGCATCTGCGCTGGGCCTGGAGGGACAACGTTTTTCCTTGAGGAGGGTTTCTGGGGTGATTTTCGGAGGTGGTCCATTTTGTTTATGGTTTCTGGGTTTTGTCCGGAGCAATGAGTACAGGTGATCTACAGATTTTCAGCTCATTCTGGCAAGGGGATCAGCCCCTAGTTTTCAGTCTATTTTAGCAGCAGCAGTTACGGCAGTTTTCCAGCAGCTGGGACTCAGATTCTTGTAGCAGCCATTTCCAGTCTATCTGAGAGAGTTCTTCACTTGCCCTGAGCAAGGAGAGGTGCTATCATTCCGATTATCCATTGTATCTCATTATATTCTCAGATTAATAAAATGCCTTAGCATTCCCGACATTTTCATGTGTATTTGCTTTATATCTATTTTCGGCATTTTCTATATTATTGTATGCTTGTATTGCTGTCTATTTCCCTTTAGGGATATTACAGTGGTATCAAAGCATAGATCTGGCTCAGCCTGTGGTCTATGACATTGGGAAAGAGATCATACAGAGGTTTGCTGGAATTTTGGAGAGCAATAGCAGTTGCAGTACCAAAAACGAAATTGGAAAAAGGGCCAAAATATGAAGGGTCAAATTTTGAAGGTTGGAATTAGAAGAAACATTTTCTGGGTTTTTCTGGGTTTTGGGCAAGGATCACCTTCCCAAATTCCTAGAATTTTCTGAGTAGTTTTCAGTGGGTAAATCGGAGGTCGAAGTTAAGCAGCAGTATGGTTTTGCAGCAGCCGTGCAGTTTCTGAGGAGCCTGTAGACACATAGCAGAAAGTGCCAATGGCAAGTGATGATGGTGCAAAGAGATTTTGGGAGATGCTCCTCAAATCAGCACAGGATCTGTCGAGACAGATGGAGACGGGGGGACAGAGACTCACTGCGCTAGAGGTTAGGCAGCGGGAGAACCCAAGGGGTTTTCAAATTGGTGAGGGATCAGGCACATCCCACCATTTGCCGGAGCATGATGCCACTCAGCATATGGCATCACATACACCCACATGTCCTACCATGCCCACTTTTCTGGATGAAGACATAGGGGCAGGAGCACAGCGGGAGCCGGAGACTGACCCTGACCAGATGGACGCCTACATTGCAGAGTACCTGGCACGTGGGCCGGCGATCAGAGATCTTATCTCATTCAGAGATTATGTTCAGCTCCGGCGTAATAGTAGACCTCACAACTTTCACAGAGGGAACAGGCGCTCACATGATGGGGGCTTACAGCGCACAGTGGACAGATTCCATCTACCGACATTTGACGGGTCATCCAGGCGCTCAGAAAAAGCTTGGGTGGACAAGTTGGATACCTCTTTCCAGCTTGACTGAGTATCGGAGAGGGAAACCATTAAAATGGTTACCTCACACTTGGAGGATGAGGGAACACAGGGTTGCAGGGAGTCCAAGGTTACACCTAGTGTGACACAGGATTCACCCTCATTGGAGACCTCCTCGGCCGGGTTGGTTGATGTGGTAGTGGAGAAGGTAGAGCCTACCCCAGTAGAGCCATCCATTGAGTTGATGACCGGAGTCGCGTTCGAATCTTCGGGTGGTAGCAGCACACAGATGGGTGCAGTGTCAGGAGATGTATCCCCATTCGATGAGGCACTAGGAGATACAGAGGTATCGGATGATGGTCGCAGGCAGCGGTATCGTCGGCTTCGAGCAGACCTTCGAGTTTTGAAAGGGAAGGCCACATCAGTTCAGGAGGCCATTTTGTTGCAGGACATGGAGCCGGAGGGCATGAGAGTGGCTTGTGCCGAGTCGGCTGCCAAGTTGGCCCGCATTGGGGAACAACTGGATTCCCTGATGGTACAACCCGAGGGCACATTGCAGCGTCAGATCATTCCCCTTCAGGCATGCATGGATGGGACTAGCAGTGTTGTTGGGTCATCTCTTCCCGTTGGAGAGAGAGAGGCAGAGCCACCTAGTCAGATCTCATATGTTGACTTGGATAGCGATATGAGACGATCAGAGTTGCACAGGGTACAGCATCCACATGTTGAGGTTGGATGGAGAGAGATTTTGAGTTGGTACTCGGTGGAGCGGGCTATGGAGATGGTGATGGATCCGAGTGTAGCTCAGCAGGAGTTTCTATGCATGGGGATTATAGGAACCCCAGATTGGCATTGGGATCCAGGTGGGATCACCTATCATTTCCTAGGCAGGTTGGTTGCCTGTGTCTTGGAGGGTACAATTGGCCAAGCAGTAGAGCATGTGCATGCGCTAGGGGAGTTTGGGTCAGCTCCAGTGGCCAACCAGTTTATGGGCAGACTCCCTAGGTTGTTTTGGTATGACACTCGTACACGGGATCACGGGGTGGTCAACATACCTTGGCAGGAGTTTGTCGGAGGAAGTGGCATTGGCAGGCCACCAGATGGTGCCTTGTATGGGGCCAAGGATTCTCCACCTTTGTGTGGGGCACAGAGGACGCAGCGGAGCCGAGCAGTGGTGGTAACACTACTGACCCATTGGGAGATTCACTTCTCGGACCCCTCGAGGAGGATTTGCAGTGATGATCCATTTGTCGGCGGGTATAGTGATGTGACGGTGGACATGACGATACCGATTGGTGGTAGTCCGATATGTAGAGGCACAGCTCTAGGACATCACATCCATGGATGTGTGGGAGCCTCTAGCAGTGATCAGTGGACTACCGGTGGACATGGAGCTACATGGTGGTGTACCGTAGTGTGTGGGACTGCATTGTGGAGTAGGAGTGCCCTACATCACATTGAGAGCACGCGGGGAGTGACAGATTCCTGGACACAGTCAGGGCACGAGATGGTACAGGGTGGTACAGCAGTAGCATGGGGTATCCAGCAGTATTCAGGGGTATGCCTTAGTGTGCAGTGGCATGTTGAGGAGTACATGGATGACCGGTTGCTTGCGAGGGCGTACGGCGCGGCACAGCAGGGTCTTAGAGTATTGCATCCAGGGAGACTCACAGATAGGGACACTGGGCTTACCTTTCGGGGTATTTCACCCAGGATCGATGAGGAGACAGAGGAGCGATACTTGATGGTATCTGTGGGGACTCACACATCCGACACTCTTCTACATCACTCATGGGCACAACTGATTTTGTTGTTGTCCTTTGGCACTTTGGGCAGGAGCAGCAGGGTCTGTGAGGCACACCCAAGATATTTGGATGGCCCTCAGCACACTAGGCGAGAGACTTCTCAGCAGTGGCACTGGGTCAGTATGCTAGTTGACAGCCACAGTTTAGGGGATGAGATGATCCTCTGCAGTGGTGGCACATTAGTCATTGCTGAGCCTACGCTTGGGGAGCAGGTCATGAGGGAGACATGCATCATTTTTCCCTCAGGGCATGCTGAGATCATGCATGAGCAGAGGATATTGGGTTCAGCAGAGGTAGCATCCCAGCATGCGTCTGGACTCCAGACATTGTATCGACACTTCATCGAGAGGGTGGATGGCATATTCAATGCAGATGAGGTGGCGGAGGTAGAATAGGAGGGCATTCCTTCTATATGCCAGGGTGAGGACTCTTCTTCATATGAGTCCATAGGATCAGTTGAGGTTGCTTCTGTGGAGCAAGAGCAGTCATGCAGGCATGATGACAGTAGATTGCAGCCGTATTACAGTGTGCAGGGTGAGCAGTCAGGGGACTGTATAGGAGATACTCTGGGTGATGAGTCACTTGTGGCGCTTCAGCTAGAGCAGCACCTGATGGAGCCTGAGTCGGCAGAGGAGGATACTATGGACATCAGGCATGAAATTTCCTTGGGTGAGGTCCAGATGGGTGCCCACATTGAGCCTATGATGGATATGTGGCTAGCATTGGGGTCATCCTTTGAGGTGGAGCAGTCAGATGCACAGACACCGAGTACCGTGACAGCAGCTATAGATCCATATCCTCTGGAGATGTTGGAGGTAGATGTGATAGTTTGGCAGTGGGAGATGATTACGGGTTGGCGGCAACCTTCCTGGCATGTTCCACATGCAGTTGTTGTTGCTACATTAGATGCTTCCTCCCAGATGGACCGGCGGGAGATCATGAGTTGTTACCCTCTTGATGGTACGGTATTCTTCGTAGGGAGCACAGTGGAGCAGGGGCCCTTGGACATAGTAGATGTTACAGATCCCAGTCGGCAGGAGGGCACCAATTGTCGTTACTTCAGGACTCCTTCCCAATTTCAGGAGAGCAGGATCAGCATGGGATTGAGTCATGACGTGGATTGGAGAGAGGTGATGAGTTGGTATGCAGTTGGAGGGGTAGCATATGTAGCTACAGGTACAACGCAGCCAGAGCCCAGGAGCATTGATGCTTATTGGTGGTCTTCACCTCTAAGAGCATTAGTCATAGCCAGAGGCAGTGCACGGTCCGAGCCGTGGGACTTGCGCGATTATTGGCCATGGTGGCGATGGGATCCGGGGGGATTATTGGTTGACTGGTACTGTGAGAGGCCAGTTTGGGATCCTGGCATTGAGATATCCCTTCATATCAGGGTGATGCAGGAGACAGAGAGGTTTCAGTGGGACCCAGGCACATTTTGCAGTATCGGTGGGGAGCATCAGCTAGAGAGTAGGCTTGTTCAAGCGTTGCTTGAGGACAAGCAATTTTTGCCGGATGAGGATGCCACTTGGGAGAGCGAGCAGATTTTGCAGCATCCATCACTTCAGTTGCTTTAGGGCAAGCAACATTTTGCCGGGGGGGACTGTAATATTCCTAATTAGCGACAGCTAATTGGAATATTCGACTTTATATAGTTTTTCCGTATATGGTTTATAGATAAATAAAAAAAGTGAGTAAAAGGGGGTCTAACTCACTTTAGTGGAATAAAACACCTTCCTAGTAGCACAACGTTGTAACTTAAGGGGGGAGCCAAGGGGGGCCACACCCCATGCAGAGGAGGGGGACTACATGCACTCTAGAAGCTTTGGAGGGAAACCGATGCTATAAAAGGTGGAGGAGCCTCCTCATTTGGGCATTATTGATGTTGATGATATTTGAGCTAGACTTTGTCTTCTTGAGCACGCTGGCTGTTTAGCCTGTCTGCAACACTGTTTAGTGCGATTGAGTGTCTCCGGTCGGAGATCTCACCCTTAGCCCCGGGGGACTTCGAGTGCCTGCTCGGGCAAGGTATTTCTTCAGTCTTTAGCAGGTGATTTGGTTGGGTGTTTTGCTGAGGCGCTGAGCTTCATTGGGTGACTGCGCAGTCTTTGGAGGGAGGATGCAGTGTGAGTTGGAGCTGTTTAGTTGTGGGGATTTCTGCAGGAGATTCAGTGTTATTCGGCGTGGAGGTTCAGTCTTTATCAGTTGGAGAGTTTCCTGAGGGATTTGTGGCTCTATCTTAGTATATTTCATTTGGCATCTGCGCTGGGCCTGGAGGGACAACGTTTTTCCTTGAGGAGGGTTTCTGGGGTGATTTTCGGAGGTGGTCCATTTTGTTTATGGTTTCTGGGTTTTGTCCGGAGCAGTGAGTACAGGTGATCTACAGATTTTCAGCTCATTCCGGCGAGGGGATCAGCCCCTAGTTTTCAGTCTATTTTAGCAGCGGCAGTTACGACAGTTTTCCAGCAGCTGGGACTCAGATTCTTGTAGCAGCCATTTCCAGTCTATCTGAGAGAGTTCTTCACTTTCCCTGAGCAAGGAGAGGTGCTATCATTCTGATTATCCATTGTATCTCATTATATTCTCAGATTAATAAAATGCCTTAGCATTCCCGGCATTTTCATGTGTATTTGCTTTATATCTATTTTCGGCATTTTCTATATTATTGTATGCTTGTATTGCTGTCTATTTCCCTTTCGGGATATTACACCCTAACTTCCATACGCGCTTTTCTTGAAGCGAACCCGCATATATACGTGCTTTGAATGAGACCAACTAGGGTATAGATCTGTAAAAGTAAATTTTGCAGAATAGATCAGATCTATATAACTTACCCAGATTACTTCAATTGTCTTCAGCAGACTTGTGCCTGGTCATGATCATTTCTTCAGTGGATCATACTAGAGTTTTCTTCATTTTTAGATCTAGAGATCCTGAACCATCATTGTATCCATGGGTGCATCACATATTCAAATCTATCAATTAAAACAGAGTTCATCCATGCAGATATTCCTCAAAGAAATTTATCCATTAACAACCCTTACTCATGTGCCCATTGCACTATGATCTTCTTCTCCTTATATAGATTTAGCCTTTACCAATACCATGAGTCAAAACCACACCACAACTGAGGTATCCATAGACGGAATCAAATAGACAATACAACGCTCAATACTGTGTGCTAATACCATGGTAAAGCCCCTTAGTATCATAATTTTAGAGCGCAAAAGGGCATACGTGACTTGGAATGCACTTATCTGCGTGCATACGCAACTTTGCCTTTAAAAACCCACGTATACATTGTGACATATTAAAATTAACCAATTTGTTGTACAAAACTTCTGATAGACTGCTGAGATTCTTCATACAGACATTGTCTTCATCCTTTGCCAGAGAGTTGCCATCAAGGACAATCAATTCAATATTATAGGACAAAAGAAACATATTGCCAACAAACTGAGGTCACCATATAAAAATAATTCATTTTTCAGAGCTGCTACAGGAAACTTTGTTTCCTATAACATCCCCTATTTTCCACCAAATTGTTTTTTTTTTGCTTGAGAGAATTTTTACAAGCGTTGGAAAGCAAAGGCATTGGGGGAAAGCTTCAGGTGTGTTGTGGGAGGTATCAAGGACACATAAACTCCTATAAATAAAAAATCAAGTGGTACAAGTAAGACCCTAGCTTTGCACATAACATTCACAAAATTCATAGTCTGCAAATATGGGGGTAGGATTTAACAGGAGAAAACCCATCAGCATAGAGAGAATCCATCAACATCCTAAAGTGCTTATAATTTTCTAAAATTGTAGCGAGATGGGATTCTTTGAAAGGCTAATGGGGTATGATGATGAGGTTGCACTTGAGGTTGCAATCAATTTACAAGATCCAAGTGGACAAGACCATGAACCAAAAGCAAGGTGTTACCCTAAAAAATAAGACCCATTACAGTTGAAGAATCACCTAAGAGAAAGAAGAAGCTTGAACCTACATTAAAAGTTCGATGCAAAACTGAGATAAGGGGATAAAAGAAAATATAAGAGTAGCAAGAAGAGAAGCAGGAGGAGAAACACATGAACCAATAAATAGAGAATGAAATAGGCCAACATACATGAAGAACCATAAGGCAAGGAGGATTAGGTTGTTCAGAGGGTAAGCAATAGTTTCAGTAGGGGGGTATGATGGGCCTCTAAATTAGACATAAATTAAGGTCCATCTAACCTTTCTTAAGCACAAAAAGGTTATATTAAATCTCTCCTTCTACACTTAATAATGTTTTTTAGCTTTAATATGCTCATTAGGAAGGTTTACATATAATTGCATATTTGTGCCTAATATTATTTATGTTTGAATGATATTGTGAGAATATTGGGCAGATTATGAATATTTGGAGAAGGAGATAATTTAAGGACTTGCTCCCTATTACAGGATCAATATTGGATAATAAATGAACAAAATATCATGAAATTATTGAAAAAATCTGGAGTAATCTTGGAGCTCTGATGATTGAGAAAATCTAGGAATGTGTTCCATGTCATTTAATGCAGATTCCTAGTGTTGGGAATCAGATCCACTATTTAAAGGATTTTGGAGAAGAAAGCTTCCTCCTTTAAAGGAGAATGCTTCCTCATCATTTTGTATAAGTACTAGTGACCCCTGGTATTGCATCAAGAGTGTTGCAACTCCTAGGGGCTACCCTACTTTACTTTATCAACCCGGAGTTCGTACAAACTTGGAGGCGACAGTGCTATATACACAAGAGATGCAATCTTTTCATGGCATCCTCTCCTGCTTTACGAAAGGGTGCTATTTTTTAAACTATGATAAGAACTGGAAAGTAAATTGCTGGAAGGAAATGACAGAAAGGAAACTAAACTAAATTGTTGAAAATAAATGATAAGAGTGAAACTAATTTAATTTTCAGAAAAGAAATGAGAAAGAGGAAACTAATTTAACTTGCTGAAAATGAATGGTAGAAAGGAAACTAATTCTAAACCACACTTAACTTGGCCAAACGGCTAAATGCAATCTATTTATCCTATGGTCTATCTATCATGCTTCTACCCATGTAACTAAGCTATCCATGACTTAATCCTAATTGAAAAAGTGTTGATTTTACAGCTTGGAGGAAAGAAAAGGGCTAAAGTGGCTAATGGAGGGCTTAACACATGAAACAAGGCTTAGGAGTGGAAAGCGGGGCTTCAATCCTTATGAAACCTTATGATATGGCGCTAATATGATTTTGGAGTGGAATGATTGAAATATGCGATGGCAGAGTTATGATTGGCGGATAAAAGTGTGACATGCAATTTGCGATATCACAATCACAATGTCACAAGGTTGGAGTGGTAAAGGTTAACAAGAAAAAAACAAAAACTATGAAAGGCGATTTGCGATGTGGTGGAGTTCGGAATCAATGTTCGGAGCAGTAAGTCTTAAAGAAACAAGGAAAAGGTGCGAAGTGCAGTTGCGATGGGTGACGTAGCGATGGGATTGGCGGTAGAGCGCGATCGAAATATCACAATCGGCGTTAGAAAGTGGGAAGTCTTAAAGAAACAAGGAAAACGTGGGAAGTGTGATTGTGACGGGTGACGTGGAAGTGGGACCGGAAGCAGAGCGTAATCGAAATATTGCAATCGACATTTGGAAGCGGTAAGTCTTAAAGGAAAAGGGAAAGCAATGTGATCTGCGATGAGGAGCGATGGTAATTCCAAAGGGGAAAAAATGTGGTTTCTAATGTTTTTGATTGTTTTTAATAAAAGAGTAGCAAAGTGAAGTAGAAAGGGATATCACATTCAGGCTTGGAATGAGAGAGAGTTAAAAAATATCACAAGTGATTTTCGATTTGCGATGGAGCGAGGTACGACAAGCAGCAATTTCGAGGAGAAAGGGGCAGAGGTCTAATTCTAATGCTTTTTAAGTGTTTTGGGAATGAAAAGGGCGATGGATGCAAATAAGAGAAAAAGGAGGGAAATGGAGGCACAAAAGTAGTGCTTAGGTGTGAGAACAGGGCGGGGAAATGAAGTGGGATGGCTTGATGATCTTCCTAGGGATTTTGATGCTTATTCCTGCAAACAAAGTTGTGGATTCAGGTACGAAAAATAGAGGAAACGCGTGACAAAACAGTGAACAAAAAGCAGTTTTTGGTCCTGTGGGAAGGTTCACTCTCCTCAAGCTCTATTGACAGAGATGAGAAGGGGGCCTTGATCCACAACTTTTCTTGGTTTTTCTCCTCTATTCTATCACTCACAAGCAAATGAAAAACTACAGAAGCACACTGAAAGAAAAAACTAAGTAGCGATGAAACTATGAGAAGCATAACTAATTGAATGACAGAAAGAAAACTAGCTTAATGGAAAAAAGGAAAAAATAGTAACAACAGAGAGGCTGAGGCACATGGATTGCACCCTAACCCACAAGCCTAGCTCTCTGAAACTTAAATCAGTCGAATGAGATCAGTCTGCTCATTTCATAAAAGAATAACCTCATACATCTCTGAAAGTTTGATCACTGAGTAAAATAATAAAAAGCTCAATAGCTTGCAACAAATTTTCAACTAGAATCGACTAACTCTTCCTAGCTCTATCTCTACTCTATTTATTCTACTAGATAGCTACCAATAGCTCCCTAGAAAATAGTGATTGAGTCCACTTGACTCCAAGTAAACAAAGATTGAGTGCACTCCTCTTTGAGTTGCTTGGCTACCTCTGGAATTCGAATTGCTGGAGAGAATCCTTGGGGATCCTTTGGCTGGCTTTGAAATTCGAATTTCTTGAGAGAATCTTTGGGATCCTTTGGTTGCCTTTGAGAGTTAAGGAGGGTGGACAATCCTCCAATAATTTCTCCTTGTTGTCTCCTCCAAGTATTTATGATAAAATCCTTATAAAAATGCTTAATAAATCATGATTTTCTACACTCAACCTCATATTAGTCACTCAGAGTATGTTAGCCTTAATCACCACCTATACTAGCATCATAAAACCAAATAATAATATAAATGTAAGAAAAAGAGATCTAAGAAGCCAAAAAGGTGACCATTAACCCCTCCAAATATGTCTAATGATGGAGCTCATCATCACCCCCCTACTGAATGGTAGCTCTTCCTCTGAGCAACTAATCCTCCTCCTGCATTTTCTTCAAGGCTTTGATAGCCCCCTGATTTCCTGAGGAAGAAGTGTGGGAGTTTCCCAAAGGGGTAAAAACCATTATTATTTTTTGCATTCTCCCATTCTCTATCTTGTGCATCTGTGTACTTTCATCATTCAGCCCCAGCAATAAAGGTGGGCTGAGCTTTAGTCCCATCCATTGGATCTTTTTGGCCTGCATGGCCCTCTTGTATAATGGTGCTCTTTCAAATGCACCCCTCAACCTTTCTGGAGTATGGTACTCCTTTTTCTTGAGGTTGTGAGGGAGGTTGTTCCATCTCCTCTAGTTGGCCATAATGCACTCATCTTCTAGCCACCTAGAAACATCATCAAAGTGGCCTATAACCTGGGTTTGAGTCTGAAGGTAGCTTTCAACCAGTGCAGGGTCCCTTTCAATCTCTCAACGGTTAAGGATGACTCCTCTTGGGCTAAACAATTATGGTTTGATATATAAGGGTTCTCTATTTCTTCTTCCCATGACCCTCCATATCTCTTTTTCTCTAGTGTCCTCATTCACCATCCAAGACACTAGAGCCATCAACTGCATATCCCCCATTTTAGGATTGGGGTCCCAAATATCCATATTTCTCAGCACAAGGTTATGCATGTAAAAATCTGCCATCTTTTCCTGATCAACCATGTTAGCTTGCTTGTAGAAATTCGTGAATTTCCTACAATCTTGGAAAGGTAGTGATCCATGGGAGGCTAGAGTTTTGATTTGAAATAGAAGCCATTGTTCCTTGAGGTACACATCATATGAGTCAGAAGGGAATCTGTGTTGAAGGGCTTCTATGCATAAGTCTGCCATGGTGGCTACTTTCTCCCATTTTTGCTGCAATTTCTCCTTCAGTGCTACATTCTCTGCCTGTGCCTTCTGCAGCTGCTCCTTTAGAACTATTTCTTCGATTCTTTCCTCCTCCCTTGGTGATTCTTCAATGATAATCGAGCTTGTGGGAGGATTTTCTGGCTCTCTCTGACTCTTGTCAGCTCTGAAATACATAGAGGTCTGTTTTTTTATCTTTGCACTCAAAGGAGCTACAATGGCAACTACCTCTTTGTATTGAGGGGATGTGGTGTTGTGTTGTGAGTTCGTTTCTTTCTGCTATCTCTATGACTTTTATGGCCATCTCTTATGTTTTTCCTTGGCCCTTTGTCTCTTCCTCTTCTTCTTCTTGTTCTGGTTCTTCCTCTTCTTCTGGTTCCTCTTTTTCTTCTCTAAGGCTAGGAGTGGAGTTTTTACTTGTTTGGGTTGTTATAAAAGCTTCCCTTCTCATATTTATGAAAGAGGACCAGGCCATGGGTAGGGTGACGCTATTATGCTGCTATTGTTATGCGTTGTTCAAATATGCAACCCACTCTTGGTACTGCTGTGATGCGGCTTTCGTCAGTCTCTCTCCCCTTAAATTTTTTTAATTTACGGGTTTGGATGAGATGAGGTCTCTTTTTATTAGAATTCGCAACTAATTTTGGAGTGCTTATGTAACTCGGCTCAGCTCTAGTTTCTGTTGTAGACAATTTGTTCCTTCTCCCTGTTAATTCATGATGGACTATGTGTTTCCTCCCCTCGTTCTCCTCTACTGCACTTGATTTAAATTCTTTTCTTTTTCATGCCCAGGTGGTGTGACTTTGCAGTTCTCCCTAGTCATACTTCACGATGGTGGCCAAGCTAACTAGCCACCTTTCTGCCCCTTAAACTCTAAGTCTGTAAATTTAAATATTTCTGGTTATTATGGATGCATAGTGAGGGGTGAGAAGCTATACTTGAGTTTTCTTGTCATTTCCAAGGCATTTGCAGGAGCTGGATTGAGGATACAAGCCTTTTAGATGTTGCGGCCTTCACTATTTTCTATTCTCTGAGTGAGCAGCTTGCTGAATGAGCAAATTTCTGAGTGAGTTGTTGATATTTCCATGATGTTCCTTCTCATTGTAGATGTTGCGTGTAGGGGGGTGCTCTAGATGCCATGGGTGGCACTCTTGTCTTTCATGGGGTCTGCTTCATGAGCTCCTCCCTTGTTTTTCTTGTTTTTCAAGAACAGATGTCTGCGTTGTAGGAATTCCTTGATGTTTGTAGCAGTCTATGTCTTGCTTCCCTTTCTACATTGTGCTCAAGAATGGAGGAATGTGGTGTATGGAGGTGATGGAGGAAGTTATGAAAATTAATGGAGTGATTGATGGGATGGATGGTAAAACAGAAGAAGGGAAAAGAAGATGAATGCTTCCTTGTGTTTCCAGAAATCATTAATGACCTGCAAAACAGAAAACACAAAGATGCAGATGTAATTTATTTTATTTATTTATTTATTTTTTTCTAAAAGCAAGTGGGATTCCTCCATGGAGGTTTTCAACCCACAGACTTGCCTTGGGCGACTCAGAGAGGTTTCCACCCATGGATATTTATTCTCTTTCTTCTTTCTTCTCTTTTTTTTTGAGCAAGTGAGCTGCCTCCATCGAGGTTTTCCACCCACAAGCTTGCCTTGGGTGCCTCAGAGAGGTTTTCACCCATGGATCTTTATTTTTTTTCTTTTTCAAGAGGTGTGGAAAACTATGAAGTTTCCCATCACATACACCTCTCTGCTTATTGAATTTATGAACTCTTCCCTTGACAAAGGCTTCTTGTAAATTTAAGTCTATGACCATTGACAAGCAAGGGGATTCCTTCCTCAGCTATGGTTCTGATTTGAACTGTCCCATTATCAAAACATTTTTCCACTGTGTAAGGTCCCAACCATCTTGTCATCAACTTTCCTTTGAAATATTTAAACCTTGAATCATACAACAGCGTCCAATCTCCTTCTTGAAAGGTCTTTTCTTTGATGTTCTTGTCTTACCATACCTTCCTTTGCAGCTGAACTACCTCTGTGTGAAGAAGTGCTTGCATTCTGAACTCATCCAATCCATTTAGTTGCAACAACCTCTCATTTTGGGCATTTGATAGATCTAGATTTAATTCAACTGCCATTCCTAAAGTATTGAATTCAAACTAAATTGAAAGGAGAGCCTTCTTACCCTAGACTAGTTCATAGGGATTGAATCTTGTTGTTGTCTTTCAAGTAGTGTTGTAGGCCCAAGTAGCTTCTACCAATATGTCTGCCCAATATTTTATGTTGTTTCTCACAACCTTGGTGAGGATTCTCTCTGAAGCTCTATTAGTTACTTCTACTTGGCCATTCCCCGGAGGGTGATAGGCAGTAGAAGTTCTATGTTGAATCTTGTGCTTCCTCAAAAGATTCTCATTGAGGTGAGAGGTGAATTGTGCTCCCTAATCAGTGACTATTTCTCTGGGGTTTCCAAACTTGTAAAACACATTCTCCCTTTGAAATTCTACTACTTTCTCCTCAGTTTCTACCTTCACTATTTTTATTTCAACCCACTTTTTTAGGTAATCAGTGCAGACTATGATATACATCTTTTGTCCAGATGGTGGATTGATAGGTCCAACAAAGTCCATGTCCCACTTGTCAAATGGCTCAAGAGCCACCTGAGGGTGCAAAGGCATATCATCCCTTTGCGTGGGTTTCCCCATCCTTTGGAACTGGTCACACATGCTAGTGTATCTTCTGGAATCTTGGTGAAGGGTAGGCCAATAGTATCCTACCTGCAAAACTTTGTAAGCAGTTCTCTTTGCAGTAAAGTGGCCTCCACATGGGCTTTCATGAAATGTAGAGAGGGTATCAAAAAATTCTTCCTATCTCACACATCTCCTTAGGATTTGATCAGGGACTAGCTTGAAAAGGTTTTCCCCAATCCAAGTGAAAGGGGCGCTTTTTTTATGATTCCGTTCCTCTCCCTGAATGGAAGATTAGGAGGGAGTCTCCCAGCAACCAAGTAGTTGGCTATATCAGAAAAATCATGGTGAGAGTTTTGATATGGCAAAGAGGTGCTCATCTGGCACCTGGTCATCCACCATTCCTTCTTCTCCTGCAGGGAGAGCTCACTTGGACAAAAAAATTCCAACAACATTCTCCTTTCTAGGTTTATCTATAATAGTCAAATCAAATTGCTACAAAAGCAACAAGCATCTAATTATCCTAGCATTCACATCTGGTTTGTTTATTAAATACTTGATGGCTGCATGGTTAGTGTGAACAAAGGTCTGATATCTAGTTACATAATGCCTAGATTTTTTCAATGCATGGACAATGGCTAACATCTCCTTCTCAGTAACGTTATAATTCAGCTTGGCCTTTGACAAATTCTTGCTGATGAAATAAATGGCATAATGAATTTTTTCCTCTCATTGTCCTAATGCTGCCCCTACAGCTTTGCCGGATGCATCAGTGTGGATGTGGAAAGGCAGAGTCCAATTTGGACCTCGGAGGATGGGGGCAGTAGTCAATTTTTACTTAATGAGCTTGAAATCCTCTTGAAAAGGACCAGACCAAATAAACTCAGAATCCTTGGTCAGTAACCCAAATAATGGTGAAGTTATCTTGCTAAAATCTTTGATGAACCTTCTATAGTAACTAGCTAAGCCTAAGCAACTCCTAGCATCTTTCTACTTTTGAGAAGCAGGTACCCTTTTGATAATTGTGATTTTGTTTGGGTTTACCTATATTCCTGCTTGGGATATGGAGTGTCCTAATACAACCTTTTCTTTCTTCAGGAATTCACACTTTTCTGGGCTCAAGGAGAGATGCATCTCAATGCACCTTCTTAGTACTTTACCCAAATTGGAGAGAGCTTCCTGAAATTCATTCCCATATGGTGTGAAATCATCCATGTAGATTTCGACAAAGTAATAGACTAACTTAGAAAATATGCTTAGGACAGCTCTTTGGAAGGTAGCTGGGGCATTGTACAACCCAAAGGGTAGGAATCTATAAGAAAAGGTACCCCAAGGGCAGGTGAAATTAGTCTTATCCTGGTCTTCAGGGTTGATTTGAATCTGATTGTACCCACTAAACCCATCTAAGAAGGAAAAGAACTTCTACCCCGCAAGGCCATCTAGGACTTGGTCTATAAAGGGCAAAGGGAAATGGTATTTCTTGGTGGCTTTGTTAAATTCTCGATAATCAACACAAATTCGCAACTTCCCATTCTTCTTCGAGACTAGGACAAGAGGAGATACCCACTCACTGTCAGATATAGGATATATAAACCCTTCATCCAATAGTTTCCGCAGCTCTTCTTTGACTATGTCCTTCAAAGCTGGGTTCATCCTTCTTTAGGGTTTTCTCACAAGCTTGCATCCTTCTTTGATGTAAATATGATGATTGCACACAGAAGGATGCACCCCTTTTATGTCCTTGTAATCCCAAGAAAATGCATCTAGATTCTCTTTCAAAAGCTGGCATAGCTGCTTCTCTTCTTCATTCGAGAGGTTGGTTGATTTTTAGAGATCTGGATGGGCCAAACTCAATAGCCTTGGTGGTTTCAGAGGTTGACTCAACTGAGTGCACTTCCATCTAAGGTTGGATCTCAGACTCTTTGTCTAAGGTTTTGAGAGGAATGTTAGTGGAGGACTGGTTTTGAATGGCATGGTCATTGATTTCATCCTCATCAAGCTGCCCCCCTCTAAGAATAGCATCTACGGTACACATAGGGGCAGTGTTATATAACTCATCTTCTTCATCCTCCAACCATATAGGGAGATCGTGATCAATGGAAGGTTGGGCTGGAGGATATAAGACTAGTTGTTTAGATAAAGGCCCATTTTTTATAGTCATGTTTCCAACCCGACAGTTAATATAAGCATCTGCAGTGGCTAACCAAGGTCTCCCTAAGATGAGGGGGTAACCATTGAACCTGGTTTTTGGTTGCAGGACCAAGAAATCTTTAAGATACTCCCAAGAGTCAATGGTAACCATAACATCCTCAAAAATTCATTTCGAAGTTACTGTGGATCAATCTGCAAGTTGCATAATTGTTGTGGTTTTCCTCAAAGTCCCTTGGAGATTAAGTTTCAACATATTTTCCTTGGTCATGACGTTGATGGCAGCCCTTAGATCAATCAGAGTGTTGGGTACTATGACACCATTTATATGCACATCAACAACTACACTATTAGGGTCCAGGTACTTTGCAAATATCACCCTTCACAGCATTACGTCAGACAATTTTCCTACCACATTGATGGTGGGGGTATCTCTCTTTCTTCTCCCAGGTTTCTTGAAGCACTTTTCTTTGATGAGCCTATTGTAGATAGGGACATCCTTAATGGCCTAGAGAATTGGTTTCTTTACATACAAATTTTCCAATTCCCCCAGGAGTTCAGTCTCCTCAGGAGTGTGCTAACTAGGGTGGATCAACCGCTTAGGAAAAGGAGGTTGTTGGATCTGATTGTTACCTTCTTCCTTTTCCTCCTAAACCTCTACATGTGGAGATGGAGGATGGTTTTCTGGGAGTACTCTTCCTGACCTGAGATTAACCTCCTATATCTCCACAACATAAGCTGGATAGTATGTTTCTCCACTGGGAGCCTGTTGTGTCTGTCTGTTGTTCAGTTCGGATTGGGCTGTGCAGATATAAGTAGCCTAGGTGGAGAAGCATGAGTAAGTTGAGGTTGAGGTTGGGGTGGAGGCATTAGAGCAGGTGGTTGATTTTGTTGAGGCCTCCACCCTTGGGATGGATTTTTCCACAGAGGTTTTTGTGGAATATACTGTTGGAATGGTCATTTTACTAGCTGAGGATGATATGAAGGGTTGTAAGGCAAAATAAGGAGGTGTAGACCAAGATGGAGGAGTGGGGGTGTACGAAGGTTGCATGGGTTCACTCTTATTGTTGTGTTGTGATAGTAAGAGTAAGGTGCATCTTGCATACCTTGTTGATATGGCCGAGGGCCTTGAGGCCTTATCTGGTTGATGAAACAGAGTTGCTCTAGCATTGCTTCGCCACCTTGATATACAACCTTAAGTCCAGGTAAGGAGGGACACTTTTCTGTGGAATGATTCTCCTCACAGACTAAGAAAACCTCTATGACATTCAATGGACATTCATTTCTTGGGTACTTTCTAGTACATCTAGGACAAAAGATGGCCAGGGCTCTCTCTGCTTCCTCTTGCTTCCTTTTGACCTGCATTGTGTCCATTTGAAAAGAAAAGGTGTGCAACATGTCACTCTTGAAGTCCTCTAGAATGTTTCCAATCTCATGTTTTATGAAGGTGGAAGAGAAAGGGGTATTGGATGTACTTTGGCTAGCTCTGCCCTTCTTCCTAAATTCCCTAGAATGGTTCCGGAAGATAGTTTTGATTGCTTCATAGGGTTGTTGGTAGATATATCCTTCTGATAGCATATTCAAAGTTTCTATAATCTTTTCATTAATCCCTCGAAGAAGTACGAGTTTAAGTGATGCAGGATCATGAGTGCAGTTAGCTCTCCTATAGTTTAATTGAAACCTCTCTTCATAGTCCTCTAGGGATTCATCAGGTCCTAGAGTCATCCTAAATATCTCATCATTCGTTTCCTTGGACCTATAATATTCTCTGTATTTGTTGCTGAAGGTCTCTTCCATATGTGCCCAGGTAGTGATGTTAACCCTAGGCAGACCCATGAACCAGTGCAAGGCTTCATTTTTAAGGGTGGATACGAATAGCTTCAACTTCTGATCATCAGAGGTGTAGTCATAAGTCTTACAAACAACAGCAAATTCAAACATGAATGTGTCAGGGTCCTCAGAGGTGAGTCCATGAAAGTGTAGGAGAGCTGAGGGGCTAATGATTTTCATATTAGTTTCCCTATATGCCTCTCTTATGGGAAAGGATCTATGGTTCCCAGCCATGGTTATAATAGGTGAAGCAAGTCCCTCAGTTGAAACAAGGTCTTCTTCTTCTTCCCCAATAGGATCCTCAAAGTATTCAGAAGGCTCTCCTATAGGGGGTTCAATCTCACTGCCACTAAAGAAGAGTGAAGGGTGGCTAGGAGGTGATGAAAGTTAGATCTTTTTGGATTTTTTCAATATTTCTGAAATGACAGGAAAAGAAAGGAAAGTAGAAAACAATGCTAAAACAAAATAAAAATATCTACTAGACACCTCCCCGACAATGGCGCCAAAAAGTGGTGAGCCCTGGTATTGCACCAAGAGTGTTTCAACTCCCAGGGGCTTCCCTACTTTACTTTATCAACCTGGGGTTCGTCCAAACTTGGAGGTGACAGTGCTATATACATAGCAAATGCAATCCGTTAATGTCATCCTCTTCTGCTTTACGAAAGGGTGTTGTTTTTTAAACTATGATAAGAACTGGAAAGTAAATTGCCGGAAGGAAATGACAGAAATGAAACTAAAATAAATTGTTGAAAAGAAATGACAATAATGAAACTAATTTAATTTGTAGAAAAGAGATGATAGAAAAGAAACTAATTTAACTTGTTGAAAATGAATGGAAGAAAGGAAACTAATTCTAAACCACACTTAACTTGGCCAAAAGGCTAAATGCACTCTATTTATCCTATGGTCTATCTACCATGCTTCTACCCATGCAACTAATTTATCCATGACTTAATCCTAATTGAAAAAGTTTTTATTTTGCAACTTGGAGGAAAGAAAAAGGCTAAAGAGGCTAATGGAGGGTTTAACACATGAAACCGGGCTTAGGAGTGGAAAGCGGGGGTTTAATCCTTATAAAACCTTATAATATGGCGCCAAGATGATTTTGGAGTGGAATTATTGAAATATGTGATGGTGGAATTATGAATGGCAGATAGAAGTGCGATATGCGATTTGCGATATCGCAATCACAATGTCACAAGGTTGGAGCGGTAAAGGTTAACAAGAACAAAACAAAAACTATGAAAGGTGATTTGCGATGCAACGGAGTTCGAAATCGGCGTTTGGAGCGGTAAGTCTTAAAGAAACAAGAAAAAGGTGCGAAGTGGAGTTGCGATGGGTGACGTGGTGGTGGGACCAGCGGCAGAGCGTAATCGCAATATCGCAATTGACGTTAGAAAGCGGGAAGTCTTAAAGAAACAAGGAAAAGGCGTGAAGTGCAATTGCGATGGGTGACATGGTAGTGGGACCAGCAGAGGAGCACGATTGCAATATCGCAATCAGCGTTTGGAAGCAGTAGGTCGTAAAGGAAACGAGAAAATGATGCAATTTGTGATGAGGAGCGATGGTAAGTCCAAAGTGGAAAAAATGCGATTTCTAATGTTTTAACTGTTTTTAATAAAAGAGCAGTGAAGGAAAGTAGAAAGGGATATCACATTCGGTCTTGGAATGAGAGAGCATTAACAAAGATCACAAGCGATTTGCAATTTTTGATGGAGCGAGATATGACGAGCGGGAGTTTCGAGGAGAAAGGGGTGAAGGTATAATTCTAATTCTTTTCAAGAGTTTTGGGAATGAAAAGGGCGATGGATGCAAATAAGAGACAAAGGAGGGAAATGGAGGCACAACAGCATTGCTCAGGTGTGAGAACGGGGCTAGGAAATGAAGCAGGATGGCTTGATGATCTTCCTTGGGATTTTGATGGTTATTCATGCAAACAAAGTTGTGGATTCAGGTACGAAAAATAGAGGAAACACTTGAAAAATAGTGAACATAATGTAGTTTTTGGTCCTGTGGGAAGGTTCACCCTCTTCGAGCTCTATAGACAGATATGAGAGGGGGGTCTGGATCCACAACTTTTCTTGGTTTTTCTCCTCTATTCTATCACTCAAAAGAAAATGAAAAACTACAACAGCACACTGAAAGAAAAAACTAAGCAGTGATGAAACTATGAGAAGCAGAACTAATTGAATGACAGAAAGAAAACTAGCTTAATGGCAGAAAGGAAAAGATAGTAATAACAGAGAGGCTGAGGCACATGGATTGGGCCCTAACCCACAAGCCTAGCTCTTTGAAACTGAAATCAGTCGAATGAAATCATTCTGCTCATTTCATAAAAGAATAACCTCATACATCTTTGAAAGTTTGATCACTGAGTAAAATAATAAAAATCTCAATAGCTTACAACAAAGTTTCAACTAGAATCGACTAACTCTTTCTAGCTCTAGCTCTGCTCTATTTATTCTACAGGGAAACTACCAACAACTCCCTAGAAAATAGTGATTGAGTCCACTTGAATCCAACTAAACAAAGATTGAGTGTACTCCTCTTTTGAGTTTCTTGGCTGCCTCTGGAATTCGAATTGTTGGAGATCAGAATCCTTTGGGATCTTTTGGTTGCCTTTGAGATTTAAGGAGGGTTTACAATCCTCCAATAATTTCTCCTTGCTGTCTCCTTCAATTCTTTATGATAAAATCCTTATAAAAATGCTTAATAAATCATGATTTTCTGCACTCAACCTCATATTAGGCACTCATAGTATGTTAGCCTTAATCACCACCTATACTAGCATCATAAAACCAAATAATAATAAAAATGCAAGAAAAATAGATCTAAGAAGGCAAAAAGGTGACCATTAAGCCCTCCAAATATGTCTAATGATGGAGCTCATCAAGTACTAATTCAAGTTGGCCTCTAGGGGCATCTATTTTTTACTCTTATTGTGGAGAAAATTTGTTTTTTAGCCGCTCCATTTTCATTTCTTGCAGGGATGTACTTGGATTGATTCAATAATGAATTTTGGTGTCATTTTTAGCTTCTAAGGCTTGTTTTCTTCCATAGGACTCTGATTCTCCTTGGGGTTGGCCATCCTAGGAGCCTCAAAGCCCTCTTGCACAATTTCTTTATGTTCTTTTCACTTCTTATTCACATGCATCTCTCATTTATGTTTTGCATATTTATGTATTTAGTATTATTTCTTTTCTTGCTATAGGGTTGATTTAAATGATTGAAGTAAGTTATTTTGAACATTTTTTATAGATTCAAAAACATTATTCATCCTTAGAATAACTTTGGAAGGTCATCTTACTCACTAAGCTACTTGGATTTGGTTACTAGTTCACGAATATTAGATTTCTGGAAATGCCTTGTAGCAAAATAGTAGTAAATTTATACTATTTTTTAGAATGGGTTAATGAAATTTATTTACTTGATTCCACTTGGATTAGGTGATAATAGTGTTAAAGTTAATAAAAAAATTTACCCCTTTGCATTTTCACTTGATTAGGTTAGGCATTTGATAGATTAACTAGCTCACTAGTTCTTGAATTTCTAATTTTAGAGCAGTAATTTTATGTTATTTTTTAGTACATGTGAACGGGGGTATTTTGGAGTTATTCCACTTGGAATGGATACCTAAGACATCCTACTTACTAACAAAATTTGTCCCATCCCATTTTCATTTGCTTTAGTTAGTCATTCGGTGATTTATCTCCAAAACAAAACTTCTTGTAGCAAAAACTGAACCTTTTGTAGCACTCTTGTAGCACATGTAAACTTGACCAGAATTGCTCCCAAAGCTTGGTTTTTGTCTCTTAGGCTTGAATCATGACCCCTGGGATTTATATCTGTGATTGAGGAAGAATAAACGCCACTTAGAACATTCATATTCACAAAGAAGATTAGGCTTTTTTATTTGAATTCATGCTCTTAGGATTTCAATTACAAATTGTTGTTCTTTCCCAGGATTAATTTATTTTAAAAGCAGCACTTCTATTTATACAATTAGTTTAGGATTTTAGTTCATGAAATTCACTCCATTACATCAAATAAAAAAAAGGACACATTGTATGTTGCACATATAGTGTCGATACCTCTTAAGTTTGTATGAACTTCGGGTTGATCATTAAAGTTGATAGCCTTGGGAGTTGCAACATTCTTGTTGTAATACTGAGGCTCATCAATTAGGTATTTATTTTTCATCTTAGTTATTGCATTACTATCATCAATACAAATTCCAAAGCTCAAAAAAGAAAGAGAACACAAGATATAAACACTCAACCAAGGAAAAACCCCTAGGTAGGGAAAAACCCAGTCAAGACATTCCTAACCTTAGACCGAAGACATAGACTTATTCCATCCACCAAGCGAGCCCTTATCAAAACTAGTCCAACATATTATTATCTTATGCTTCTCTTCAACTTTTGTAACTTTCATTCTCGTCCTTTGTATTCTGCTTCAGGATCACATAAATATTTCGGTCTCTGTAATTGTGACGAATTTCGACCTTATGCTCCAGTACTTCGTTGTCAAGTATGTGATCCAAAAATTGAAGTTCTTTGCACTTTAACTTCACTCCTATAGTCCATACGAACTTGTTTTCTTGTCCATCATTTTTTTGGCTTCACTGGGATATATATAGTGGTTTGAGTATCCTTTAATAGGCCGACATGAGAAGTTTATAGGACTCAACTTGTCAACTTGTTTTGAGGTCGTCTTGTTCACCTTTCATCAATTTTTTGGAGGACGAATTGAAGGATATGCAGCTATCATTTGTATGAGAAGAGTTTACTTGGTGGAGGATATTATTTGACACAAAATAATGAATTTGACTTAATAAGAAGAATCCTAAAGTACACAATGGGTGCTATGAACTATGAACCATTGACCCAAGCATGAAACCAATAGTTTAATAAGTCAATTTAAATAATAATAATAAAATATCTTTTAACAAATATATTACATCGTGACTCAAGTACAATTATGAATATTGACACTAGTTACATTCTTCAAGAGGTTTGGGGGTAGTGCCCCCCACAAAGAAAAATAATGGAGAGCTTTTTGTAATTCTCAATGCGATTTTTGTTAAAATAAGTTTTGTGGCACATGGTGATTTTGCCCATGGATTTGTAGTTTTTATTAAGGAGGTACACTTTGATTATAATTCGGGGTAAATGGGTTGGTGGTTTATGGATTCCATGGGATATATATTGTATTGTAATAATGTAAAGAAGAATATCTTGAAAATAATCTTGTTGGTTTTCCCAATTTTGGGTTTCCAGGATAAAATATTTGTGTTAATGTGTGTGTTTTTCATTGCATATATATATATATATATATATATATATATATATATTTTTTTTTTTTTTTTTTTTTAAATTTTTTTTTTAATTAAGAATCTATTTGTAGTAATTAATTTTACATGGTTAAAATCCACATTTGGTATCTGAGAGGTTTGGCTTCAAGGGGAGACGTTTGTGGCTAAGGGGTTTGGCTTGGACCTGTTATATATGGAGATTTTTAGAAGTGATTGTTGTGGTGAAAAGTAAATGGAGAAAATTTCAAGGATAGAGGTTGATAAATTCAGTGGGAAGCGTTTTTATATGGAGTTCTAAGTCCCTAGTGAATAAATTGTCCATGCATAAGTTGTATAATTTGAGGATCAAGGATGGAGTCTCAGTGACAGAGCCTTCAAATGCCTTCAATACTATGGTAAGTCGGCTATTTTTTGTTGATATTAATATTTTAGATGAATATGAGTGCTTCATTTTGTTATGTTTTATACATGCTCGTGGGATAGTCTAGTTGTTGTCATAGGTAGTAATGTGACTACTTTAAAGTTCAATGAAAATTGTCTCATCCTTGTTATCGGAGGATATGGGACAAAGAAACATGAAAAACTAGAAAGGAGATGACTTGTTTGTAACAAGACACTCCCTAAATAGAAATAAATATAAGTCCTCAACTGGGAGATCTAAATCTAGAGGAATATCTAAATCTCCAAGAAATTGTTGGAAAATGTAACTAGGTTCGGTCTTCATAATTGTCTTTGTACTTGTATCAATATATATTTCTTGTAAAAGAAAAAAAGAAAAGAAAAAGAAATTATCATTATTATTTTTCTAGTCAAACCATGTTCTTCATGCTTCTAGGGTTTATTGAGTCAAGAAACAATTTTTTCATGTGTCAAAGTTCCATTTGAATAGTTTGCAACAAAAAGAAAAATATTATTTTGAGTTAAAAAGAGTCATTTTATGCCACAAGAACAAGTTTTCCTTTCTTTGTCAATAAGACCTTGAAGAGGCCCAATTCGACCTCTTTGATGGCTATAAAAGGAAGAGACTTCGACCTCATTTGTATACTTATTCACAATTTGATTTATGAGCAAAAAATAATAAGTGTGAAGGTCAAAGAAGAGAGAGAGAAGAATCCAGGGAAGGAATCAAGTGTTTTCTTGTCTTTATCCACACATGCAAAGTTGTGGGGGTTACTCTATGAATTATAGGCCAAAATTTTGTTTCTACGAAGGTGTTAGGGAAACTCTGCTTCTACAAAGGTGTTGGGGCAAATCTGTTCTACGAAAGTGTTGGGGAAACTATGTGAATTAAAAGCTGGAATTATGTTTCTACGAAGGTGTTGTGGCAACTCTATTCTGCGAAGGTGCTGGGACAACTCTGTGAAGGTGTCGGGGAAAAAATGTTCTGCGAAGTTGCTAGGACAACTCGACGAAGGAGTTGGGGCAACTTTGCGGAGTTATAGGTCTGGAATTTTGACTTAAAGAGGTTTGATCAACTTTTATTCTTGTTGAATTTGTTTGGTTGAAAGGGATCCAAAAGGAGGGCTGATTTTGTTCCTTGTGGAGGTATTGTTCTTGGGTATTGGATGTCTCACTTTGATCTAATTCTATAAGAAGATATTTTTTCGGGTTTCCCCCCTTGTGGGGTTTTTCCCTGGATTAGAGCCTACATCTAGTGTTCTTTGTTTTGTGTGATCTTCATGCACTTTATGATTTGGTAATTCTTGATGAAGAAGACCATAATAAAGTAATAAAATCCAAAAAACACTCACAAGTAATTAACAAGTAAGAGGAATCAACCTTAATCTACAAACAAATTGATTTCTCAACATTGTATCAGAGCTAAGGTGAAGGAAGGACATTTTGAGGATCAATTTTGTTGGCACTCTTATTGGAAGACATTCTTGAAGTAGTTATCTATCTTCTCTCTCCCTCTCCAATGAAAATATTTATGAAGAAAGGCCCCAATACACTTAGGGGTATCCTTGAAACTATCAAAGGGTGCATCATCAAGTTATTCTCAAATCTATATAAAGGACTCATAGATGGAAGTTTTTATTATGATCTTACTGATTCATTTCAAGTCAATAGTACATGGGTCGTCGACAATGGAGCTTCAAGGCACATGACAGGGGAACGTGGTCAACTCAAGACTCTATCAAAAGGAAATTATTCCCACTTAGTGGAAATTGGATACAAGAATAACTACTCAATCAAAGGAATTGGATCTATCTCATTGGATTTGGAAACTAGTGGAAACATTCATCTCAATAATATACTTTATGTTCCAGGTTTGAAAAAGAACTTGCTCTCTATTTCTTGCTTAGAATATCAATGTGATAAGGTTGCATTTATTGACGACAAAGGTATTGTATGGACTAAGGGGTCTACTATTGAAAATACTAAGACTATTGGGAATCATGAGGGGAGGATGTATGGACTTCTAACACCTCCTCCTCAAGCTCTAGTGCATTTGGAGATCAACCCTTGTGAATTATGGCATAGAAGGTATGGTCACCTTCATTATAAGATAATTCCATCATTGAATCATATGGTTACTGGTATTTCTGAACTAAAAGAAGAGCATGAAGGAGTATGTAGGGGACTTGTTCTTGGAAAGAATGTGAAGAAACCATTTACTATTAGTGACACAAGATCCAAGGAGATTTTGGATCTCATACACCCTAATTTTTGTGGGTCTATGGAAGAGAATTCACTTGTCAATACTATGTAACATTCATTGATGATCAATATAGAAAGACTTGGAAATACCTCCTAAAGTACAAGGATGTAGTGTCTGATAAATTTCAAGAGTTGAAGGCACAAAAGTAGAAAATTTTATAGGAAGGAAGATTAAAACCCTACGATCAGATAATGATGGATAATATACTTCCAGAGAACTTGTATCTTTTTGAAAGGAAGCTATAATTAAGAGGAGCTAATAGTTCCCTACTATCCTCAATAGAATGGTGTGGCTAAAAGGAAGAACCAATCCATTGAAGAATTCGTTAGAGCCATGCTACATGACCAAGACCTTCCCAAATTCTTATGGGGAGAAGCATTTGTAACAACAATATATATACAAAATTGAAGCCCTCATATAGTTCTTGATGACATGACCCCGGAAGAAGCATTCACATCAAAGAAGCCAAGTGTTGATCATCTCTGAATTTTTGGGTGTCTCATATACATTCACATTCCCAAAGAAAAAGGGAAGAAGTTGGATCCTACAGGTATAACAGGCATATTTTTGGGATACAGTACTTCATCAAAAGCTTGTAGAGTCTACATTAAGGAAGATTGTTGTATTGAAATAAGCAGAGATATTATATTTGAAGAGAACATTGCATTCAAGAAGTCCAAATACATTCACATTGATTCTAATGAGGAAGAAGAACCCATATTTTAAGAAATCCCAAAGCATGACAATACTTAAGAACCTAGAACTAATCATGATGAAATTGAAGGACCAAGTGAACCTGTGCAGCAATTCATCATTCCAGAAACTTGAAAGAGGCCATCTTAGTTAAGATCAACTTTATAGGAAGTTGAAGGACATAGAGTAACAAAGGGAACATTCAAAGATAGCCATTAGAGAACTTTTGAGGATTAAAATAGACCTCCTAAGAAAAATGTACAACCAAAATAAACTTTATAAGAACCAATAGGATTCAAGATGATGATGTCAACCATGGAGGATGATTCACCATTTTTTGGGTAAAAAAGCAAAAAGATTAAAAAATAATAAAATAATAAAACTACTTTTTCAAATTGTATTTTCAACTTATCTCCCTAAGGTTTACACAAATTTCGAGCGGGAGTACTTGTTGGATGCAAAATTTAATTCCTCATCCAAGGAGTACCATGTTGCATGCTTTTGATGGACCCTGCTATACAAAATATGAGAAATACATGAAAAAATATGATTGCAATCATGTTTTTCATGTATTTATCATTTTTCGTATAGAAGGGCCCATAAAAAGTATGCAACATGGGTACTCCTTGGATGAGGAATCAAATTTTGCATCCAATGAGTGTTCCCACTCAAAATTTGAGTAAACCCATAGGGAGATAACTTTAAAATACAAGTTGAAAAAGTAGCTTTTTCTTTTATCCCTTTAAAGTTTGATGATGCAATCTAATCTTATTTTATTATTTCCACTATTATTTTATAATTTCCTTAGGAAGCCCATTTTAGACCTCAAAATTCCCCTAATTTTAATAAGCCTAAAAGATATTTAGGGTATGCAACTTACATGACTAAAAGTATTGAAGCAGAACTACCACTTATGAGAAAGGTAGACGTACATCAAGAATGGAAGAATGCAATGCAAGAAGAATACCACTCTATAATGAATAATGATGTTTGGGAAATTGTTCCTAAACCTAGAGACAAATATGTTTTCACTTCCAATGGGTGTACAAGATCAAACATGTATTTGATGGTAGTATTGACAAGTATAAGGAAAGGTTTGTGGAAATAGGCTTTTCTCAAAAGGAAGGAATCAATTACAAAGAAAATTTTGCTGCAACAACTAGATATACAACCATTAGATCACTCATCTCTCTTGTAGCTACTGTTATATGGGATTTACGATTGCAGAAAAATTATCTCCCCTAGGTCTAGTGGCTAACCTAGAACAATAGAGAGACAAGGATCCCAATCCTTTCCTTAAAGTAAATAGATGATTGAATGAAGCCTACCTGGAATCCATCACATGCTTCGCTCCTTCTTTAGCTTTAATACTCGAATTCCAGCTCTGATTTCCAAAATTAGAACCACATAGTCAGACAACACAAGCTAAGAAACTACAAGATCTATGCAATATCATTTAAGTACTATATTCAACATATCAATGTGGTATTGAAATACATGAAATAATGACATCATATATAGGAAAACAATGAATTATTTGCATTAATATAAATGGAAGGAGTTACAACCATAAATAGGTGTTGATCTTGTACAAGAGCTCCTCTAGGCTGACTTGTCCTTTCCTTGTCACAATGCACACCTCCAATCACTCTCCAAAAGCCAACCTTTTGCATATGGTGTGAAATTTTCAAGCTGAAAACTAAAGAGTGGCAGTGATAGATTTATCTCTCCTACTTATTATTTCAATAAGTTATTATTCATAAATATTCTAGCAAATATCGAAATAAATACTACTGCAACATTCACAAATATATATGCAGAGAAATAAAATTTAGGGAACATAAGCACAAGAATCAATCACATGTACATAGTTATTTTTGGACAATTCTCCCCGAAAAAACCCAATGCGGGAAAACCGGTGCAGGAGATGAGGGTTTTATTAATTCTTCAGCAAATGATATCTTTACAGGGAAATATAACGACAGATAAATTTTGAAACATCTGAGACTAAATTTCCGCTTCCTAGGACAATTCTATGACACCCTTATCAGCCCTTGCAAGCTCCTACGTCTGTCTGCATGATTCACTGTGTAGTCCCAGCACTGGATTGTGTAAGTCTGCATGGAGACTACGTGGGTTCTCTGCGCTGCAGCTTCAAGCTGCTTCCAGTGACCCACTATTGCCCTCTGTTCCTGATCTCGATCACTCCTGACTCCCTCCTCCTTTTGCTTCTGCAAAATCCTCGCCCTGCAACTCTCTCACTGAAATCCAATTCTTTTACTTCATAATTGATCTCCTTCGGGTACTGAGTGTATGCCCAGCTTGTTTTCCAAATGAACCTCAAGCCTTCTTTTATAATATTCCTGTTGGAGAACCATTAGTCCAGATTAAAAGATTAATCAATGGCTAAGATTAAAACTTGACTTGATCCATGTTTTCTAGAATATTCACACTCTAGCTTATTAATACCCTTTAATTAATTCATTTCCCTAAGTTTATACTTTGGGTCTTCATTAAAATAATTAACTATTTTAATAATTCATGAACTGAGTGGAATTTACATAAACTGTTTCTGGGTTCTTTGGAATGTTTCTGTCCAAGCCTCCCTGCAAAGTTTGAGACTTGGAACACTTCCAAATGCAACAAAAGTCTACACTCCCTCTTAGCGAGGAAGGTGTTCCAACAATATGTCTGTTGCATGCTGCTATGATTTGAAGCACCCTCTGCGTTGTTGATCTCTGGACGCTGCCCCTCACCTGCTGCGTTGTTGTCCCCTATATTGCTGCCTTTGACACTGCCACTGTCACTACTGCATTTGTAGCACATCTCCCGCTAAATACTGAGTCTATCCATTCCTGCTACTAGAAGGGATTCTTCATCATCCCCATCTTCTCCCTGAAGTAGACAAACTTTGTCTTCCCTAGAGCCTTTTTGAGGATGTCTACCACCTATTCTCCTGTTGGAGTGTACTGAAACCAAACAACTCCACATTATACACAGTCCTTGATGAAGTGAAACCTTATGTCAATATGTTTCGACCTATCATGAAACACAGGATTTTTAGAGAGCTTGATGCAACTCTGATTATTGCATAAGATGTTGGTCACTTCCATTTTCTCCTTGAGTAGGTTTTAACAATTTTTGAAGCCATATGGCTTCGCACGAAGCTATGCTGGCTGTCATATACTCTACTTCTACTGAATTTAGTACTACGGACTTCTGTTTCTTGCTTCACCAGGAATTCATTCCTAATCCTAGACTAAAACAATACCTGTTAGTGTCAGTATTTGCATCCTTCCATCAGTGATCAAAATCCTCTTTTCATATCATTTTAGGAGTCCCACTTAGAATTTTTTTTATCATTCCACTAGGTCATGCAAAAAATTAGTCACTGATGGTAGCCCCAAGTCCAAAAATCATCACTCTTCCACAAAATTTATTGCTTACTGGCATATCTTCATACCTTGCTGACTGTACATCATCCATAAAATCAATATCAGTCATGTCATCTTGAAATTCAGTCCTTCAAGGTCTCATTAGGTCTATTAGGGTTTTTCAAGGTCCCATTAGGTTATTAGGGTTTCCAAGGTCTCAATAAAAGCTTCATTCCATTGCATAAGGTCAGAAAGTGAAAGAGTGAACAAAATAAACATCTCTTTACCATGTAAAGAGATGATTTGCAAAGTTGTAATTATCCTTTCAAAGTTGTGATAATTCTTATTCCAAAAAGATGTAATTTTTAATTTTCATGTTGTAATTTTATGTCATTTATATGTAATAAGTACAAGGTTCCAAAGCTTCTAACATAGTGTTCCAAGCATGCCAAAGCACCAAGAAATCAAATACTAGAGTTCTCAAAGCACATCAAATGATCAATCTTTCAAAAAGAAAGAGTAAAGTGAGAGGATAGTGTTTCAAAAGATTAAGTGAGTGATAGAGGAAGAAAGTGGGTCCCAAGGCCCAAATCATCAATGCACCAAGTATAAAGGCCCTTAAGACATCAAATTCATCTTCATTTATCCCTTGCATCATTGAGTCACCACCTCCAGAGAACGAAATTCCAATTTGAAGGGTGAAAATTTGAGTTTTTTTGTGTGGTGTTGTGTACCTGGACATCAAGAGGGTGCACCTATAGCTCACGCTACGCACTACCTTCACGCGTTGTGCACTTAGCAAAGAGAGGGCGCACCTATAGTAGGCATTGAACACCTACCCAAAAACACTGAGTGGGCTCCAAATTGATTGGCATCGCTTTCAAACTTTAGCAAATCATTTCCCACGCTCTCCAGAAAGCAAGTAAGCCACAATTACACCATTCTTCTTCTCCTAAAATCAATTTGTTTGGTTTTTAATGTTGTATGCAAGATTTGGTGCTTTCTTGAGCTTAAAACCCTAGTATCACTATCAAATCCCCAATTTCCATTCCCTACCACCTCACATTCTTTTCCTACATTGTAATTGACCCTATCCCTACCCCCTATATCACTATCTTCTGTTTCCCAAAACCCTAAGACCTAGGTGCTTCATTTCCCTAGGCTCCCAAAATCCCTATACCTGTAATTAAATTCACATTCATAATTCCCTTATCATTTCTACTCCTTGTAACCTCCCTCATTTCATAAACCCCTTCCCCCATCTCCCTAATTTTTTCCATCCCATTCCCCACTCCCTAAACCTACATTTCACTCCCATCATCTCCCTAGGGTTTCTAACCAAGACACTATGGAAGAGGAAAACAGAGAAATCAGTGAGGAAGAAGAAAGCGAAGAGAGGAGGCCACAAAAATGAGGGAGGATCCTCAGAATTGAACCTCCAAACACCAAATAACTCATGGCTTCTCCCATGATTGTGACATGTTTCAAGCATGTAGGATGCTTTGACTACTGTGAAAAAATACAAAGGTTCCAATATCACCCTATTTTGACCAGGCTATTCATTTCTAATCTTCATGGAAACCAAGTAACCATTTTTGGTGTCACATTCACAGTATCTACAGCCATGATAGCAACTGCCACTGGAATTCTGAATGTTAGTGAAAAAAGGTACAAACAAAAAGACTTCGAAGATCATTACTATGAGCCCTACATTAAGGCAAGGTACAAAAATGAAGGAAAGAGGGTCTTTCCTTTCTCTTACTTCTTGGATAGGTATGCCCCCATGATGAAAATCAGCGTGAATTACTTTACTTGTGAAGGGAAGTTCTATAGAATCTACACCTATCATGTCCGGTTATTAATGCACTTCACAAGGGTCAAAATGCTCAACATACCTTATTTTCTCTTCATGAGCATTGACAAAATGTCTTACCTGGTTCAAAAGAGAGATTATGACCACCAAATGAAAATTAATTTTCACCACTCCCTCATCAAGATCAGAGTCATCCATCACCTTGATCAATTGAACATCTCATGGAGTACTTTCATAGAAAATGACATCTTCACTACTCCACCAGTTGATATTAGCAAGCCTAAGAGGGATGATTTGGGCATAGTGGAAAAAACATACCAGAGAGGTCATAGTCAAGTGTTTTCCCCACATATTGTGGGAGGGGCCTTGCCTTCTTCATCAGCAAAGCAAGTAGACAAAGGAAAAAAAAATGGTGACAAAGGCAGATATTCAAGAAGAGATCAGGCATGAGGAGGAGAATCTTCATGAGACAGACATGGAGTTTGACCTTGTTGATTTGATTCAGCAAGATGATTCTGAGATCACTAGCACAGTCATCAAGGAGAAAGAAGACAATATTAAGGAGCTACAAACTAATCTTGTGAGATATACATTTTTCATTACCTTTCTTAAGTAGGAGAACCAACAATTAAAGACCAAACATTTCATTGATGAAGTGAAATTCATCAAAGCTGAAAGAGAGGCAGAAAAAGCTAAATTATTTCTTGAAGAGATGTTAGAAACATATGGTGTGACAGATGAAACATAAGAACAAGTACCAAGACAAAGGCCTTGGACTAGAGGGCTGAAAAGATCTCTAGAACTAGAGAAGAAAAAAGAAGCTAAACTTGCAAATCAATTGACCTTGAATGAGGAGCTTGCCATCATGATCAACGAGGACTGGGAGAATTGGCTTGACAGGGCCAACCAGCATCTTGAGAAGCTCCTGGACAAGGCTAAGAAATAAAATGATATTCAAAGAAGGATGGCAAAGCATTATGCCAAAAGAAACAAGATTGCAAGGTCAAAACTTAAGAGGGAAAATGCAAAAATTAAAACCCTAACCATGCAAAAAGAGGAAGGGAGGCTTGATACTCTTGTTGAAGCCTCACACCATGCATAAACTTCATCATCAATCATCATTCAGAAAATTGTGACAGGATTTGGGAAAATTTGGCTAATTTTGAAAATTTTGTGCATTCCAAGACAATTTTGTGACAGCTGGAAAGCTAGGTGCGTAGCGCCCTAGGTGTTGCGCTTTTTTTTAGGCATATTTTGGCCAAAATAAGATCACCATTAGATTCATAATGATGAATAAATGCAATAAAACAACTTTTCTAAGCTTTTTTTGGACAACTGGCAAGTGAAAAAGTGAAAAAAACACCCTAAAAATCACAATTTTGTTTTCACCTTGGCGCTGCGCATTGTACAGTCTTGGGAGAAGGAAGTTTTTAGGGGTCAAATCAAATTCATTCTGAAACCCAAGCATAGATCTGGAAATTAGACAGGATACGCTTTCCAATGAGCTATCTTGAGCTCAATTTGGACACCAGGAACCCATCCAAAACTCAGCTGCAATTTGGAGAGCACACCTGGCACTAGGAGGGCGCACCTGGCATTTTGAGGGCACACCTGAATTTTTTTTATTTTTCTCTGTTTTTTTTTGTAAATTTGATTTTCATCTTGGGAAATCAAGTTTTTACTTATGTAATTGATGTAATTAAATGTAATTATCATGTTTTTACTGTTACCTAGCATAAATACATTAGATGAAAACTCATGATGAGGTGTAATGAATCAGTTTGCAAAAAGTGAGGGATGAGTTAGTTTGACCACCCTACACTCTAGGTATTCAGCTCAGTTTTTGGTCGAACTGCTCCTTCTCTCATGGATTTGACCCCTGAGGCTAGGAGGAGTTTTTTTTAGGCCTATATCATGTAATTTTTTAGTCATTTCACAGGTTGGAAATTGTTGGATGTTAAGGCATTGATCAAAGACTCTAGTATAACCATTTTGGCAGGAAATTAATGAAAAGGTTGTAGCTATTTCTTTGGGATACCTGTGGTATGAGAAGTTAGCATTGTTTTTATTATGTCTCATTATGTATGAATGTTTTGTTTCATGATCCATCTCATTTATATGATATGTTGGTTTTTAAGTTGATGAACAAAATACATCTCTCATGCTTTGTTTTGGAAAAACCTTCATAGTTTGTCCATCCTCTTCAGTTTAGAAAGAATTCAAGCCTTGCATTTCTCTTTCTAGGACCTCACTTGTCTGATCCATCTCACCCTCAAATCCTAAGTGTTAGGTTTTATACCTAACTTGCCCCTTTGAATCCCTACAACCCTAATCCTATTTTCCCTGACCTAGCCCCTTTGACCTAATCCTCATTCAGTAATCCAATTCAAACAAATCAAACCCCTGTACTTATACCTAGCCTAAAACCCTAATTCATCCATCCCTATTCGTTGTGACATTTTGGAGAGATCTCTCTCCGTCTTGGTAGGGCTAGCTACCAAAATAAAATATTGGTATGTGGTTACATCCGTTGGGATTCCTTCTTAAGCCTTAGAGATCTGGTGGAGTGATAACATATTGGCGCCATTGTCGGGGAATGAAAGCTTAATTTTCCCTGGGAAGAACGACAATGATTTAGATCTAATTGTTGATGGTGAAAAACAATTGGAAACATAGGAAGGCTATACCATTCACCTGGCGATCCCATTGACTGAAAGATCCAAAAAATCAACACTTCATGGCGACTCCACTGGATGAAGATTAGTAGCTTGAATAATTTTCAAGATGGAATCTGTTGCAAGAAGGTATGCTCCAATGAAAAGAGATCGCATTCCAGGTTTCCCAGATAAAATGCCTAAGGTAGATTGTCAATGAAATTTGCCTATGTTTAAAGATGATGATAGGAATGATGTTGCTTTATATATGGTTAAATTTCACATGCATACACGCAAGTTGAAGGTTGAATTTCCTAAAGATTGTCTCTTAAAAATTTTCATGGCTTCTCTTGAAGGAAAAGCACGATATTGGTATGAAGGTTTGCCACCTGCCAGTATTTGTTCTCTTAGAGTTTTCCATTCAACATGTTATGAATAATACAAGATGATAATGAGTTCATGGATGAAGATATCTTGGAGGCTTTGCATGACAATCCTTTTCATCACCAAAAAGAGAAATTGTTTTCTCTCATGGAAGAAAAAGATGATGTATATTGTCTTGATGTTCATAAAGATTCCCCACAGGAGACAATTCATGCATCAGTACAACAAGTTGATCAGCCAAAGGTAAAAGAAGAAATTCATCAACCTGTATTCGATCAAGAGAAGGAGAGCAATGAAAAAGGATAGGATATTTAAGATCCTATGGGTTTACACATTAGCATTGGGGTTACCTCATTTAAAGAAGGCCCAATTAAAGAACAAAGTCCTCTGGCCAATTCTCAAGTAAAAGTAATTGAGCATTTTATTGAAGAATCATTGGTTGATTTGCAGTAGTATTATGGTCAAGAAGAAGAACTAATAAATAATATTAGTCTTGATCCTCACAAGCATTATCGTCAGAAAATATATTTTTCCATTGAAGACGAATTAGATCTAGAAAATGGAAGCCAGGTTTTATTTCATGAGTTGCAGCAACCCTACCAAATTTTTTACGATCAAGTTAACGATGAAGATATTCCTATTGCACATAATCTTGCTATTATAACTGATGAAGTTCAAGAACATTTAGAGCTCTTATATATTGTGAATGTTGAGAATGAAAAACTGTGTGCTCTCATTTCATTCGAGGGAAATCAGTTTCAATATATAAACAAAAAATCAGTGTGGAATTAGTTTTATTTTCCTGCCTATGATCACCAAGAAGATATTATGTTGCATGATTTCCATGATTATTCATTGATTTTATTGCAATCATCAATACAGGGAGAATTTTCCAGGTTTGTCAATACAGGTTTTGGATCCAGCAGAAAGGTTGAGTTGCCATCCTCTTTTGTATTCTGTTTGCTCAAAGAAACTGTGAGCAAAAATTAGTCAAGTAGTCACTTGCTTGATTGGTTACATTGGAGATTAGAGATTACTTAATGTATATATCTTCAACAAATAGGGTATATAAGTGGGTATATAAGTGTGCAATAAGCTTGGTCAACAAACATCTCCTTTAGCATCTAGTTTACATTTTGTAGTGTATGTGTTTTCAGTTTGTATAAGTGATTAGGTTTCGGAAATAAAGATCAGTTTGAAGTTGTTTGTGACTCCATGCCCAATAGAAGGCATTGATCTATGAGTTCTCAGATATCTGCGGTTATTGACACCTCCTAAAAGAAGTTTCCTTCCCCAGTTGGAGTCTATGTTAGCACATGGATTGGCATCCCTCTCAGCTACAAAATCTGGACTTGAGTGATAATCCTATACGAGATAGTGGTGTAAAAACTCTCATTCCCTATTTCCAAAAGACTTCTGAAAAGGATATACAATGGGTGATGTCATGACAATAACAGGAAAACAATCTGAAAGTTTTCTCTTGTTGTGGATGTATTTGAGTCAGCAACACCTCATCAATTTTCCTCAATGGCTTCCAAAATGTCATGTCTAAACTTTACAACATCAAACCCTATGAAATGGGCACCTATTGCTGCTGTTGTGGGCCCCAAAATCCTATTATGAGGAAACTATCTAAAAGACTACAAGTTCAAGGTGTCCACAAATCCAAAAAAAAGGTCGCGTTGTTCAAAATGATGAAGTAGGGGCAAGTTTGGTGATTGGATGAAATTGAGAAACAATGGGATCTCTAAATGGTACTAGATCTAGACCACAATAATTTCTTGAGGAAAATATCATGTCACTTCTAGATGTTATTGGTGTTAAGAAAAAAGATCACATCAGAGATGACAAATTATCCTTTCTAGTTGCAATTCGAGCTATTTTTATCACCCCAGAAATGTCGCAAGTTCCTACAAGGAAAATGTACAAGGAATTTTTCCAAATTATTAGAGAGAACAAATCCTTGGAGTTAACAATTACGAGCTATCAGTTTTTTCTTGACCTTGAAAAGCGTTTTCCACCAGTTATTGTTGCTAAAATGGCAGGGTCTTCATCACATGTTATGGAAGCTCAACGGGTCATCAATACACAGGTTTGGTCACCCTTTATTGCTAGTTCTGGTAATGATTCTGCTAAGATGAATGGTTTTTCAGATGGAAATTATGATCCATTGATTGCTAAAAAGTAGTTTCTTTAGTTTGGGATATTGCAACTAAAGTATGTCATGAAGACTCCAAATCCCAGGGGGTAGGACCAGATTTTGATGTCAGGAACAAGCGACTTTACGATATAATGGCAAAGATAATGTTGTTCCAATATCTTGTGAGACTTCTAGAAACAGATTTTATTTGTCGTTTTCAAGTCTTTAAAGGAAACAAAGGATGGCCAACATAATGGAAGGAATGGTTGGAGCTCAGCTAGCTAACTTACTTGACATTGAAACTCTCAATACGATGCGTGATGGAAGAATTGAGATCACTACATATGATTTACTAGAAGTAGCACAATTAGAGGAGTGTGGAATATGAGACTTACGGAAATAGACTATGGACTTGTCGCAGAAGTTGGCTCTTAATGAGGTATCATTGGTCTTGGTTGTTGTTAACTTCCCAGATTTTAAGGATTTGTAGATGATCACTATTACCCCGAGATCTGGAGAAGAGAAAGGATTTGGGCGAGTTCACATGGATGTAAGAAAGTTTGAGATGTCAAGCATCGATTGACATACAATGCTCGATCACATCACTTTCCAGCTAGCTCCACGTGCAACAGATGAAATTTGGCATGGCTCTGATTAGTTATGTACAATTTGGGCAGAAACTGTATGCTAGGTCAGCTACTCGAGAGCTTGTATTTGTTGGAATTTATGATAAGGAAGAGTTTTATGGGCTATACGACCGCAAGTATGAATTGAATCGGCTCAATGAAGTTGATGTGGAAGTACTGAGAATTCTTAACATGTGTTATGAACGTGCAAAAAATATTTTGCAACTGAATCAGAAACTCATGGATGCATTGATTGATGCTCTTATTGGGGAGAAGACCCTCAAGAAAGACAAGTTTTTCCGTTTGGTGGAGGAAAATAGTCATCTAGAACCCAATCCACCACAAATTACTAAGTTCAGAGATGTTATTCTTGCATAATTTCGAGAAAAGATGATGGCAGGAAAGCATGTTTCAAATTCATCTTTAAGTTTACAGTTCATTTGTGACAAAGTTTTTATGTGGGAGAAGGGAGGAGAGTAATGGAAATTCTGAGCACAATGTTATTTTTCGTCTAAGTACAGTATTTTGGATCAAATTTTCTACTTGAGGAGGAAATTATGATGTATAATCAGTGGTTCTGAGTGTTCTTTTGTAAACGTGGATAGTTCAAAGGCCTCTTCCTGTTTTCAGTCCACTTGCAGCTCGGATGTTATTACCAATGTACCTGCAATATTTCTTTTGTACACAATAGCAACATAATCCCACTCATATATACAGTAGCTAGGCATATACATGACTGTGTATCAATTTTCCAATATATGCGAGAATTTTGTGCCCCAAAAATCGACACCATCAATTCTATGATAAAATTTTATGGACAAAATAATATGTTTGAAAAATCCAGATTGTTGTTTGAGGGAATTAAGAAAGGGAGAATGGGTCTTCAAAATCCTGGCAGCAGTGATTCCAAGCTTAGTCCAGATGTTTTCACATACAATTTAATGTTGGAAGCATGTACTGTGGCACATGAATGGTATTATTTGAAAATGTATACAAGGAGATGTTTCTTCGAGGTTACTCAATTGATAAGAGTGAACATGCATGGCTGATAGTGGGAGCTTCCAGAGCTGGAAAGTGGCATCTGTTGAACCATGCTTTTGAACAGAGTTTGGAGATAGGTGAAATTCCATATATTTCACTTTACAAAGAAAAAATATGCCAAAGTCATCACTTATATACATAATATGGCCCAAGGATCATTAAATATAACTCCAACTGAATGGATGTAGTTATTCAAGGAAAATGAGAATCGAATCAAAAAAGAGAGTTGGAAAGAGCTATTGCATGAGCTGAATAGTTTAAATGCAGATGAAATTAATTGGGCTCATCACAGATTCAGAGGCAAAAGATCTACAAATTGACCAACTCCAAGATTGGTGCAGACAGGTGCAAGGAGATAGTTGAAAGACATATTTTGTGGAATATGGTTCCACACTTAAAGGAGAAAATATAGGGATATTAATCCACTTGGCCAACGTTTACTAAATTTGTGTTTTCAACAACTATTTCTCGTGGTTCTCGAGATAGTTTGGAGTTTTAGTTGCAAATTAATTTTTCATATTGTTAGGATATGATTGTTTTATATTTTCTTAATTTTTATTTTTTGATTCCTATGTTTGAGGAATTAAAGAGGTTTGTAATGTTGTATATATGGGATTATTTTGGTATGTACGCAAGTTGGAATGTTGGACATGTGAGGGTGAAGAGATTTAGAGCTGGTGTACTATTTTGACAATAATAAAACCAAAAGTTACAATTATTTCTTAGGAATTCTTGTGGGGTGTAAATTTAGTAATGTTACTTCCTTGTGTTAATATTTATACATTTTATCATCATATTTGCTTTCTAATGATAATATCTCAAGTCTGTAAACAGAATTCATGAACACATGATTTTTTTTAAAGGAGATTTTCATGTATTTGTTTTATTCTTCTATCAAAATTAATTCACCCCTTGTGCTCATTTTGATTTTCTACAATTTCATCCTATATCATCAAAAACTAAACTCTAAAATACCTCTTATGCATACCTACCTTGCTCCTAATTATCTCTGTAACTTATCATCTGAAAGTCTAAACCTAGCTCCCAGTTTTCACCCTCCTAAAACCATCATCTAGCAAAACCAATTCAAACAAACCCCTGTACTTCATACCTAGCTTGAAAACCATAATTCATCCAGCCCTCTTGGCTGTGATTTTGTGGAGAGAGCCCTCTCTGGTTTGGTAGGGCTAGCTACCAAACTAAAATATTGGTCTGTGGTTACCTCTGTTGGGATTTCTTCTTCAGCCTTAGAGATCTGGCGGAGTGATAACAATACCCACTGGTAATATTCCAATCAACTGAACTTCTAGCCCAATCTGTGTCGGTGAAACCACTCAACCTAACATCATTGCTACATGTATACTTCAATCCCAGCTCGAATGTTCCTTGAAGGTACTTGAGAACATGCTTGGTTGCTTCCCAATGTGCCCTCTTTGGTTCCAGCATGAACTGACTGACGGAATTTCAGCATAACAGATGTCTGGCCTTGTATTTACAAGATACATCAATGACCCTATGAGCTGCCTATATAGCGTAGGATCAGCCTCATCATCTTCGGACGTGTCGATTTTCTTCCAGTTGGTGATCGTTGGAGTTGTCATGGGTCTACAATCCTCCATCTGAAATATCTTCTGAATCTCTATAGTGTATCTCCCTTGACCAAGGAATATTTCCTCGTTCTGCTACCAAAACTCCAACCCTAGAAAATAGTGCATTCATCCTAGATCCTTCATGTCAAATTATTCAAACAAATTCTTCTTGCAGTTTGTAATGAGCCTTGATGATTTCGTCAAGAACAGATCATGTACATACAAAATAGTATCAAGGGCTCACTCCCTACTCTCAGATAGTATAGGTTGGGATATACGTCACTCTTGACGAATCCCATCTTCTGCAGGTAGCTGTCAATTCAACCATACCAGGCTCTAAGAGTTTGCTTCAGCCCATATAATGTTTTCTTCAATCTACACACATGATTTTTCTGATCATGTGTCTCAAAGCCCTCTGGTTGTTCTATATACACCTCTTCCTCTATTACCCCATTCAAGAATGTCATCTTGACATGCATTTGGTGAATTTCCCATCCCATCTGCGCAGCAAGGGATATCACGAACCTGATAGAGGTGTACCTGGGGCAAAGGTTTCTTCATAGTCAATTCCTTCCTTCTAAGCATACCCCTTAGCTAGAAACCTGGCTTTAAATTTCTCGATGTTGTCGTCTGCAGCTTACTTGATTTTGTATATCCACCTGGATCCTACAACTTATCTCTCCTGAGGTCTGGGGACCACTTCTGAGACAACATTTGTCATGATGGAACTATACTATTCCAACATTGCATCAACCCACACCTGGTACTAAGCTGCTTCCTGAAAACTAGAAGGTTCTCTGACTTGAGCAACCAAGGCTTGATACCTCTCAGGTAGCTTACGCTGTCTCTTCTCATTTTGGGGAATTCCGAAAAAAATTTCTGCATCCTTCAGAATCTATCATAGTTCCCTGCTCTTTCTTCCACTGGTAGTGGGTGGATCTACTGGCTCTCCCTCTTGTAAATCCTTGGGAGACACATCCCTTGGATCCCTATGCCTTGGAGAGGAAACTGCATTTTCAACTACTCGTTGTTGGGGCTGAACCAAAGGCTCTTCCTCAAACTGTATAGCAGAAGGCAACTCACGGGATCTTCTAAAGGCCTTTTCCTCCATGAACTTCACATCCCTTTGCACCACAAATTTCTTGCTCTCAGGAATGTAGATGCGATATGCCTTTTCATTCTCATTGTATCTTACCAGATACCCTTTTTTGTCAGTGATCTCAAACTTCTTCCTCTTCTCACTGGGCACATGACAGTAAGTTGTACTACCGAAGATCCTAAAGTGACTCACTTCAGGCTTACTTCCAGTGAAGACACTTTATGGCATGATCTCTCCTAGTGCAGTGTGAGGAGTCCTATTCTGAATGTAGACAGTTGTATTACACGCTTCAGCCCACAGATATTTGGGCATGTCTTGGTCATACAGCATGGCTCTTGTTGCTTCAACAATAGTCTGGTTCTTCCTTTCTGCCACACCATTCTGCTCCAGATTGTATGGAGTTGTCCACTCTCTTTTGATGCCTTCCCTTGTGTAGAAACTTGTGAACTTTTTATCTATGTATTCATCACCATTATCTGATCGCAACACCTTGATCCACTTCCCTGTCAGATTTTATACCAAAGCCTTTAACTCTTTGAATCAACTGAAGATTTCATCCTTGGTCTTCAAGAAGTAGATCCAAGTTTTCCTGGAATGGTCATCAATGAAGGTGATGAAATATTTGGCACCACTAAGAGCTCTAGTGGACATTGGTCCAAAGATATTTGAGTGTATCAGATCCAATACACCCTTGGCCCTATTGTTACTTCTCTGATATGCTGCCTTGGCATATTTTCCCAATACGCACCCCTTACAGACATCATCTCATTTTTTTCTCAGTTTTGGAACACCTGTGATAGTCTTCTAGAGAGTTCTCAATGCCCCATGATGCAAATGCCCCATTCTTCTATGCCATAACTCATTTAGGTCTGTTTCATCAGCGTTGCCGATGAGTGCCATTGGAGAGTCAAGTTGTACCTTGTACAATTTGTTTCTTATTACCCTGATCTGTGTCTTCTTCTTCCAACTGGGGTGATTGACGTAGAATCTATTGCCAATAAAGTAGATGTCATATCCTCGGTTTTGAAGCTGAGACCCTAAGAGCAAGTTCATCCCCAAACCCGACACATACAACACATTAGTGGCACGGATTCTACCCGAATCGGTTTGAAAAACTACGGTACCTCTCCCAACAAGAGTGCATTTTTTTTATTACCCATGGTTATTTTTAAATTCATCAGATCTTCTTGGTAGTCGGGAAAAGAGTGCCGAAATCTAGTCATGTGAGCAGAGGCTCCACTCTCAATATACCAGACATCAGAAGAAGCAGTGCTCGATACACAAGCAAAATCTTCCTCAAGTCTGGATGCCAATATAGAGATATCATGATCCATATGTCATGTCATGCTGCTTGCCCTTCCTGGAGAACAACGTGAACCCCTCTGCGATGTTGCTGCAACAATATATTTCCGTTCACTAGTAGATTCCCCCTTCCTTTTATTCATTTCTGGCTCTGATACCATGTGAAATTTTCAAACTGAAAACTAAATAGTTGCAGTGATAGATTTATCTCTCATACTTATTATTTCAACAAGTTATTATTTAGAAATATTCTGGCAAATATAGAAAAAAATACTACTGCAAAATTCACAAATATATATATATGAAAAGAAATAAACAGTAGGGAACATAAGCACAACAATCAATCACAAGTACACAATTATTTTTGGACAATTTTCCTCGGAAAAAACCAATGTGGGAAAACCGGTGCAACAAATGAGGGTTTTATTAATTCTTCAGCAAACGATATCTTTACAAGGAAATATAATGGTAGATAAATTTTGAAACACCTGAGACTGAATTTCCTCTTCCTTGGAAAATTCTTTGACACCCTGGTCAACCCTTGCATGCTCCTACATCTGTCTGTGTAATTCACTGTGCAGTCCCAATGATGGACTACGTAAGTCTGTGTGGAGACTATGTGGGTTCTCTGCTTTGCAGCCTCAATTTTCCTCAAGTGACCCACTGCTGCCCTCCGTCCCTGATCTCGATCACTCTAGACTCCCTCCTCCTTCTTCTTCTCCAAACTCCTCGCCCTACAACTCTCCCACTGAAATCGAATTCTCTTACTTCAATATTGATCTCCTTCACGTACTGAGTGTATGCCCCACTTTTTTTCCAAATGACCCTCAAGCCTTCTTTTATAATCTTCCTGTTAGAGAACCAACGGCCTAGATTAAAATATTAATCAATGGCTAAGATTAAAACTTGACTTGATCCATGTTTTCTAGAGGATTCACACTCTGACTTATTAATACCCTTTAATTATTTCATTTCCCTAAGTTTAGACTTATGGTCTTCATTAAAATAATTAATTATTTTAATAAGTCATGAACTGAGTGGAATTTCCATAAACTGTTTTTGGGTTCTTTGGAATGCTAATTTCCAAGCCTCCATGCAAAGTTTGGGACTTGGAACACTTTCGGATGCTACAAAAATCAACATATGGAAGGCTGTAAATATATAGAGGAGTGGGGTAATTTTGGAATTCTTGTCCAATTACTAATAAGGTTTTAGATCCACCTTTGATGGGAGGATTCGGATGGAAACTCCAAAGAAGGATAGGATAGAATTTTAATGCTTTGTATGAGGTAAATTATTGTAAAAAATTATGGAAGCTTCTGGAAGAGGAAGCTTCTGAAATTTCTCTCTTTTTCCCAAATTTCTAGAACCAACGTAGGTGCAAATGGGAGCAACCTGTAGGTGATCAACATAGGCCACAATGGAGAAACCTGTAGGTGAACATTGTCCAACAATAGGCCATGGAGCATTGGTCCTAAAACTGGATTAAATGATGGAGCTTCAGGCAGAAATTATGGGGAATGCAAGATGCATTCTTAGGGATTTGTGCAATGATGATGACAAGGGGGAATAGGATGTTGTTTGATCCCATTAGGAGGCCTATTGACCAGATGTGAAAAAATGGCCTATAACATATCGCCTCCTAAAGAGAAAAGTCAAGAATGATGACTGATGACTGAAGTGATTTACCTTGTGACAAGTCGAGATCAAGAATAACCAACGCGATTCATCTGTTACAATAAATTTATATCATGACATATTTTTGATGAGGGAGGCATACCCATGCTCAACACATAAGCTAACATAACATGTACAATGATCAAAAGACACAACCATAGAAGACAATTGATGGACCCATGAATAGATTAATGTTTGTATGATCATGGCCATCATACATTGTGATCTCTGTATAACTCCTAAAATCGTAGCCTTGATGGATTAAAATAGATCTAGGGTCTTCCATCTCATTATCATGACCAAACCAACGTATGAGTCTAACCATGTGAATCAATGAGTTGAGATCGAACATGGTAGACACCATATGATTACTGACTGATGATGTAAGTCATTAATAGATGTGAGAGAAATCATCGATGATGTTAATGGATCTCAAGGTACTACAGTTCAATCTATATGGTGTGAATAAATGAGTTGATGTTGAACACCACACAGAGTCTTTTGGTCGAAGGCGAACGATGTAAAATGTCGTCGAAAGCAAGGAAACTTTCCATTTATGTATGCAAGCACCAAGATACCAAAGGGTTATTTCTAAGTCAACTTCCTGGATAATTTTCTATTGTTGACAGGAAGCGACTCATCATAGGAGGGCCTTGATGTATCGCCCATCAACGACACAAAACAGGTATCATGATTTAGATAGAATGATGATGATATAAAATTGGATCAGGAAAGGAAAACATGGAATGAAGGCTTAAGAGTATTGCAATGGATATCAAATGAATGAATTCTCTTAAACACATTGACGACACTAAATGGAGTTGAAAGTATTGACCCAAAATCGAAATGGAGGCTCGGAAAAGTTATGATGAACCAAATGAAAAGCATATTCCCCAACCCAAAAACCATGGAGATGAAGTGGAAGAGTGTCGTTTTCAAGAGTGACTCACTGCTATTAGAAAATGGAATACCATGTTTTCCCAATTTCCCCAACCATATCGGTAAGTACCTCTTTATTTTTTAACAAGCTTGATGAGGATAACATATGCTTGAACTGTAAGTTCAACCTTCAGATGAATTACTCTGAGTATATGTAATGAACCCTGAGAAGCAGTGGTTTGGCCTTGTCATGTTCGACAAGTCCATTGATGTTTGATGTTTTACCTAGTCCGACGAAGGTAAAAATTGACATATTTTTCATGTTTAGAGATTTTGAAAAAGAGGAAAAAAATAAAACTCTAGATGTTCCTTTTCGTAGATAGTCTCTTCAGTCTGAAAATGTAGAAAACAATATTCAAGAGAAGCACTTAGCCATGTTCGAATAAGGTATTCATTTTTCGTAAATAGTCTATCTCAGTCTGAAAAAGGGTTAAAATTATACTAAGTAGACATATTTTCATTTACTTTAATGAGTTTGAAAAGACAAGTGCTCGATAATCTTTTCATATTTTTGGAGTCAGAAAAGAGTTGAAAGAGAAATCCTCCTGGAGGAATGAGTGGTATAAAGGGCATAAACTGTTTCCGGTGATGATGGAATTGCCCAAAACACATAGAGGTAAAGAGGTTGTCTAATAAGACCACTCATTGTAGCAGTTCCTTAGGAAAGGGTAAAAAGATGGTGACAATGGAATGGGAAAACCAAGGCTCATCTGGAAAAAACAGGTAGATAAAAATGGCAATCACGTGGGATAGGATGAGAATGGTTTCATTTTTACAGAAGCTTGAAACATGGGAACCTATGCTTGAAATTGGTTTCATTTTTACATAATATTGAAATAAATGGAAACTATGATTGAAATGAGCTTGGATGCCTCGAGCATAATGGTTCAATTCGAAGTACATGCCCCCCAAGCTTCATTTCATTCAACCAAGTAGAATACTGGTTATTAAGTGGATGGAATGAAGGTTCATTTACGAGATCAAGTGAAAGAATCAACTAGGAATTTATGAGATCTAATCAAAGATTCGAATTAGAAGAGGATATGTTTCATTTTTTAATGAGATTGACACAAGAAAAGAACTACACTCATGGGACCTTGTTTCATTATTTAACGAGCTTGAAACAAGACAAAGAACTCTACTTTGAGGCTTGATCATGACCTACAGAAGGCCATGGCTTCCAATAGGTTCTCATTAGATGGGAGAATAACACTCTGGAAGGTATCAAAGGATCCAAGGAAAGATTGGGCTCCAATGCCCCTAGTACATGATGCACTATATCACCAACTAGATAATAAGTAGACACAGGCATGGAACATGTTGCCACATAATTAATCTGTGGTGGGTGAGATACCACTTGCATAATAATATAAGGACCATTTATGGATGTAGGGTGATTAGGATTCAGATTATGACCAATGAACAAAATCTGGTCAATGGTCACGATTCTTTCTTCATGTGGAAAACACATCACACGAAAGAGTGGAGACAAGAGCTCCCATGACATAAACATATCACGCCCAAGGAGTAACTTAAAATCGAAAGGGCCTTGTACTACCATCACATCAATATAGACATTATTTCCTCCCAAATTAATAAGAAACTTAGGAAGGATCCATAACGGTTAACGGCTCCTCCATTAACTGTCAAAAGATTTTGAGTAACATACACAAGTTCCGGAGAACCTAAAGCTTTCCAAGAAGTTGAGGACAAAATACTAACAGATGCACCTTAATATACGATTGTGCTAGGTACAACCACATTATAAGCATGCACTATGATCTGGAAGGACACATAAGGAGGAAGACAATATCCTTCCAGTCGGCTCCAATCAAAGGAAGTGACCAAACTACTTTGAGGGGGTGTCATGGGAATGAGATAAATTCCCCCTTGTGTCATAGGAACGGGAGGATTTCTCCTCTATATTGTGGGAATGGGAGGATTTCCCCCAATTCATTGGAATCTGAAGAAACAAGAAGAACCTAAGTGGTATGAACTTCTCTTTGTTCAGGAAAGGTACGATCAACTGAAGGTGGAATCGAGTCAACCATTTTCGCAACCAATGGTTGGTCAGGAAAAAAATCATGGGATTCACGTTCAGAGAGAGTGGGATTGATTGCAGATGGATTCTAATCAATCACTTCATCAACTAGTATATTATTAGGAGAAAGCTTTCGGAAACCAGATGGAAGTCGTGACTGAGAAGTTGTAAGGTTTTCCAACACTTTTTAGGTTCCATCCGTATAAGGAAAAATGTGAATAGGATGATTCCCTTCACATAACCTACGGGGAAATTTGACTTTACCCTTTTTCCCATGGACCTGACTATCACTAGGTGATGATTTATCAACATCATGATCTCCAGAGGCTGATGAAAAAGGCTGATGTGAGTCTATAGAACACACTGCTAATATATCTGGAATACCAGGACTATCTCTAAGAAGGTGTTCGCCCTTACAAAAATTTCAAGGGAATTTAAATTTGTGGGGTTGATTAGGAGATTCCTCCATACTAGTTACATCGATAGTAATGTCTGCTTGGTTGCCCCCTTTCTTATTTTTCTTCTTCTTCTTTGTCATATTCTTCTTCTTTTTAACTTATTGGTTACTAGAATCAAGACTTTCACCAGACGAGGAGGAAGAAAGGGATGAAGAAACAACGGGTGAAGAAGACAAAGGGCCAAATTTAGGATAAACTTGAGGTTGATATTTTTTAGGTGGAGGAGAAATTAGTTGAGTAGCAGTTTGGACATTCATAACCATAGTGGTTGAAAAAAAAAAAACTGGAAAACCAATGGTAAATCCAGGAAGGGACAAAATTTCCACATAAGGAGCATCAATATTTCAAAAAGGAGGAAAAGGACCAGGATTCCCTTCAGAGGGGTTTCATTGATTGGTAGACTCAAGAATTGTTTCCATTAGTCTCAACCTAAGATCTAATAAGGAGTTATTCCACGAAGAGGATCTTATTCCATGGTCAATTAATTGATTTTAGAAATTAAAGACACAAAATAAAAACAAAGAGGGGTAACTAGGCAAAAAGGGATTACCAAGAAACTATGAACTGCAATATACCATCGTGGAAAACCAAGGATTTGTGTATGGATAGACAATCTCCTCGAATTTTTTTTTTGTGTATTGTAGTTTACAAGGCGACCGACTTGGTTACTTATGGTGAGGATATCAACCTATAGATGACTTCCAAAATATACTCGATGGTACATGGGAGTGCAGTATATAGTAGTGTTGTCTAATGCATAAATTTTTTATGGGAGTGTTCCCTTATACTTTACGTGTGTGGAGAACCATCCAATATACCCAAAGGTACGCGGAGAAAAATCCTATACACTCATATATGTGGAATGAGATATCACCCCCAGGATGCAACACTGGAAAGCAATGAAAACTCCTACGTTTAACGATGTTGGAACACATCTCTAGCCTAGACCTCTATGTGTTTCCGTTAATGTTACAAATGATCCTTAGATTGATTCAATAAATTTTACTATCTATCTTTGATTAAGATTTAGTTTTGGGCTCACCACGAATGTCACCCGAATATCCTAAAATGAAAATCTAGCATGAGAAAATGGAAATATTTCTTTTTCAAAGAAAATTTAGCTAAGGAAGGGAAGAAACAATCAGTATGCATCATACAACATGTAGAAAACAAGATGCAAAATGAAATTTCCCTTTTAATGTAACTACTCCTATATCAATGCACATAAAAAACCCTAAATGCCAATGCAAAAAAAGTTATTTTCAACACACTTAATTTTCGAAATGAAGAAAACTAGGATGCAAATGTTTAATCATTTCATATTCAAATGCACTTTTTAGAATGAGGACTAGAACAACAATTCATCCAAGTGATAAATGACCAAACGAAATCAGTTTGCAAGCGACCTAATGATAAGAACAAAGAAAAATCAAAACCCGTTCTTACCAAAGGAAATAAAACACAAATTCAAACCAAATGGAGGTTCAAGAGAGACCAAAAGACACTCAAGACTTAGGGAAGATCAGTTGTAAGTAGGATGTGTTAGTACCCTATAAAGTATAGGATCTCAAGGTGACTGGATACTTCATATTTTATGCAAGTTTTTCATTATTGAAAGGTTTTTCAAAATTCAAATGATTTCAAATAAAAAAGAAAAAAAATGAAAAAGAAAGAAAAGAGGGTATAAAAATAGATAAAAAGAATAGAGAAAAAGAAAAGAGAAAAAATGAAAAAAGAAAAAAGGGAAAAAAGAAAGAAGAACCCCAAAAAAGAAATAAAACTGAAAGTGTTGCAAGTTCAAATGCCACTACTCATTAGATAGGTCTGTCTAGTCGTACAGTTAAATCATGATTGGACATTTTTCAATTTCTGTTGATAGGTTAGAAAATAAAGATTTTCCAAACTATTTAATCATGGCTTATCAGTAGATAGGTAGAAAATGAGATTGCTTCAACAGCTTAATATGAACAAATAGGAGAAATAAGGGATACTAGGGGTTAGGTTATAATTTTAAAAGAAAATGCTCAGGGTCTGCAAGTCTAAATGCACCCTACAAAGGAAGAAAAAATGTTAGATGAGTAGTTTGGGTACGTAGACATGAAAAGGAGGAATAAACAAAAGGAAAAGGTGAAATGGGGACTTCAAAATCCTTTGAGGCGAAATCTGTTTTACCCTAAGCCCTGTGCAAGTCCCGCCAAGCACCAAATCGCAATTCGCATTGACTAAATCACAAAAATTCCTTGCCATTCACTAATTTCACAAAATCCTTCGATCACCACTAAATCACCTGATTTTCGATTTGCGATGTCAGTGGATCCCAAATCTTTACCACGTCACCCCCTCTCCCTGCACTTCGCACATCGCAATTTTTAAGGTTTACCTCTACTACTCAGAACTAAGTCCGCTGATTTGTAATTTTCAATATCTGTGGGCCCCATTCCGCCACGTCACCTCCCTTTCCCCGCACTTCACACTTCGCAAATCCTAGCACTTACCTCCGCCGCTTATAACTAAACCCGCTGATTTGTGATTTGTGATATCCGTGGACCCCATTCTGCCACGTCGCCTCCCTCTCCCCGCACTTCGCACTTTGAAAATATTAGCACTTACCTCCATCTCTTATAACTAAACCCACTGATTTGCGATTTGCGATTTCCGTGGGCCCCTCCATGCCACGTCACCTCCCTCTCCCCGTACTTTGCACATCGCAAGTTTCAAGGTTTACCTTTGCTGCTCATAAATAAATCTTCCGATGTGCGATTTGTGATATCCATCAGGTCCCACCTCCTTTCCACGTCACACATCCCCTCAGCACTTAACACCTCCCACCTTACCCTCCATCTCCACCCCTCACCTCGCCATCGATGGCCCTCAATCCATTTCGGCCCCCCCTCAGCCGTCAGACGTTAACAAAGGGGGGGAGTCCAAAATGGGCGGTATCAATTATCGCCCCCTCCTCCACATGTCACACTCCCATAGTTTCGCACCCCCCTTCTCTATTCCACTTACCACCTGAGCCCCCCTCTGAAAAGTTGTTTCCGCTGACTTCCAAACTGTTACCGCAATGTGCCCATTGCCAATGCTGCTGCGCCACGTCCTCCATCACCTATCCACTTTGCCTCGTCACATCCCCTCCCACCAATAGCACCGTTGTGCCATGAATGGTCGGGCCGTTATCCAATGAACCCATGCCAACTCAACGATTACCCTCCAGCCACATGTTAAAACCTGAATTCACCGTGGTGCCAAATTTTGCATTGTTGTTACTATTTAATTGCTACAGGGTGTAATATTTACATACAACTTCAAAGGAGATCATGACCATCCACCTTGGCCGAAGGGTAAATTTTCACATCAAAGAAGGAACAATCAGCGCTCCATTAGCCTGGTTACAGTTCTCGTTTCAGCTAATTAATTTCTGATCTAGATCCCCTTCGGTCTTACCCCTTCCTTAGGGTCAATTTATATCGTTTCCCCCTTCTCTATTCCCCTTCTCTTGCAGCCCATTCTCCATTGCAGGTGAAACAGAGAGTGAAAAAGAAAATCATGCCTCCCAAGGTGTTAGCCACCTATGAATTTTGTTATACCAAAAGGTGGCTAAATCATTTTTGGAGCCTTCAAGGAACAAATTTTATTGCAAAAAAGTGTTATCTCTTGAAGACTCTTGAAAGCCTCATGCCTCTGTCCGAATCTTCACTGTTGTTCCCTTTTTATACTCAGAAATTCTGCTGATTTCATGAGAAAAGACTGCTGCAAAATCATCATTTTTCCCCTCCTCCATTAAAAAACTAACCTCATTTTTACCCCTTTATTCTCCATAAAAAATCCTTCATTTTCATATTTTTCCCCTTTCCCCTCCCTCAAAACCCCTTTAATAAGGTTTAAGACTCTTTCTTTGCCTTATCGAAACCCTCACAACCATTGAAAAACTTGAAAATTTTCATAAAAAACACATTTTTTGTATTACAGACTTAAGCCCCCTTGGGCTAAGTTTTAAGCCACTTCCCCCCACGTGCCCGCACCCTAGAACCAGGTGCTAGACCCACAAAGCGCTTATCGTATCCCAAAATCTAAGCGCATAAGTTTTTTTGCCGCGTATAAAAATCTGATGCCGATTAGCCCTGTATATTATAGCCCCCGATCATATTGCTTTTCATATAGACTAAGGCCCCGTAGTCGGGCGCCTATCCGCTTCGTATATATAAAACCATCCCGAAACATGAAACCTTTGGTTATATTAATTTTTTGTGTTTGTTGCATGGTTTGAAAAGGTTTCCGCCGGTGCAAGGCTTAATTCGCTCTCCACCGTCGATCTGATCTACAGATCGATAGCCCTTAAATCAGTCGCCCTGGTGGTCCCCACGGTCAATCACTGTACAAAACCAGAGAAATTTTGATCGCATCGCTTTTGTGGGGTAAGCTATATTTCCAATTCGAGTGTGACACATGCCGTAGGCCGACACGTGGCTTTGAGCAGTCTGGAGATACCGCCCTCCCCAAGTGTTAAATATCGATTGTGAGCTCAGCACGATATGGACGTGAGCTGTCCGATCTGAGGCCGGCTCATCGGACATTTATTGCACTCAAAAGGAGCTCGGGGGATGAAATCAGGTACGACGCATTTATCAAAACATCTTCGTCGTCGATCTAATCTGCAGATCGACGGCCCAAAAACAGTCGCCTTGGTCCCCACAGCCACGACATCAGTCAGTGGTCCCACAGAACTGGTGGTCCCAAACACCTAGTCAGCATCCACGTTGCAGCAGTGGATTGGAGCAGGTCTCGTTTGATTGCTCGCATGGTCGTGAAATCCGGACCCGAGGAGATTTATAGGGCGGATTTCATAAGGATTTCGGGTCACACTCACCCTGACGTCAGCAGGCCCCAAAACGGACCCGGGGAACTTTATAAGGCAGATTTCATAAGGATTTCGGGTCACAAACACCCTGACGTCAGCAAACACCTTTTGTGACCCGAAATGGTTATACAACTTAGTTTTATCAAAAGTTTGAAGTCCGGATATATCATTTGATAAAGGGTAAATATATGGTTTTTTCATTGTGCCGAAGAAAAAGCCGAAGCCTGGGGTTTTAATTCTCGCGCCTTTGATTCTTTAAAGAGAAGCCATCTATGGTTCAAATTTCTGTGCCTCGTCAATACTCCAAAGGCATTGATGCCTCACGAGCCCTGCGCAATACTGCACACCAACATAACACAGTAAATGAATAAAAAATCAAAGGGTATTAGTGTCAAAGACAGAACGCACCAGAATGGAAGATTAAAGATAGATCTAGGGGGATTACGGCTAAGATTGATTATCAAAGGCCTAATCCTCCAAATTAAGACACAGTTAAAAGGAAATCAAAGTGTTTATCGGACTACAAGGCCTCCACCACCACATCTGAGGCAAATTGATTCCTCCTAGCTATCGCATTGCCACCTGTGCCTCAAAGCATGCAAACAGAGGCTGAAGTTATTGATCAAGATCAGATATTTTCCTCAAGCACAGCCGAATAGTTATTTATGCCAAGGAACTTAATGTAAAAGATATCAGCAGAGTGACTATTACACAAACACAGAGCCTCAAAAGTCAATAAGAGCTCCCACCGAGCTTAATCTTAAATGAAAAACATTAATACAGCCAGAAACATCTGTAAGCTTCTTCATCGAGCCCCCCAAAGGCCGAGAAGCCATTAAGATTGTATTAATTATCTTTGGAGATCTTCTATCAAATCTCACCTCCTCATTCTTCTATAAATACTACTGAAGAAGATGAGAGAGGGGTTGGTTGAGTTGGTTGTTGAACTTCGAAATGTAATTGAGCTTGAGCCTTCTACTTGTAAATAGTGTTCACTGGCTCTTGGAGCTCTGCTTGTGATAGATAAGTAAGTCTGGGAAGTCTAGATGATTGCTAAACTAAAGCATTGGACTTAAAGCTATAACTGGTTTGGAGCATCAATACAAGCTGATTTATGGGATCTTGGTCTATGTTGATGGTGATGTTTTTCTCATTGTAACTCGTTATTTTGTTTATGTTTTCATTGTGTTCATCTTCTCTTATAAAGAACAACATGCATAGAGTTAGGACCTATTGTATATCAGTACCCTTCTCTGACTGAAAATCTTTATCTACATGTTTTCTTCCAAATATGTGTTATTTAGGAATGATTTAATTCAGTTTAAGCATTAGGAATGTTGGCGTTCCCTCGTCTTATTGCCTTAGCTAAGTGTTATTCTTAAATGTTATTTTCGGTACATGTTAAGTAGAGATGAACTAAGGAAGATATGGTGTGCCCTGGTCCTAGTTTTATCCCCAAAGACTGTCTGAATGTTTCCCTTGGAATGTGTTGAAAGTTGGCTAGTGTTGAAACACTTACTAGATCTTAGGCCATTCTTTGTTATCTTTGTGTTTGTCTTGAAAGTTACCAAGTAGAGCAGAGCTAGGAGAGGATTTGTCGTGAGCCCGGCCCGCTAGTTTCTTCTCCAACAGTGGCCTTCAAGTTTCCCTTTGTTTTAAGAATGTTTTTCTAATGAAAGTGCATCAAAAGCAGGCTAGTTTAGAAGTACTTACCTAATCTTAGATTACTTTTATGTCTTTCTTAAGTGTATGTCAAAATCAGGCTAGTTTAGAAGTACTTACTTGATCTTAGGCTGCTCTTTTTTCTTCATCTGTTTAATTCCCCTTCCTTTGTCTCATTTCATTCCATAAATCAAACTTTAAAGAGATCCTTAGACATAGATGACTTGCCCCATGGACCACTCTTGCCTCTTGTTGTTTCAATTAAACCCTATTATGACTGCATAGCCCAATGGACTAAAACCTGCAATCATCTATCTTCTTGGCCAAAGCTTGTTCTATTTGCTCGCAACTTCTCACCTTTGAAACTCTTTACATTTAGAACTTTCCACTTCAAACAATAATCATGCTCAACCATCCAAAAACAAAACAAAACCCTCGGCCTTCATAACTAGCCTAATATCATTACCCAAGACTTCAAAGACAAAACCATATTTGCACTTATTGGAGAGATCCCTCTCTGGATTCAGGAGGGCTAGATCATAGAATCCCAAAGTGGTTGAAACGATGTTCTCCCTGCAGTTGGACTTTGCCAATCTTGCTAATTACAGGGTGCCAACAATTCTGGTGACTCCACTGGGGAACTGAGTCAAATTTTCTTCTTAGGTCCCCTTAAAATTTCATACGAACATCATGAGTTAAAAGTAGTCTTTTCAAGCACTACCAACAAATGGCAATTATGATAAAACTTGTTTGAATCAATGAAAAACTAGGAAAACCCTAGGATTCTCATAAGGCTTTATATAACCTTGAGAAATCAGTTGGCTTAGCCATAAGAGTAGACTGTCTTTGTCTCATAACTGTAGCTAAGTTTTGAAACAGAGTTAGGACATTCTTAGAAACCACACAACTGAAAAATAACTCAGAAAACCCAAAAATATTTCAGATTGGTATCCAATAAACATGGTAGTGGACCATAAAACCTTTTACCTTTGAAAAATAGCTAAAAACTTCCACTTGGTGACTCCACAATCCTGAACAGACCTTAAGACTCCACTGGGAAGAACCCTTATCATTATAATATCATTCAAACTCATTCAGAGGACTGTAGGATTTAAATTTGTGAAATAGACTAGTTAACCTCTCAAAGATTGTCATATATGGTTGAACTTTTCTTGTTATTTGGATCTGAAAAACACAACATAGTGGCTCCTAGAAAGATTCACACTAGAGCCTATCCTAACCCTGATCCACCTGAGATAGTTGATAACCCAGAAAGTATCCTTAGGAAATCTCCTGGGATTAAATTATCAACTGTTTTCAGATCACCCTTGAGAGCTAATTCAGTTCCTGAAAATCTTTCAGCTCTACAACAGTCACAAGTTGACTTAGTAAATCCCTTTAGAACTAGGTCATTTGATGATATAACTCAGCTAGATTCTGAGTCTTCACTTTCATCTCCTGAAAATTTGTTCTTGTGGTAGCAAGAAATAACCTCCTGATTTGTTTCACCAAAGTTGGTGTCTAAACAAGATCAACTCTGTTAATCATTTTGTTCCATCCACATCCCTTCATCCTCCATTCACTGTCCAAACCACTCCACTTCAGCCCACTTTTCCTTTTGTTAATCCACCTCTTGTGAATCCACCCCCACCACATATCATGGCAGCATGGTATGCTCCCTTAGTCCTTCCTGTACCATTAGTCAATCTCCCACAGGACTATCAGTCCAAAATTCCATTATATGATGCTAGCAATGCTACAATTGCATCACAACATGTGGATAAGATGAATGACTACTTTGACAGAAATGAAATTGACAGTGATATTTTTAAACCCAATTCTTTATAGATGCAGGGGAGAAATAGAAAATAGTTTTAAAGGCTTAACCCCCCATAGTATCAATGATCTCCAAGCCTTCCATCAAACATTCTTAAACAAATGGGAAGTAAAGAAGAATCCTCTCCAAGTCCTTTCTGATTATAAGAACCTCCATAGAAACACGGGGGAAAGTGTACAGGCTTATTGTACTAGATTTAACAGTGTATATAATGCACTTTCCCTAGATCTAAAACCTCCACAAGGCTCAGCTTTAAAAAAGTTTCCTGAAGGGTTTGACCCTGAGATGGCCTATCAGCTGAGAGAGAGAGATCCTGCAACTCTTGAAGAGATGAAAAAAGGAGCTCTGGCTGTGGAAGTAAACTTAATGGAGAAGAGAGCAAGAATGAAAAATGATAAGAGAATGTCCTTTAGAGAAGAAAATACACCTTCTACTTCCAACTCAAAGATGGAGAGAATGATGGAGGAGATGATGAAGAAAATGAGCATCCTTGAGAGAGCACAAGCTAGTCAAAACCAAAATGCTCCTCAAAATAGAAATCAGAACCAAAATCAGAATTTTAGAAGGAACCAACCTCCAAATAGACCTAGGGAAGATGATCAACAGATCACTCCTCCCTTTCATCAAAACTATGTAGGTGAGGTTGAGGAAACGGTTGAAATAACAGAGGAAGATGATATCAACATGCTGGGGGTAGATAATGATGACTTTGAAGCTCATTATGATAGAAAACAAGGTCTATACACACCTTATGATGACAAAGGAGATGATGATGAAAATTATTATCAAGACATGGAAAATGTTATCATAGAGCCTCAAAAGGAGTATGACCTTAGAAGCAAGAAAAATCTAGAAACTACCAACACCAAAACCTCTGAAAAATCTTCACAAAACAGCACTGCAACCAAGCCCAAAGTTGTCAAACAAAAGGACAAAATAGTAGTTGTGAATTCTGATAATGGTAAAGAGAAAGGCACTCAAAACAATGAAAAACAGAGTGCAGACATTAGTAGTACTAACACTTCAACTAGTACTCCTGTTAAGACCATTTTGTCAAATGTAAATAGAACAAATCAGCAAACGGACTTTGCTGATAGAGTGACAGCTAATAAGGTTGAGACAAGTTCTTCAAAGAACCAAATTCCTTTCAGCCTAGAGCAGGAAATTTCAAAGATCAAAATCTCTGTTCCCCTGACCGAGTTAGCTGCCCAGAATGTATATAGGACCCAAATTTTGAAGGCTTTAAATATTGAGGATAGTAATGACATAGTCAATCTTAATGATGACCAGCCAGAGCTTATTTTTGGTCCAAATATTGAAGGTAGATATCAAAAGGGACCTGTTCCTCCCTTTTATGTGAGTTTAAACGTTCATGACAAAATTTTACACAATGCTATGCATGATTCTGGGGCTTCTCATAATTTAATGCCTAAATTTGTCATGGAGAGCCTAGGCCTCGAAATCACCAGACCTTACAAAGACATTTACTCCTTTGACTCCAGCAGAGTAAAATGTTTAGGACTAATCAAAGACCTTTGCGTTAACTTAGCCCAGATTCCAGCCAAATGCTTAGTCATGGATATTGTTGTAGCTGATGTGCCCCCAAAGTATGGAATGTTGTTATCTAGGTCTTGGAGGGCTAAGTTACAAGGGACTATGTAGATGGATATGACCTATGCAACCATCCCTGTGTTTAATCAATCAAGAAGACTTTACAGGGAGTCCCATACGCAATACACAGTTACAAGCCAAGACAGACCACAGAACTCTCCCCTTTATTCTGTAGACACAGGCCTGGATTCATTTATCCTTTTCAATGATGAAACTTCCAGTGAACAAGTGACCTTGTCTAATTTAATGACAGATAGAGGGGAGGAAGAAGATAACATAGGAGTGTCCCAACAGTTTGCTGCTTTTGAAATATTAGCAAACCCAACACAGGTCTTGAACTACAAATCATACGTCCATCGCTCTTTAACCTTGACGGTCAAGAAAGCATTCCTCAACATATTGAAAAACTTGAGGAATTAAAACAAGCCGAGCTAAGTGCTGACATTCAGGAAACATCCGAAAGCACTTTAGTTGGAGAGGACAACCACCAAACAGACAAACCCGAAACTAATGCTCTGTGGAATATGAACTTCGACGGATCCTACACTAGGAACAATGTTGGTGCAGGTGTCTGGATTTCCAACACTAAAAACAACCACACAGAAAGCATTTCCTGCAAATTAAACTTTTAGTGTTCTAATAACATAGCGGAATATGAATCCCTTCTCTTAGGCTTACGATTTTTGAAGAAGTTATGAGCCAAAAGAATCAATGTGTATGGGGATTCAGAGTTAGTTTTTAGGCAAGTCAATGGGGAGTATAACACAAATCATCCCAGACTTAGGGCCTACTGAAATGATGTCATGGACCTTTTAAAGACTTTCGAGGAGTCCAAATTGATTTTTGTCCCAAGAAAAAGAAATATTGCGGCCCACAATTTAGCCTTCGCAGCTAGGACGTGATTAACGCCATATGAAACCAAAGACTGCACAACTCAGATAAAATTTAGACCAGCCGTTCCTGATAACAAAAAATATTGGCAGGTGTTCGATGGAGACAAACAAATAGAAGACTTCATGTAGTTCAAAAATGAATTCGAACTACCAAGTTTAGATTCAGATTATGAAACCGACTGCCCTAGTGAAGAAAATTTTCTTGATAAAGAAGAAAGGTCTCTCAAACTTGCTAATGTGAACCTGTTATCTAGCAAACTTGAAAATGAAGCATAGATGAATGCAGAGTTAGAAATAGAGGAGTTAGAAACTCTACACTCTAAAGATGAAAGTTTTCCAAACGGTCTGGCACCTTTAGAAGAGTTGTTTGATTTTAACGATGTGGCCAGGAAGCCAAAACTGGAACCTGTAGAGACCGAAGTGGAAGAGTGCAATATAGGCAGTGAACTTAAACCGAAAATGATCAAACTGTCTAAGACTTTAACAGCTCACATTAAACTCAAATACATGGAGCTGTTCAAAGAATTTTCTGATGTTTTTGTGTGGAGTTACGAAGATCTTAAATCCTATAACACTGAAATAATACAGCACAAAATTCCCCTCAAAGAAAACCAAAAACCATTTAAACAGAAACTGCGCAGAATAAACACTGTTCAGTTGCCATTGGTTTAGAAGGAGATCATGAAAATGTATGATGCTGGTATTATTGTCCCTATTAGATACTCTGAGTGGGTGTCTAATCTAGTGTCCATTAGGAAGAAAAATGGAGATATCAGGCTTTGTATAGACTTTAGAGACTTAAAAAAAGCTTCATTAAAAGACAATTACCCTTTACCAAAGATGGATCACATTTTACAAAGGGTGGTAGGGTCTAAAAGAATTTCTTTGCTGGACGGCTATTCAGGGTACAATCAGATCTTAGTTCACCCTACTGATCAATTAAAGACAACCTTTACTACACCATGGGGCACTTTCATGTATGTGAGAATGCCCTTTGGTCTAATGAAGGTTGGAGCAACTTTTCAGCGAGCCATGGACATAGCATTCTTAGAAGAACTGGGCTACTTCATCATTATAAACCTTGATGATGTTATCGTGTTTTCAAAAACAGATGAAGAGCACTTAAAAAACTTAAGAAAAGTTTTCGAGAAATGCAAAAAGTTTGGGATATCTTTGAACCATAAGAAAACACTATTTGGGCTCCAAGAAGGTAAACTTCTTGGGCACATCATTTCAGAAGAGGGTATTAAGATAGATCCCAGAAGGATTGAGGCCATATTGCAAATCTCTCATCCTCGAAACATCAAGGAGTTGCAATCTTTCATTGGAGAGATTAAATTTTTGAGAAGGTTCATCCCCAACTTAGCTGAGCTCCTTAGAAATATCACAAACATGTTGAAAAAGGAGCAAGGGGTGAAATGGACCTTGGAAGCAAAGAAGTCCTTTGAGCTAGTGAAACAAGCATTAACCAAAACACTGATTCTAATAACTCTTGATTTCTCAAAAGATTTTTATATTTTTTTGTTTGCATTAGAACATACCATAGTTGTTGTCCTTTTACAGAAAAATCCACAAGGACAAGAGAAGCCTATTGCATTCTTTAGAAAGGCATTGAGGGATGCCCCTCTAAAATATAACATTATGGAGAAGCAAGCTTTTTCTTTGGTTAAAGCTTTGAAAGACTTCAGAGTATACATCCTTCACTCACACATTATTGCCTTTGTCCCAAACTCAGTTGTTAAAGACATTCTAACACAGGATCCAGATGGTAAGAGAGGTAAGGGGATTGCTGTTATTCTTGAATATGATTTAGAGATAAAACCCACTAAACTCATCCAAGGCCAAGGTCTAGCTATATTAATGGTTGAATCCAATTTTGAGGTTCTCGATATTAATATGATTAATGCTTTGGATGATCAAGAGGAAATCTCAATTCCCATTTTTGAAGACCATTTCATGAATTCCTCTTGGTATGCTGATATTATTTATGTTTTGCTTAATCTAAATACACCTCCTGGTTTGACAAAAACAGAGGGAAGATTCCTAAGGTTAAAAGCTGTAAACTATTGCATTATAGATAGATGTTTTTATTGGAAAAATGCAAGTGGTGTATTGCTTAAATGTTTTCCTAAGTATGATGCAGAGAAGGTTAAGCACGAGTTCCATGAAGGAGAGTGTGGAGGTCATTTGTACTGGAAGATAACATCCAACAAAATTTTGAGGGCTAGTTTCTATTGGCCTACACTTTTTCCTGATATACACAAGATGATCATTGCCTATCATAAATGTCAACTTTTTGAAGGAAAAAGAAAACTGCTACCCCTACCTCAGCATCCAATCATTGTTGAAGCTCATTTTCAATAGTGGGGACTTGACTTCATAGGAGAAATCCATCCACCATCTTCTGCTCAGCATAGATGGATTCTCACTGCCACAGAGTATTTCACTAAGTGGATAGAAGCCATACCTTGTAGGCAAGACAATGATTCTGTCATTATAAAATTCATAGAGAATAATATCCTCTCTAGATTCGGCTGTCCTACCAAGATCATCACTGATAATGAAACAACATTTGGATCAAAGAAGATGGTTGAATTCTGCCACAGATATCAGATAACATTGGGGCATTCCACGACCTATTACTCTCAAGGTAATGGACTTGCAGAATCCTCGAACAAGAGTTTAGTGAACATAATCAAGAAACTGTTGGAGGAAAACAAAAAGTCTTGGCACACAAAGCTAGTTCATGCACTTTGGGCTGACAGATTGACTTTGAAGAAATCTATTGGTATGTCACCTTTCCAACTTGTGTATGGTACGGATGCAATTTTTCCAACCAGCCTTGGTGTACCAGCTATGAATTTGATTCAAGAGTTGCAAACTGAAGATAATGACATGTTCAAAAGAATAAATTAGACCATTCATCTTCAGCAAACCAGAGAGGAGGTTTATAACAAAGCATTGCAGAAGCAGGACAACATTAAAAAGCTTTTTGACAAAAGAACCAAGGCCAGCAATTTCAATATTGGGGACAAAGTTTTGAAGTGGGACTCAAGAAGGGAAGACAAGGGCAAGCATGGAAAATTTGACAACTTATGGCTTGGCCCTTACTCTATCCATTCAGTTGCTGGTAATAATGCCTATTTCTTGCAAGAGTTGAATGGAACAGAATTTTTTGGGGGTCTTGTCAATGGTAGGATGCTTAAGCATTACTTCTCTTGATCCATTCTATGTTCCGAAAGCCTTTTTATCTTTTTCTCATTGTAAATACTTCACTCATCATTGCATTCAAAGTTATAAAAATAAAAAATACAAAAACAAAGAAAGAAAGAAAAGAGGGCAGATTGTAAAACAAGAAAGGTACAACCCCATACCAAAAAGAGAAACAAATCTGAAAGTGTGCAAGCTTAAATGCCACTCCTAAACAACACACTTCTAGTTATTCAAACAGCCTAATATTGACTAATTAGTTTTAAATTTTCTGCTAATAGGATAGTGAATTCGATTTTCCAAACTGTTTAGTCTTAGCTTATCAGTAGATAGTTTAGGATAGAAATCAAAGGTTCAAACATGCTCAAAATCTGAACCTAAATTTCCAAAGAGAAGTGACTCAAATCTGTTTTATTTTTTGAGTCAAAACAGAGGTAAATCTGGTTCTATTTATCTCAAAATCTAAACCAGTTGAACAAAGGAAAGACAACTCAAACAAAAGTAAAAAAAGATCTGTAAAAAAGGGAAGGCAGTGCTTTGAACTTTCAGATCTAAAGCCTTCCATTTTTTATTTAACTTTCTGCAAAATAAGATCTATGTGCAGCTTGTTTTTTATGCCATAGATCAGCAACAATTCAGACTGTTCAATCTTGACTTGTGTGCTTTTAAATTTCTGTTTTAGAATTTAGAGAATAAAAATATGTTGGACAGTTTAATCCCAATAGATAGTAGATTAGGTAGAGAATCATATGGGCTCAACCGTTTAATCTCAGTCCATGGAGAAATAAGGAGTAGAAATAGATTAGACTTCCTGCTTTCAAAAGAATAAAATGTTGTGAAAGAGTTTTCAAATCCAAGTGCACTCTAATGAAGAAAAATGTTAGATTTGTAGGATTGGGTAGGTAGAAAGCTTGTTGATGAAAGGTCCATTGTTTTTATAGTTGCTAACTTGATTTCAAACCAAAAGAAGATCATCCAAGGAAAGAAAGGCATCCCAATGGATGAGGCACTGATTAGCCTCCCAGAGAATGCAAGTCTGAATTTCTTGATGCCTTCAAGAAAGCACCATCCCCAAGTGGAGCCAATGTTAGCGACCTATGAAATTTTTCATACCAAAAGGTGGCTAAATCATTTTTGGAGCCTTCAAGGAACATATTTTATTGCAAAAAAGTGTTATCTCTTGAAGACTCTTGAAAGCCTCATGCCTCTGTCCGAATCTTCACTGTTGTTCCCTTTTTATACTCAGAAATTCTGCTGATTTCATGAGAAAAGACTGCTGCAAAATCATCATTTTTTCCCTCCTCCATTAAAAAACTAACCTCATTTTTACCCCTTTATTCTCCATAAAAAATCCTTCATTTTCATATTTTTCCCCTTTCCCCTCCCTCAAAACCCCTTTGATAAGGTTTAAGACTCTTTCTTTGCCTTATCGAAACCCTCACAACCATTGAAAATTTTGAAAATTTTCATAAAAAACACATTTTTTGTATTACAGACTTAAGCCCCCTTGGGCTAAGTTTTAAGCCACTTCCCCTCCACGTGCCCGCACCCTAGAACCAGGTGCTACACCCACAAAGCGCTTATTGCATCGCAAAATCTGAGCACATAAGTCTGTTTGTCGTGTTTAAAACTCCAATGCCGATTAGCCCTGTATATTATAGCCCCCGATCATATTGCTTTTCATATAGACCAAGGCCCCACAATCGAGCGCCTATCCGCTTCGTATATATAAAACCATCTCGACACATGAAACCTTTGGTTATATTAATTTTTTTTTTTTTTGCAGGGTTTGAAAAGGTTTTCGCCGGTGCAAGGCTTAATTCGCTCTCCACCGTCGATCTGATCTGCAGATCGACGACCCTCAAATCAATCGCCCTGGTGGTCCCCACGGTCAATCACTGTACAAAACCGGAGCAGTTTTGATCGCACCGCTTTTGTGGGGTAAGCTGTATTTCCAATTCGAGTGCGACACATGCCACAGGCCGACACATGGCTTTGAGAAGTTTGGAGATACCACCTTCCCTGGGCGTTAAATATCGACTGTGAGCTCAGCGCGATATGGACGTGATTCGTCTGATCTGAGGTCGGCTCATCAGACGGTGATCGCACTCAAAAGGAGCTCGGGTGATGAAATCAGGTATGACACATTTATCAAAACATCTCTGTCATCGATCTGATCTGCAGATCGACGGCCCAAAAACAGTTTCCTTGGTCCCCACAGCCATGACAGCAGTCAGTGGTCCCACAGAACCGGTGGTCCCAAACACCTAGTCAACATCCACGTGGCAGCAGTGGATTGGAGCGGGTCTCGATTGATTGCTCGCATGGTCATGAAATCTGGACCCGAGGAGATTTATAGGGCGGATTTCATAAGGATTTCGGGTCACACTCACCCTGACGTCAGCAGGCCCCAAAACGGACCCGGGGAACTTTATAGGGCGGATTTCATAAGGATTTCGGGTCACAAACACCCTGACGTCAACAAACACCTTTTGTGACCCGAAACGGTTATACAACTTAGTTTTATCAAAATTTTGAAGTCCGGATATATCATTTGATAAAGGGTAAATATATGGTTTTTTCATTGTGCCGAAGAAAAAGCCGAAGGCTGGGGTTTTAATTCTCGCGCCTTTGATTCTTTAAAGAGAAGCCATCTATGGTTCAAATTTCTGTGCCTCGTCAATACTCCAAAGGCATTCATGCCTCACGAGCCCTGCGTAGCACTGCACACCAACAGAACACAGTAAATGGATCAAAAATCAAAGGGTATTAGTGTCGAAGACAGAACGCACCAGAATGGAAGATTAAAGATTGATCTGGGGGGATTACGGCTAAGATTGATTATCAAAGGCCTAATCCTCCAAATTAAGACAGAGTTAAAAGGAAATCAAAGTGTTTATCGGATAGCAAGGCCTCCACCGCCACATATGAGGCAAATTGATTCCTCCCAACTACTGCATTGCCACCTGTCCCTCAAAGCATGCAAACAGAGGCCGAAGTTATTGATCAAGATCAGATATTTGCCTCAAGCGTAGTCGAATAGTTATTTCTACCAAGGAACTTAATGTAAGAGATATCAACAGAGTGACTATTACACAAACACAGAGCCTCAAAAGTCAATAAGAGCTCCCACCGAGCTTAATCTTAAATGAAAAAAATTAATATAGCCAAAAACATCTATAAGCTTATTCATCGAGCCCCCCAAAGGCCGAGAAGCCATTAAGACTGTATTAATTATCTTTGGAGATCTTCTATCAGATCTCACCTCCTCATTCTTCTATAAATACTACTGGAGAAGATGAGAGAGGGGTTGGTTGAGTTGGTTGCTGAACTTTGAAATGTAATTGAGCTTGAGACTTCTACTTGTAAATAGTGTTCACTGGCTCTTGGAGCTCTGCTTGTGATAGATAAGTAAGTCTGGGAAGTCTAGATGATTGCTAAACTAAAGCATTGGACTTAAAGTTTTAACTGGTTTGGAGCATCAATACAAACTGATTTATGGGATCCTGGTCTATGTTGACAGTGATGTTTTTCTCATTGTAACTCGTTATTTTGTTTCTGTTTTCACTGTGTTCATCTTCTCTTATAAAGAACAACATGCATAGAGTTAGGACCTACTGTATATCAGTACCATTCTCTGACTGAAAATCTTTATCTACATGTTTTCTTCCAAATCTGTGTTATTTAGGAATGATTTAATTTAGTTTAAGCATTAGGAATGTTGGCGTTCCCTCGTCCTATTGCCTTAGCTAAGTGTTATTCTTAAATGCTATTTTCAGTACATGTTAAGTAGAGATGAACTAAGGAAGATATGGTGTGCCCTGGTCCTAGTTTTATCCCCAAAGACTGTCTGAATGTTTCCCTTGGAATGTGTTGGAAGCTGGCTAGTGTTGAAACACTTACCAGATATTAGGCCATTCTTTGTTATCTTTGTGTTTGTCTTGAAAGTTACCAAGTAGAGCAAAGCTAGGAGAGGATTTGTGGTGAGCTCGGCCCGCTAGTTTCTTCTCGAACAGTGGCCTTCAAGTTTCCCTTTGTTTTAAGAATGTTTTTCTAATGAAAGTGCATCAAAAGAAGGCTAGTTTAGAAGTACTTACCTAATATTAGATTACTTTTATGTCTTTCTTAAGTGTATTTCAAAAGCAGGCTAGTTTAGAAGTACTTACCTGATCTTAGGCTGCTCTTTTTTCTTCATCTGTTTAATTCCCCTTCCTTTGTCTCATTTCATTCCATAAATCAAACTTTAAAGAGATCCTTAGACGTAGATGACTTGCCCCATGGACCACTCTTGCCTCTTTTTGTTTCAATTAAACCCTATTATGACTCCATAGCCCAATGGACTAAAACCTGCAATCATCTATATTCTTGGCCAAAGCTTGTTCTATTTGCTTGCAACTTCTCACCTTTGAAACTATTTACATTTAGAACTTTCCACCTCAAATAGTAATCATGCTCAACCATCCAAAAACAAAAAAAAACCCTCAACCTTCATAACTAACCTAATATCATTACCCAAGACTTCAAAGACAAATCCATCTTTGCACTTATTGGAGATATCCCTCTCCGGATTCAGGAGGGCTAGATCATAGAATCCAAAAGTGGTTGAAACGATGTTCTCCCTGCAGTTGGACTTTTCCAATCTTGCTAATTACAGGGTGCCAACACAAGGCAAATCAACAACCTCCTAATCCCATGGTCTACCCCCAGGTAGACTTTGAGCATATTCCCCTAGCTGACAGTGACTACAAGATCCACGAGACAGAGTCAGACCTCGACTTGTTCGATGTCTACTGCTGGCTCGAGGATAAGCTCCTTAATGAACCAGATGGTATTAGCCTGTGGAATACCAAGCTTCCACATTACATCTTCCCTAAAACCCATAGCTGACCTGAGCTAATTTGGAAATGCCAGTCTTTCTATGACATTAAACAAAGAGCCATAATGAACTCTGCAGGAGAGATTTTGTTTTATGTAAATGCCCCATCCATTCAAGAGATGTTGCATGCCCCCATTGTTGAGAACATTGCCCCTTTTTCATATGAGGCCCTTAGTACCAGGATTAGATTTTTCCAGCAGGGCCAAAGCCTTGGAGCTTTCCATGACTCCCAATGCACCAATGCCTACCACAAATCCTCCATATCCATCATCCACCTTCCCAGAAAAGACCAGGAACATTGTCACTACCCTATCTTATTTGTTAGGTTACCATAATGATCAGTGGATTGATGAAGCCGTAATTGGTTTCTTTTCTATCCTCTCTGCAAATGCCGAGCCCACTATTATGTTCAACTATGCTCATTTCCTTGCTAATGCAATCCATGATCAATTCTTGAAATTTCAAACAGAAGGGGTATTCAAATACACCTCTGTGTTAGTGTACATGTTTACCTATTTTCAATCCAGCGAGTTCGAATTCGAAACGATAAAGCAAGGTGAAGACTCTCAATCCCAATCTGTCATTTTTTGGACAACCCTATTGAGAAAGGAGCAGGAAGAGTATTCATACAAGAGCTTTGTAGACCTATTTTTTCATCCAACAATCAGTTCACTCAGCAGCACCACGAGGCCCAGGATCAGTGAGGAAATCAAGAAAGTGATGCAGTTGATATAGCAGATCAAGATAGCGGACTGGTGTCTCTACCAAAACTACATAGAGATCAGCTTTTACAACAGCGAATTGGCCCCCTATAAAATACCCAAATACCTCTCCATGATGATCTTTTCCCTTGACTATATCAGACAAATGATAGATGCTGATGAGGTGCATTTTGTTTCGACCAAGAAGAAGTCACAATTCGAGATCAAATCCCAAATCGGCCCATTCATCTGCAACAGCAAGGCAGCAGGGGGAGAGGTAGATAAAATACTAAAAGAGATGAAATTCACACACAGTTTCACCTGGTCCTATGATCCAATGGGGATCATCTCCCAGAAAAGGGTGGAAACCAAGTCCACACCCTACATCCATACTCACAGACTGGAGATAGAGAAGTACATGAAATAAGAAGAATGGGTGGCAGACACACTCCAGGAAGCTGAAGAGTAGGTCATCTCTACTTCAGGAATCCAAACACCAACTCCATAAGAGAGGAAGGTGGAAGGAGTTCAAGATGACAATGAAAATGAGCCTAAAAAGGAAATAGGAAGTAAGAGGACCAGGGAGGATCAAACAGACATGGACATCGATTCCTACACTAAGGATTTCAAAATGAAATATAGGAAGAGAGCCAGGATCAGCATGGGCCTTGACCAAGGCAATGAGAAAAACTAGAAAACTGTCATCACAATTGGGGATTCACCAAGCTCATCTCCAGCAAGTGGCCACCTGGTCTTCTCCACATCCTCTGCCACCGTTCCATTCCAACAACAGAATGTGCAAACTTCCACATATACTTCCACTGCAGAACAAAAGGAGGAAGACATATATGACACATTTAGGGAGATCAAGAGAAGGAATGAGGTTCTCAAGACCAACACCTACAATTAGTTTTGGAAACAAGCAAGCAACTCCCAAAGTAGATTCCTAGCAGCCTTTGACTATGAGAAGGGAAGAATGAGGATGGTGTTCCTGGAGGCACAAATTCCTCAGCCCAAAGGTGCAGCAGACTACAAGAATATATCTTTTGAGTTTGATGAAAAGAACATTCCACACAATAGACCAGATGGAGATGCACAAGAAGACTAGGGAAATGATCTCGTCCACCCTAACTAGCACAGCCATGAGCCTCTTAAAACTACAGGTGACTTTTTCCAAGTCATAATCACAATTAAAGTTGGAAAAGGTCTTCGTGATGGCAAAATATTCAAGGATAAAATCTCTGGAGGATTTAGTGATACAACTCGGGTACAATCCATCAAACATAGCAATGGCATAAACCCTTGTGAGGAGGAAGAATGCAGACATAGCTTCTTTAAGGAGGCAACTTAAGATGCCAGTGACAGAAGACCCTATGGCCAAGGAGATAGAAGCAACTAAAACATAGAAAGAAAAAATGTTACAATTAATTGTTGAACAAACGGAGCAGATCAAGAAAATGGAGGATGAGATGGATAAAGTGATAAGAGAAAGACAGAAATCAATAAGGGATGCAGTGAAGGAATAACAAAAGAACCAGCTAAGCATTAGGGGAATTTTGAGGTCTAAAATGGGCCTCCTAAGGAAATTATAAAATAATAGTGGAAATAATAAAATAATATTTGATTGCATCATCAAACTCTAGAGGGAAAAAAGAAAAAACTACTTTTTCAACTCGTATTTTCAACTTATCTCCCAAAGTTTTTTCTCAAATTTCGAGCGAGAGTAATCTTTGGATGAAAAATTTAATTCCTCATCCAAAGAGTACCCATGTTGCATACTTTTGATGGACCCTGCTATATGAAAAATAATAAATACATGAAAAATGTGATTGCAATCAAGATTTTCATGTATTTCTCATTTTTCGTGTAGAAGGATCCATCGAAAGTATGCAACATGGGTACTCCTTGGATGAGGAATTAAATTTTTCATCCGAGTACTCCTGCTTGAAATTTGAGTAAAAATTTTGGGATATAAGTTGAAAATACGAGTTGGAAAAGTAGTTTTATTATTTTATTATTTTTTAATATTTTTACCCTTTTACTTAAAAAATGGTGAATCATCCCCCATGGTTGACATCATCATCTTGAATCTTATTGGTTCTTATAAAGTTTATTTTGGTTGTACATTTTTCTTAGGAGGCCCATTTTAGACCTCAAAATTCCCCTAATGGCCATGATCCGCCTACAAGAAATTCCTCTCACAATGATCCCAGCAACCACAACATCCATAGGAGCACCGAGGGAAAGTATTGAGCAGCTAGCCAAGGCGATGGAGAGCATGTCCTTATAGTCATCAGAGATTAAAAAGTTGCATGATCAACTCAGTAACCTACAAGAGAAATTCAAAAGGAAATATTCTGCACAAGCCACAAAGTTGCAGATTAGCAAAAGGCTAAATGAAAACTTGCAGAAATCTCTTCAGGAGTCCTCGATTGGTAGCATGGTGGGAAGAGTCAAGAAAATATTATGGTTGGATATAATTGAGTCTGTAAATGATATATGGCCCTCAATTCAGATAATATTTGAACAAAGGGATTTGATTGATGTAGTGAAGGTTTCCATTGAGAAAACAAATGAGAAACTTGGATATAAGCCCCAAACTGCCAACAACATCATTAGTTTCCTGAATTCCAAGAGCAGCCATGAATTGGAGCAACTGGAAGTGGCTGAAAAAACAACCTCTGTTCTTGAAGTTAAAAGGGTGTTTAATAAGAAAATTTTGGTCACACAACTAGAATAAAGATGCCATCAACTGGAGATTGGGGTGAATAGTTTTTTCAATAGGATCGAGCCACTGTACAAAAGAGGTTTTCCTTCCTTGTTTTTCATCCATGATAAACTGATGCTCGGGACTGATTATGTAAATAGGCTCACAGAAATCATCGAGGACACATCCAAGCTCACAAATCTAAAGAACACCATGACTGGGAAAGCATTCTATGAATTCACCAACAACGATGTCTTCATATAGCATGAGGTGAAGCACATTTTTCAGCTGAAACCAAAATTCATAAAGTACACCGAGATAGATGAAGTCTATAGGAAGCTGAACAAGACCAAAATCCTGACTCTAGAGAGTTGGGAAAATCTATGCAGGCTCCATGAAGGATGAAAAATCTGTTCAGTGACAAGGCTGGTGGCCCAGTGAAATGTCAGTGTCAGCACATCCAGTGTATCAGATCCGCCAGCACAGGAGAATGCCACAATGTTAGATAATGGCTCCACCAAGATGTCGAGCACCTACCAAGAAGGCCATTACAATGAAGGGATACTTCCACTGTAACTTCGGACATATATCTAAAAATAGTCACAGCGCATCCATGCATAAGGCACATAGACCCATTTTCAGTTACTCTTGTGGTAAACAAACCGATTGCCCTTTCGATAACGGAAATCTGGTGCAAATAGTTTAAATATAAGTTTTCATACTGTAACAGGGGTTGGACCCTAGTTTTGTAAGCACTTTTTATTGCTAATATTCGTACTTTTCAAGTTGGAGCATCAATAAAGAGATTATTCTGTAAGATTCATGTGTTGTGTTGTCCTGGTGATGTTTTTCCTTATTCATGTTTAATATTTTCCCACTGTAATCTTTTCATGTGTTTCATTTACAATTCTATTTGTAAAACAGAAGGTTAGATTAAGATTTTTTGTTTTAGGGTACCTTAATTCTGACTGCCTTTATAATTTCAATGTTTTCTTTTGATGTATGGTTTAAGAATTATTAGTTTCTCTTAAGTCATTACTGAAAGCACTTTTTTCCATCCCATATTCCACTTAGCTATAAACACCAGTATTCGTAGCTAGGCTACCGTGCATTTGCTCTGGAATTTGATGTGTACACCCAGCCTATTTTAAATCCAACCATGAACAATAAAAAAAAAACAAATCTCGCACTCAATTTAACTAGCCTAACATCAATAAACTCAAACAAATCTAAATATTATAGAGAGATCCCTCTCTGAGTCTAGGAGGGCTAGATCCTGGGCTTCAAGTGGTTTTGATGTTGTTCTTTATAATTTAGTCTTTCCAATCTTATAAATTATAGAGTGATAACATATTAGCGACCATACTAGGAACAAATAGCTGAGAATTTTCAATTTTCATCTGAATTAAGCGAACCCCAGCTAAAAATCATTGAATGATACAACTTTCTTTTAAAGATTCGTTTCTTTCAATATTAAATAATCAGTTTGTCTGTGATTTTGAGCTAAGTTATGGCTCCCAAAAAAATATCCACCAGATCCAAATCCTCCTCCTATCGTAGATAATCCCGAGAAAATATTGAGGAAATTTCCCAGAACGTAAAGTCCAACCAGTAGCAGGGTTCTTCATAGATCTAGCTCCTTACATGATAGCTTTGTCAATTTGCAATACATTTAGTTTGATTTGCATTTCTAACTAGGTCTATTCAGAACCAAATCTTAGAATTGGACTAACCTCACAATTTTTTATCCATCCATTTTTCATACCTCTACCCATCCTACTTCATCCACCATTCGTCTTCCTCCACCACCTCTACAATCATGGCAGACAGATATGCCCCATTGGTGCTACCAGTCCCTTTACCCCTATGCCCCAAGACTACCAGTCCAAGATTCCCCAATTTGACAGCACTGGTCCTATGACAGCCTAGCAACACATTAATAAGATAAATGACTGTTTCAATTTGCAAGAAATTGATGATGAAAGTTTCAAGTTGAGAATGTTTTCCCATAGTTTAGGAGGTGAAGATAGGAAATGGTTTAAGGATCTAACTGCTAATAGTATCCTTGATCTCCCTGCTTTTCACCAAACTTTTATCAATAGGTGGGAAGTCAAGAAAAACCCACTGCAAATTCTATCAGAGTATGAAACTATCAAAATATCCCCCGAAGAGAGTGTGCAAGACTACTGTGCTAGATTTAACAACTTATATAACGCACTCCCTACTAATATGAGACCACCCCAAGGAATAGTGCTGCTTAAATTCCCAGATGGGTTTGACCTAGACATGGCCTATCAGATTAGGGAAAGAGACTCATCAATCTTAGAGGAAATGTAGAATACTACTATGAGTGTAGAGGCTAACTTGTTAGCTCAAAGGGCTAGGATGAGGACCGAGAGGAGAGTCACCATAAGAGAAGAGCCTATAGCTTCTACATCTGATGCCAAGATTGATAACTTGGTAAGGAATATGGAAAGGATGATGGAGAGGATGAGTTTGAATGAAAGAGAAATACCCAGAGACAATCAACCAGCACCCCAAAACAGAAATAAAAACCCAAGAAGAAACCCTCCACAAATTAGGCAGAGAGAGCAAAGGGGTCCTGATTAGCAGATCATGCCTCCCTTTCAAGAAAATTATGCTGAAGACAACGAAGGGATATTGGAGGAAGAGGAGGAAAATCATATAAATTTGATGAGAATCAATGAAGAGGATCCTGCATTCCTCACCGAAGAAAAGCATGACTTTTTTTCACTAGCCCAAGCTGACCTCGGGCTCGAAGAATCTGATGACTACAAACTGGTATTTGAGGATGCCATTATGAAAGTCCATAGATAGTACAACTTAAGGAGAAAAAATAATTTGGAAAATTCAAATAAAGAGAATTCATAAAACTCTACCAAGAAAGTATCTGAATCTGAAGCCAAGAAAACAACTGAAATCACTAAGAAAAATTTAAATAATTCAGAAAAGAAAAACATAGAGAATAGTGCCAAGAAATCAGTAGATGTTCCTAGTAGAAAACCTCAGAAGTACATCCCTAGTACAAGCAAACAGATTGAAGTTACCCAAAGAATAGAGGCTAAAAGGATTGATATGTCAAACCCATTGAGAAATAAAACTCCCTTCAGTATTGAGAGTGAACTTGCAAAGGTAAATGTTTATATCCCTCTCATTGAATTGATCAACAAAAATTTCTACATATATCAGGTCCTGAAAGTGTTAAATATAAGGGAGGTTACAGACACTGTCAATTTGAGTGATGACCAACGTCAACTCTTGTTTGGGCCAGAGGTTGATGGTAGACCACAAGAAGGAGGGGTTCCCCCTTTTTATGTCAGTTTAAATATTCATGATAAAATACTTCATAACGCCATGTTGCATTCCGGTGCCTCACACAACCTTATTCCCCAAGCTGTCATGGAGAAATCGGCCTCGAAATCACTAGACCCTATAGGGATTTATATTCTTTTGATTTTAGAAAAGTTAAGTGCCTAGGCCTGATCAAGGACCTCAGTGTCACTCTGGCTCAAATACGTGCAAAGAGTTTAGTGATGGATATTGTTGTGGCAGACATTCCCCCAAAATATGCAATGATTTTATCTCGCTCATGGGGGGGGAGGGGGGAATTGCAAGGAAATCTGCAACTAGACATGACTTATGCTACCATTCCAGTGTTTCGTCAATCGGGGAAACTTTATAGAGAAACATTGATGAAGTACATGGTAAGTAGCCAAGAAAGGCCTCATAATTACCCTCCGTACTCTGTTCACACTGACCTGGATTCTTTCATTTTGTATAATTATGGAATCACTGATTCACATATTTCCCAAGTAGAAAATGATCCCACAGAAACAACTGACAATCAAACCCAAACAAAAGAACAATACCATGCCCATGAGCCTCTTTGGAACATGAGTTTTGATGGCTCATGTGGACAAGCGAGCTCTAGGGCAGGAATCTGGGTGTATAACACAGGAGACAATAGTGCACAGGATCATTGGTACAAATTAAATTCCAGTGCACAAACAACATTGCTGAGTATGAAGCCTTGATTTTTGGATTACAAATGTTGAAAAAATTAGGAGCAAGGATGATCTCTGTGCAGGAAGATTCTAAGCTAGTCATTAAACAGGTTAAAGGGATATATGCAGCCAAACACCCTAGAATGAGAGCTTATAGAAATGTTTTCCTTGATTTTTTTAGGACATTTGAGGAATATGATTTGGCAGTCATTCCCAAAAACCAAAATATCCTATCCGATGGCCTAGCTATCTCAGCCAACACCTATAAACTGCCTCACCCAAACAAGCAACATACAACTGAGGTCAAACATCATCATTCAGTGCCAAAAAACATGAGGTACTGGCAAGTTGTTGGCAGTGATAAACAAAAATAAAGCTTCCTACAATCCAAAGATTAATTTGAAGACAATAACGTGGATATGGGTTGTGAGAAAGACAATCTTACTGATGCACACAGTACTGAAGAAGAACAAACTATTGTTCTGGAAACTGTTGTTTTAGATGTGAATACCAATGTAAATATCCCATCTAACAAAACTGTACATAATACAAAAAATTAGAAAGACCTTGAAAAAGAATAATTTTAAATACTCCAACTCAAAGACAATAATCTGCCTAGAGGGCTTGTCCCTTTAGAGGAGTTATTTGAATTTAATGATGTGGCCAAAAAACCCAAAATGGAACCAATTGGAGCTAACATTGAGGAATGTAATATAGGCACAGAACAGAACCCCAAAATCATCAAACTATCTAAATCTCTGCCTACTATTACAAAGAAGAAATATATAGCTTTATTCAAAGAATTTATTGATGTGTTTGCATGGAGTTATGAGGATTTGAAATCCTATGACACCAACATCATTCAACACAAGATTCCAATTAAAGAAAATCAAAAGTCATTCAGACATAAATTGCGAAGAATAAATCCTGTTTTAATTCCTTTAGTTGAGAAAGAGATCAAGAAGATGTATGAAGCAAAGATCATAGTGCCACTCAGGTACTCCCAATGGGTTTCCAATATTGTCTCAACTAGGAAGAAAACAAGTGAAATTAGACTCTGCATTGACTTCAGAAACCTTAATAAGGTATCTCTTAAGGATAACTACCCTTACATAACATGGATCACATATTACAAAGGGTAGTAGGTTCTAGTAGGATATCTTTGTTAGATGGTTTCTCTAGTTACAATCAAGTGCTTGTGCACCTTGATGACCAAGATCAAACAACTTTTACAACTCCTTAGGGGACTTTCATGTATGTGAAAATGTCCTTTGGACTAATGAATGTTGGAGCTACCTTTCAAAGGGCCATGGTCGACATTGCATTTGATGATGACATTGGCCACTTTATTGTGATTTATTTGAATGACATCACAATGTTTTCTAAAACCGATGAAGAACATTTAACACATTTGAGAAGAGTTTTTGAAAAATGCAGAAAATTTGGACTCTCCTTGAATCTTAAAAAGACATTGTTTGGATTAGAAGAAGGAAAGTTGTTAGGTCATATTATCTCCAAGGATGGAATCAGAATTGACCCTAGCATAAATGAAGGAATATTGAAAATCAGCCATCCCAAAAATTTGAAAGAACTCCAGTCCTTCATTGGTAAAATCAACTTCCTAAGGAGATTTATACCTAACTTGGCAGATCTTTTAAGGAACATCCCTAACATGCTAAAGAAGGGATCAGAAATAAAGTGGACCATAGAAGCAAAACAGTCTTTTGACTTGGTCAAGCTAGCATTGACAAAGGCCCCGGTACTAATCAGTCTGGATTTCACTAAAGATTTAATGATTTTTTCTTTTGCCTCAAAACATACTATTGTTGTTGTTTTGTTACAGAAAAATAGTGAAGGAAAAGAACAACCAATAGCCTTTTTCAGCAAGGCATTAAGAGATGCATCTTTGAAATATAATATCATGAAAAAACATGCTTTTGCATTGGTTAAAGCACATCAAGTTTTTAGAGTCTATATTTTAGATTCACATATCATAACTTATGTGCCAAATGAAATTTTCAAAGACATTCTAACACAAGATGGTCCTGATGGAAAAAGAGGGAAATGGATTTCAGTGATCCTAGAGTACGATTTGGAAATCAGGCCTACCAAGTTGATCAAAGGCCAAGGACTAGCTGAATTGATGGAAGAATCTAATTTACACACACTAGACATCAACATGGTACACACATTAGATGATCAAGAGGAATTGGTGACTCCATCGATTGATGAAGAATTCTTGAATTCTCCATGGTATGCTGATATTTTGTATGTAATGTCTAATATGAATGCTCCTCCTGGTTTATCTAAAAAAAAGGCTAGATTTATAAAACTCAAAGTTGTTAAATTCTGCATTTTGGAAAATGGTTTGTATTGGAAAGATATTGGAGGTGTTTTGCTTAAATTTTTATTGAAGGATGATGCAGATAGAGTAATGTAGGAGTTCCACGAGGGTGACTGTGGTGGCCATCACTACTGGAAAACCATTTCTAAAAAAATCATGAGAGTTGGTTTTTATTGGCCCACCATTTTTCCTGATGTCTATAAGATGGTTACCGCTTGTCATAAATGTCAAATTTTTGAAGGAAAGAGGAAGCTACTGCCCTTACCCCTGAAACCTATTTCTGTAGAAAGCCCTTTCCAATAGTGGGGATTAGACTTCATACGATAAATTCACCCTCCATCCTCTTCTCAACATAAATGGATCCTCACGGCTACATATTATTTCACCAAATGGATAAAGGCCACCCCTTCTAGATATGACAGTGACTCCGTCATTATAAAATTCTTAGAAACTAACATGCTTTCTAGATTTGACCATCCTAGGAAAATAATCACAGACAATTCTTCGGCCTTCAGATCCAAAAATATGGTTGATTTTTGTCACAAATATCATATATCATTGGGGCATTCAACAAACGACTACCCTCAAGGTAATGGACTGGTTGAATCTTCAAATAAGAGCCTGGTGAACATCATTAAAAAGCTTCTGGAGGAGAATAAGAAATCTTGGCACAATAAGTTGATCAATGCTATGTGGGCTGATAGGATCACCACAAAGAAATCAATTGGCATGTCTCCATACCAATTGGTTTATGGAATGGATGTATTTTTCCCTTCTTCCTTGGGAGTTCCAGTAATGAAGATAATCCAAGAGGTCTAAGCTGAACCAAATGAAATTCAAAGGATGATTAATGACACCATTCAGCTGTAGTAGTCCAAAGAATAGGTTTACAATAGAACACAATTGATGCAAGAGAAAATCAAGAAGATCTTTGACAGGAGAACCAAGGCCAATGATTTAAATCTTAGTGACAAATTTCTAAAATGGGATTCTAGAAAAGAGGATAAAGGAAAGCATGAAAAGTTTGATAATCTTTGGCAAGGGCCATACATCATTCATGATTTCAAGGGAAATAATGCTTATTTTCTCAAAGAGTTGGATGGTACAGAAGTATCAGGAAGTCTTGTTAATGGCAGGATGCTAAAACATTATTTCTTCTAAAACTCAGGTTAAATTTTCATCATTGTAAATACCACCGTATCACAATTTTCAATAATTCATTGGACGAGGTTGAGGCTCGAAGTGAAGGCCCTAAGCCTAGTTTGATGAGTAGATATAACGACAGGAAAGAAATCGGTTGAAGAATAAAGGAAATCAGTTTAAAATGTTGCAGAGAAAGGAGCATCCAAGGTTATTGGTCTCAAGTTCTTGACACTTCTCTTCAATAAGCACCATCCCCAGCTGGAGCCACTGTTAGTACCCTATAAATTATAGGATCTCAAGGTGTCTAGATACTCCATATTTCGTGGAAGGTTTTCATTATTGAAAGGATTTTCAAAATTCAAATTATTTCAAATAAAAAAGAAAAAAAAAATGAAAAAGAAAGAAAAGAGGGTATAAAAATAGAGAAAAAGAAAAGAGAAAAAAGGGAAAAAAGAAAGAAGAACCCCAAAAAAGAAATAAAACTGAAAGTGCTGCAAGTTCAAATTCCACTACTCATTAGATAGGTCTGTCCATTCGTACAGTTCAACCATGATTAGACAATTCTCAATTTCTGTTGATAGGTTAGAAAACAAATATTTGCCAAACTTTTTAATCTTGGCTTATCAGGAGATAGGTAGAAAATGATATTGATTCAACAACTTAATCTGAACCAATAGGAGAAATAAGGGATAGGGGTTAGGTTAGAATTTTAAAAGAAAATGTTCAGGGTCTGCAAGTCTAAATGCACCCTACAAAGGAATAAAAAATGCTAGATGAGTAGTTCGGGTAGGTAGACATGCAAAGGAGGAAGAAACGAAAGGTAAAGGTGAAATGGGGACTTCAAAATCCTTTGAGGTGAAATTTATTTTACCCTAAGCCCTGTGCAAGTCCCGCCAAGCACCAAATAACAATTCGCATCGAACAAATCACATAAATTCCTTGACATTCACTCATTTCACAAAATCTTCCAATCACCACTAAATCGCCTGATTTGCGATGTCAGCGGGTCCCACCTCTTTACCATTTCAACCCCTCTCCCTGCACTTCGCACATCACAAGTTTTAAGGTTTACCTCTAATGCACAGAATGAAGTCCGTCGATATGCGATTTGCGATAGTCGTGGGGCCCATTTTTCCATGTCACCTCCCTTTCCCCACACTTCGCACTTCGCAACTCTTAGCACTTACCTCGGCTTCTTATAACTAAACCTGTTGATTTGAAATTTGCAATATCCATGGGCCCCACTCCGGCACATCACCTCCCTCTCCCTGCACTTCGCACTTTGCAAATCTTAGCACTTACCTCCCCCGCTTATAAATAAACCTGTCGATTTGCAATGTGCGCTTTTAGTGGACCCCTCCCTGCCATGTCACCTCCCTCTCCCCGCACTTCGCACATCGCAAGTTTCAAGGTTTACCTCTGCTACTTAGGACTAAATTCGTCGATGTTCGATTTGTGATATTCGTTGAGTCCCACCTCCTTGCCACATCACAAATCCCCTCAACGCTTAACACCTCCAACCTTACCCTCCATCTCCACCCCTCACCTCACCATCGACGACCCTCAAGCCATTTCAGCCCCCCCTCAGCTGTCAGAAATTTACAAGGGGGGGGGGGGGGGGGTCCGAAATCAACGGTATCCATTACCATCCCCTCCTTCACATGTCGTACTCCCACGATTTCGCACCCCCCTTCTCTATTACCACTTACCACCTAAGCCCCCCTCCAAAAAGTTGTTTCCTCTGACCTCCAAACCGTTGCCACCCTATGCCAGTTGCCAATGCTGTCGTGCCACGTCCTCCATCACCTGTCCACTTCGCCCCCTCACATCCCCTCCCACCAATAGCACTGTTGCACCATGAATATTTGGGTTGTTATCCAACAGACCCACACCAACTCAATGGTTACCCTCCAGGCACATGTTAAAACCCGAATTCACCGCAGCGCCAAAGTTTTCATTGTTGTTATTATTTAATTGCTACATGTTGTGATATTTAAATAAAACTGCAGAGGATATCACGACCAGCCACCTTAGACGAAGGGTAAAATTGCACATCAAAGAAGGAACAATCAGTGCTTTGTGAGCCTAGTTACAATTCTCGTTTCAACTAATTCATTTCTAATCCTGATCCCCTTCGGTCTTACCCCTTCTGCAGTGTCAATTGATACTGTTTCTCCCTTCTCTATTCCCCTTCTCTTGCAACCCATTCTCCATTGCAGGTGAAACAGAGAGTGAAAAATAAAATCATGCCCCCCAAGGTAGATCAGGAGCCTTTCAATCCCATGGTCTACCCCCAGGTATACTTAGACCATATTCCCCTGGCTGACAGTGACTACAAGATCCATGAGACAGAGTCAGACCTCGACCTGTTCGATGTCTACTGCTGGCTCGAGGATAGGCTCCTTGACGAAGAATATGGTATCAACCTGTGGAAGACCAAGCTTCCACATTACATCTTCCCTAGAACCCATCGCTGCCCTAAGATAATTAGTAAATTTTAGTCTTGATATGACATTAAACAAAGAGCCATAGTGAAATCTACAGGAGATATTTTGTTTTATGTAAATGCCCCATCAATTCAAGAGATGTTGCAGGCCCCCATTGTTGAGAACACTTTCCCTTTTTCATATGAGGCCCTTATAGGACTATACCAAGGATTAGATTTTGCCAGTAGGGCCAAAACCTTGGAGCTTTCCATGACTCCCAATGTACTAATGCCTACCACAAAAACTCCATATCCATCATCCACCTTCTCGGAAAGGACCAAGCACATTGTCACTACCCTATCTTATTTGTTAGGTTACCATAATGATCAGTGGATTGATTAAGCCGTAATTGGTTTCTTGTCTATCCTCTCTGTAGATGCCAAGCCCACTGTTATGTTCAACTATGCTTAGTTCCTTGCTGATGCAATCCATGATCAATTCTTGAAATTTCAAACAAAAGGGTTATTCAAATACATCTCCATGTTAGTATACATGTTTACCTGTTTTCAATCCAACAAGTTCGAATTCGACATGATAAAGCAAGGTGAAGACTCTCAATCCCAATTTGTCATTTTTTGGACAACTCTATTGAGAAAGGAGCAGGAAGACTATTCATACAAGAGATTTGCAGACATATTTTTTCATCCAGCAATCAGTGCACTCAACAGCACCATGGGGCCTAGGGTCAGTGAGGAAATCAAGAAAGTGATGCAGTTGACAGAGCAGATCAGGAAAACATACTGGTATCTCTACCAAAATTGCACGGAGATTAGGGTTTATGCCAGTGAATTGGCCCCGTATAAACTACCCAAATACCTCTCCATGAGGATCTTTTCCCTTGAGTATATCATACAAATGATAGATGTTGATGAGGTGCATTTTGTTTCAGCCAAGAAGAAGTCACAATTCAGGATCAAATCCCAAATCGGCCCATTCATTTGCAACAATAGGGCAGTAGGGGGAGAGGCAGATAAAATACTAAAAGAGATGAAATTCACACATAGTTTCACCTGGTATTATGATCCAATGGGGATCATCTCCAAGAAGAGGCTGGAAAACAAGTCCACACCCTACATCCATACCCACAGACTAGAGATAGAGAAGTACATGAACCTTTCTTCACACTTGCAGGTGCATGTCATTTCAATTGAAGGTTGTTTGTCCTTATTGGTTTGCTTAGATGCAACGAACGCAATTTCTATATTTGAAGTACCCTTTTCTTCATCAAGTCTCATTTCATATGCTATGAGAACTCCATGTAATTCTTCCTTGCTGAGTTTGTCCAGATTGCACTGTATTCTAAGACCGATACCTTTGGGTTGAATCTCCCTGGTAACGTTCTAAGAATCTTCCGTATAATAGTCTTCTCGTCAACTAGCTCTCCCAATCCTTCTAGAGTATTGGTTATTTCATCAACGTATTGGAAGTATGCAGCAATGTTGCAATGTCAGAACTTTGGAAACATAGCCAGAGACTGCAGACTTGAAAATCCTCCAGAAGAATCTTCGAAGCCACATAATGAATGAACATGGAAGAAGAAGAATACTGATAACTGTGCTCTCGCTCTCAAGGCTCAAAAAAATAAATATGTGTGGTATGTTGACAGCGGTTTCTCAACGCATATGACTAGAGATAGAAGGAAATTTGTATCTCTGAAAGAGAAGAAGGATGGAACCATATCCTTTGGAAATGATGGATCTTCAAATGTTATAGGATCAGGTACCGTCACTCTTAGAAGCAAAGATGTTATAGCCAAGAATTTTCTATTGGTCGAAAACATGAATCAAAATCTGCTCAGTGTTGGACAAATGTGTGATCAAGGACACACAATGCTATTCAACTCCACAAAATGTGAAATCAGGAAAGGCAAGTATGGTAAAATTGTGGCTACAGCAAGTCGAGCTCCAAACGACATATATGTTCTGGATGAAGCAACTAAAGCATGTCTACTAGCTAAAGAAGATGAAAGTTGGTTATGGCACAAACGATTGGGTCACATAAACTTTGACAATCTTGTCAGGATAAGAAAAAAGGAAGCAGTACGAGAAATGCCGAAAATCTCAAAACCTTCCAACACACTATGTGAGACATGTTGGCATGGCAAGAAGACAAAAGTCCAATTTAAAACAAAAGAACACTTTTCATCACATCCATTGGAATTGATACATACTGATCTATGTGGTCCTGTGAGAACAAAAGGCTTAGACGGAGAATTATATTTCATGTTGATGATAGATGACTATACCAGGATGACAACTGTCAGTTTCCTAAAGAAAAAATCTGAAGCATTTGAGTGCTTTAAGATCTACAAGGAGTTGGTTGAAAATGAAACTGATTTGAAAATAAAGTGTTTAAGATCAGATAATGGTGGATAATTCACTTCCAAATTATTTCAGCAATAATCTGACAAAAATGGAATAAAAAAGGAAATTTTCAACAGCACGAAAACCTCAGCAAAATGGAGTTGCTGAAAGAAAGAATAGAACTATACAAGAAATGGGTAGAACAATGTTGAAGCACTCAAAATTGGATGAAAAATTCTGGGTTCAAGAAATTGATACGGCGGTCTTCATTATCAACTGAAGTCTTCTCAGAAATAATTGCAACAAGACTCCATATGAATTATGGAAAGGAAAACCAACTAATGTAAAATATTTCAGAATCTTCGGAAGCAAATGTTATATCAAAAGAGAAGATCAAAATTTGGGTAAGTTTGAATCACATGTTGATGAAGGTATATTTGTTGGTTACTCACGCAAAAGAAAGTCCTATAAATGCTATAATCTAAGACGAAAACAGATAGTGGAGAGCATAAATGTTACATTTGACGAAGATGGTGTTTTAGCGAGTAATGATGAGGATCTAGAATCTTTGAAACTTGAGACAGAGGCTGAAAAATACACAAATAAAATTGTAGAACAAGAAGAAACTATCGACGAGGAAGAAGTAAACAATGATCATCAAGATATACCAGAACAACAACAAGAAGCTCCTCCAAGGAGAACAAAAGAGTGGATTCAAAAGAACCATCCATCAAATCAAATCATTGGTGACATAAATGAAGGTCGATAGCTTCGTTCATCACAACAAGCTCACGTTGCTTTTCTAGCAACCTTTGAGCCTAGTAGTTTTGAGGAAGCTAGCCAAAATGAACATTGGGTAGCAGCTATGAATGAAGAATTAGATCAAATTGAGAAGAATAACACCTGGGAATTAGTTCCACGACCAAAAGATAAAAATTTCATTGGGACTAAATGGGTGTTCAGGAACAAATTGAATGAATATGGGCAGGTTACTAGAAACAAAGCAAGATTTGTTTGCAAAGGCTATGCACAAGTGGAAGGAATTGATTTCGACGAAACATTTCCACCAGTTGCCAGAATGGAAGCCATCCTAATGTTTCTCGCCTATGCATGTTCAAGAAAAATCAAAGTCTACCAAATGGATGTTAAGTCAGCATTTATGAATGGAGAATTAGAAGAAGAAGTTTACATCGAACAACCTGAAGGTTTTATACTATCACAAAAAGAAGAACATGTTTGTAGGTTAAAGAAGGCTCTATATGGTCTCAAGCAGGCTCCCAGAGCATGGTATGCTCGTCTTGATGGATATCTACGTCAACAAGGGTTCAAGAAAGGTACTGTTGATAGCAATCTTTATGTACAAATAGATAAATATAATTTAACAATTGTTGAGGTATATGTGGATGATATAATATTTGGTAGCAATGATGATTGACTAAGTAAGAGATTTTCTACAAAGATGCAAAGTGAGTTTGAGATGTCTTTACTTGGTGAACTGACATACTTCTTAGGGCTTCAAATATCTCAGCAAGAGAAAGGAATATTTATATGTCAAGCCAAGTACATCAAGGAAATGCTCAAGAAAGTCAAAATGGAAGATTGCAAACCCGTCCTTACTCCAATGGTAACAAGTTGCAAATTGAGCATAGACGACTCATCTAAGGATGTGGATCAGAAGTTGTATAGATCTATGATTGGTAGTCTTCTATATGTAACAGCCTCTCGGCCAGATGTTATGCAAGCAGTGGGACAAGTAGCAAGATTCCAAGCAGCACCAAAAGAATCACATATTATTGCCGTCAAAATAATTCTTTGATATCTAAAGGGCACAGAAAAATATGGCTTATGGTATCCCAAGGGTAAAAATCTCATTATTCAAGCCTTTACAGATGCAGATTGGGCAGGAAGCGTTGATGATCGTAAGAGTACTGGTGGAGAAGCATTCTATCTAGGTGGTTGTCTCGTATCATGGTTGAGCAAAAAGCAAACTTCAATCTTGTTATCTATAGCGGAAGCAGAATACATTGCAGTAGCATCATGTTGTACTCAAGTCCTTTTGGATGAAACAAAATTTGCAAGATCTTCAAGTACAATTTAGTGAGCCTATTCCCATATTCTGTGACAACACTAGTACCATCAGCATCTCCAAGAATCCTATCATGCATTCAAAAACATAACACATTTCAATCAAATATCATTTTGTTAGAGAACAAGTCGATGAAAAGAATATCAAACTTGAGTATGTTTGTACAAAAGAACAAATTGCTGATATCTTCACTAAACCTTTACCTCGTGAAGCATTTGAATATCTTCGTCAAAAGCTTGGGATTCTCCCAAGTTCTCATTAGATTTTCTTTTTTCAAGAATATAAAGCAGGAGTGGAAGTGTGTACAGGTCTATAGGACGATTGTGTGTCAGCGGGAGTGGAAGTGTGTATAGGTCCGCAGGATGGTTGTGTTTCAGGGGGAGTTACCCTTTGCCATTGATGTGAAAGGGGGAGAGAGTGTTGTAGGAAGAGGTGTCATGATCACAGGGGGGGTACTTGTGTTGCCTTCAATGCCAAAGGGGGAGATTGTTGATCAGCGGTTGTCATTGATGTCAACCCAAGCAGTACCAGGGGATAACCCAATATTACATGGGAATTTTTACCTACCAAATTAATATATTCTAGGTCAATAATGTTTTTGATGGTTTCTACTTGTCGAGATGTTTCCGTTGATATATGGCACGCCATGTAATTCTTCACGGTTTGAGAGATATTTATGTTTGAAGTTTGTATCCCCAGTTAGTGGGCTAAAACCCCATGGGGTTGGGGCATGGGTCATTGAAAAGTCATAATTAATATTTTTTATGCTTCTAAAATCCCTCCCATGTTCACTTGTTGAAGCCCCTCTCAACTTAAGCATTCATATAAGTTGTGATCTTCATTTCCTCCTTATGCAAGGGATTCGGCCATCTGAAACAGGGCATCTTGGAATTTTCGCTCTAAATTTTTTTCTACGAAGGTTAAGAAGATGAAATTTTTATGAGGAAAATCTGAAATCCTGAGGAAGCTGCAGAAAAAATTTTAGATCAAGATGCGCAATATTTTTGGAGATATGATCTGTGTAAGTCAGGGTTTTTGCAGGCTCCTGAAATTCATCTCAAAGAAGTGACCTTGGTAAATTCGTCATAACTCTCTCTCTGAGTATCGGATTGGAATGCTGTAAAAAGTGACGGATAGTGCACAGTCTGTAATTTTCGCTCTATCAATTTCAGAAACAGTGACACGTGGCACGTCGTACAAGTGCGCTATGCTGAAACAGTCCATACTCAGGGAATTGTGAGAGATTGGGTATAAATCTCTCTTCAAGAATCCAAATTGGGTCAGACCTGTGGCATTGGAAATATGACTTAGAGGAATACTGCAGGACTGAAAATCAAATATTGAGGATTTGAAATGTCATAGATACACTATATTAAATATCGAGCTCCTAGAAGGAAAGAAAAAGTTGGATCATGTGTTGTCCAGGGTTGCAAAGGACCAGACTTTCTATGGCAAAAAAGCAAAGCAAGGTGCAGCAGAGGGTATCATGACAAGAGAAGAAACCAAGGTGTATAACAACAGCAAGAAGTTCATCATATGATGTCTTCAAGTGGGCAGCACTGCATACAATCATTGTAAAAGTATCATTGTACTTAGTCATTGTAAATACGTTATTGTACAAATTGTACTAGTATCTATCTGCCAAGGGTTGAAGAGGTAGTGTTGGGAGGTCTAGGATCATCATTAGGTGGTTGTGTCAAAGTTGGGGTTATGGTCTAGTATATCTTCTTCTTCTACATCATTCTATATCATTGTAAAGTGGACCATTTTCACCCAGTGGGAGTCCATTCTTCTTTTATTCATACATGGGGTGGTAAGGTGGTGCTAGGGTGAGTTGTAGCTCATTGGGTGTTGGGACATCCGTTCGGTTGACTGCGAAAGAATCTCGGGCATTGGAGCGTCCATCCGGTGGGAGTTGGAGAAAGAATGTTTTCATATTCTAGGAAGTTGGAGCTTTTATTTTCAATTGGAGTTGAATATTAAAAAATTATTAGAAAAGCGTTAAGGTGGTTTTGTCCGGGGTGGTTTCCACCTTAAAATGTGCATGTTTGTGTTCTTCTTGTTTCTTTAACATCATTGTACAACTCTTTGATAATAATTGAAAAATTAAATAATGCTCTAATTGAAAGGAATCTTTTGATTCCCCCCCTCTCAGTATTTGCAACAGACACACTCCAAGAGGCTGAAGAGTAGGTCATGTCTACTTTAGGAATCCAAACACCAACTCCACAAGAGAGGAAGGTGACAGGAGTTCAAGATGACAAAGGAAAGGAGCCTGAAAAGGAAATAAGAAGTAAGAGGACCAGGGAGGATCAAACAGACATGGACATCGATTCCTACACTAAGTAGTTCAAAATGAAATATAGGAAGAGAGCCAGGATCAGCATGGGCCTTGACCAAGGAAATGAGAAAAACCAGCAAACTGCCATCACAATTGGGGATTCACCAATTCATCTCCAACAGGTGGACACCTGATCTTCTCCACATCCTCTACCACCGTGTCATTCCAACAACATAATGTGCAAACTCCCACATCTACTTCCACTACAAAACAAAAGGAGGAAGACATCTATGACACATTCAGGGAGATCAAGAGAAGGAATGAGGTTCTCAAGACCAACACCTACAATTAGTTTTGGAAACAAGCAAGTGCTCCCAGAGTAGACTCCTATCAGCCTTTAACTTTGAGAAGGGAAGAATGAAGATGGCATTCCTGGAGGCACAAATTCCTCAGCCCAAAGGTGCAGCAAACTACAAGAAGATATCTGTTGAGTTTGATGCAAAGAACGTCCACCCAATAGACCAGATGGAGATGCACAAGAAGACTGGGGAAATGATCTCCTCCACCCTAACTAGCACATCCATGAGCCTCTCAAAAATACAAGTGACTTTTTCCAACGCACACTCACAATTAAAGTTGGAAAAGGTCTCCGCCATGGCCAAAGATTCAAGGATAAAATCTCTGGAGGGTTTAGAGATACAACTCAGGTACAATCCATCAAACATAGCAGTGGCAGAATCCCTTGTGAGGAGTAAGAATGCAAACATATTTGCTTTGAGGAGGAAGCTTAAGATGCCAGTGACAGAAGACCCTATGGCCAAGGAGATAGAAGCAACTGAAACACAAAAAGAAAAAATGTTGCAATTAATTGTTGAACAAACAGAGCATATCAAGAAAATCGAGGATGAGATGGATAAAGTGATCAAAGAAAGAAAAAAATCAATAAGGGATGCAGTGAAGGGAACAACAAAATAATTAGCTAATGTGACCATGATCCCCCTACAAGTAGTTCCTCTCACAGTGATCCCAACAACCACAACATCCACATGAAAACCAGGGGAAAGTACTGAGCAGCTAGCCAAGGCGATGGAGAGCATGTCCTTACAGTCAGCAGAGATTAAAAATCTACAGGATCAACTCAGTAACCTACAAGAGAAATTCAAAAGGAAATATTCTGCACATGCCACAGAGTTGCAGATTAGAAAAAAGCTAAATGAAAGCTTACAGAAATATCTTCAGGATTCCTCGATTGGCAGCATGGTGGGAAGAGTTAAGAAAATCATATGGTTGGATATAATTGAGTCTATAAATGATATATGGCCCTCAATTCAAATAACTTTTGAACAAAGGGATCTAATTGATGTAGTGAAGGTTGCCATTGAGAAAACAAATGAGAAACTTGGAGATAAGCCCCAAACTACCAACAACATCATCAGATTCCTAAATTCCAAGAGCAGCCATGAATTGGAGAAACTGGAAATGGCTGACATAACAAAATCTATTCTTGAAGTTAAAAGGGTGTTGAATAAGAATATTCTAGTCACACAGCTAGAAGAAAGATGCCATCAGCTGGAGATTGGGGTGAGTAGGTTTCTCAATAGGATCAAGCCACTGAACAAAAGAGGTTTGCCTTCCTTGTTTTTCATCAACGATAAATTGATGCCCAGGACTGATTATGTAAAGAGGCTCACAAAAATCTTCGAGGACACATCCAAGTTCACAAATATAAAGAACACCATGACTGGGAAAGCATTATATGAAGTCATTAGCAATGATGTATTCATACAACATGAGGTGAAGCACATTTTTCAGCTAAAACCAACATTCGTAAAGTACACCGAGATGGATGAAGTCTACAAGAAGCTGAATAGGACCAAAATCCCGACTCCAGAGAGTTCGGAAAATCTATGCAAGCTCCAAGAAGGATGACAACTTAGTTCAATGACAAGGCTGGCGGCCCAATGAAATGTAAATGTCAGCACATCCAGTGTATCATATCCGCCAGCAAAGCAGATCGCCACAACGTTAGATAACAGCTCCACCAGAACGTCAGGAACCTACCAAGAAGGCCATTACAGTGAAGGGAAACTTCCACTGTAACTTTGTACATTGGTCTAAAAACAGTCACAATGCGTCCATGCATAAGGCGCATAGACCCATTTTCAGTTACTCTTGTGGTAAACGAACTGATTTCCCTTTCGGAAATAGTAATCTGGTGCAAATAGTTTAAATATAAGTTTTCATACTGTAATAGGGGTTGGATCCTGGTTTTGTAAGCACTTTTCATTGCTAGTATTCGTACTTTTCAAGCTGGAGCATCAATAAAGAGATCATTCTACAAGATTCATGTGTTTTGTTGTCCTGTTGATGTTTTTCCTTATTCATGTTTAATGTTTTCCCACTGTAATCTTTTCATTTGTTTCATTTACATTTGTATTTGTAAAGCAGGAAGGTTAGATTAATATTTTTTGTTTCAGGGTACCTTAATTCTAACTTCCTTTACAATTTCAATGTTTTCTTCTGATGTATGGTTTAAGAATTCTTAGTTGCTCTTAAGTCATTACTGAAAGCACATTTCTCCATCCCATAATTCCACTCAGCTATAAACACCAGTATTCGCAGCTAGCCTACCTTGCATTTTATCTAGAATTTGATGTGTACACACAACCTATTTTGACTCCATAGCCCAATGGAAACTGTTTAGAAAAACCCCCTTAAATCCAACCACGAACAATCAAACAAAAAAAATTCCCGCACTCAATTTAACTAGCCTAATATCAATAAACTCAAGAAAATCTAAATCTTATAATGAGATCCCTCTCTGAGTCTAGGAGGGCTAGATCTTGGGCTTCAAGTGGTTTTTATTTTGTTCTTTATAATTTAGTCTTTCCAATCTTATAAATTATAAAGTGATAACAGACTTATCAAATATACACTCGAAAACAAAGGAAAATTTTATGCAAAACAGGGTCCAACGTTTGTGCAAAAGAGGCACTGGTACTTTGCAACACTGGGACAGAGTGGGCCCAGGTGAGGTGCAATGCTCTATCAGAGACACTGGGGGAACATTGGTCTAGGGATAAAGGATTCCGACATAAAAATTGCAAATGAGACTCGATGAAAACTCTTCCTAGGTTTGTTCTCAACAAAGGTCTATAAAAGAGGTCATCAAACACAATGGAAAGAGAAAACCATGAAGGGAATACACCATTCCCCAGTGGAGTCACCAATGTTTTATGTGGGATTTATGGTTGTAGACAAAAGTATCTTCCCTAGGTTTGGTGGCTAACCTAGAACAATAGAGAGACAAGGAACCCAATGCTTTCCTTAAAGTAAATAGATGGTGGAATGAAGCCTACCTAGAATCTGTTGCATGCTTCGCTCCTTCTTTAGCTTGGATACTCCAATTCCAGCTCAAATTGCCAAAATTATAACCTGCATAGTTAGACAACACAAGAAAATAAACTACGAGATCTATGCAGTATCATCTAAGTACTCTATTCAATAGATAAACATGGTATTGAAATACATGAAATAACAACATCATTTATAATAAATAAAAAAAATTCTTTGCATTAATATAAATGGAAGGAGTTACAACCATAAATAGGTGTTGATCTTGTAGAAGAGCTTCTCTAGGCTAACTTGTCCTTTCCTGGTCACAATGTCCACCTCCAATCACCCTAAATCCATGAAATGAAACCTTTCACCACAGTAGCATAAGGGTGGAATTACTCTCCATAATCCAACCTCTTGCATATGGAAGGCTATAAATATATAGAGTGGGGTAGGTTGGAAGTTATTATCCAATTACCAATCTAAGGTTTTAGATTCACCTTTGATGGGATTATGGGATGGAAACTCCAAATAAGGATAGGATAGGATGCAAATGTTTTATTTGAGGTTAATGGTTATAACAAATTTTGGAAGCTTCTGGAAGAGGAAGCTTCCATAATTTCTCTTTTTTCCCCGAATTTATAAAACTAACACAAGTGAAAAGGGGAGCAACATGTAGGTGAACGTTGTCCAACAAGAGGCCAGGGAGCGTTGGTCTTAAAACTAGCTCAGATGATGCAATTTCAGGTAGGAATTCCGGGGAATGCAAGATGCATGCTTAGGGCTTTGTGCAATGATGATCAAAAGAGAGAATAGGATGTTGATTGATCCCATTAGAAGGTTTATTGACCAGATGTGACAAAATGGCCTATAATAACTACTATGGGATGGAACATTCATCAAATGGACATAAAAACGACCTTTCTGAATGGGACAAATGATGAGGAAGTTTACAGTGAGCAGCCCAGGGATTTGAAGTCCATAATAGGGATACACAATTTTATAGGTTGAATAATACGGTGTATGGCTTGAATCAATAACCTAGAGCATGGTATGCTAGGATGGATGCATATCTACTAAGATTTGGTTTCATCAAGAGTTCTGTAGATCCTAATACTTACATCAAGGTGGCAAAGAATAAACTTGTGATCATATCTATGTGGATCTCTTACTATTTTCAGGTGTGGTGCGCCATATTTGATAATGCAAGAAGCAATTAGAAACCAAATGTATATGAAGGGCCTTGGACTAATGCATTACTACTTAGGATTATAAGTGTTGGGTCTCCAAAATGTGATCCTTTCCATCATCTTTTCATTCACTTTTAACCATATTGCACTATATTATAACCTTACACTAAGACCATTTTCATGATCATATATGGGTTTATCATTATTATTTTCCAAAGCATTACTTTAGTATTTTTAGTGAATTTATAGTTAAATATTAGAAAAGTAACATGTATTCGCTTATATATAAAATTTGGACGAGTTTTGTGATGTGTGTAGGCATATTCGAAGATTCCAACAAAGTCATACTTGGACTTTAAGACTCAAATTCGAATTTCCTCTTGAAACCCTTGAAGATTTGAAGAATATTTGAGATAATCATTCAAACACATTTGATGGAGAAAAATCATGAAAGTTTTGATAAGATTTTGTATCAAATATTTTAGATATTTATGAGAGGATATGTATAGATGTTACTTGTCAAATGTTAACACATGGTTGTAACCACATGAGATATTTGTGGATCTACATTTATTAATTATTTATCTTAGTTTTTGTATAAATAAGAGTGTCTTCTCCATTCAAAGGGAGGAACTCTTGGATCATAATTCCAAACTATGATGGAGTAAAAAATGTTTGATATTTCTTGTGTTATTTGTTTTAGAGTTTTATATTCTTATTTTGTTGTAAGATGTAGTTTTTATAATTCATGTAGTTTCATAATATATGTTTTTTTATATTAGTTTTCTTATGTTTTAATTTAGTTTATTTTGCATATCAATAGTAGCGCTTTGTTTAATGTTGTAATTATGAAATTTCAACACTTGATCAAAGATGGTGATTTAAATTAACAAAAATTTTCGAGCAGCCAACTTTTGATGCATTTTCGGGCCAAACTAAGACAGATATTGAAAAACGAAAACATAGGTTTTGTGCAGAATGAGTAAATTTAGGTTCAATGAGGAAATTTCTTCAAAAAAGTGCACGATTTTGGAGATATTCGAGGATATTTCAAATTTGTAATTGTTCACATTTCGTGTTGAGGCCAACAAATATATCAATAGAAAAATAATATATTTGTACATCAAACTAAGAAAGAGATCACTCATTTTGAATCTAAATAAATCTAGTTTTTGTCATCAAAATTTTCTAATAATTATGTAATAATTTTAATTAAGAAATAATTTACATTTAAATGATCACGTAGGAATTGATTTAATCATTTGTTTTAGATTATTTCTTTTCAAGATTATAATTTCAACTTCATTCTTTTCCATATTGCAATCAAACACTTGAGAAATATAAAAATGAAAAAAAAAAAAATTAATCCTAAAACATTATCATTTGTGATTAGAGTTGCTTTCTTTCATAAAAATAGATTTCAAACACTTTCTAGATTAAAGTTACAATCTTTTGTAGATTAAATTTACTCACTTTTTTAGATTAGATATTTCCATGCTTTCATAGATTACTTTTTTAATGCTTTCCTATATTAATTCTTTAATGTTTTTTCTAGATTAATATTTCATTTCATGTCATTTAATTTGTTTTTATAGAGTAGAAATTTCTTTCATTGCAATTTATTTCTTTTATAATTGAAAGCTAAACTCCTAGCATATATTGTGTCGTGTACTTCACAAGTTTACAATCCCAGATTGACAGTTTAATGTAAAGTAATTTAAAGCACAATTAAGTTACCCAACATTTTTGGCGTCATTTCCAGGGAAATATACATAGGCTTTAGCTTTCAATTTAGATTGCTCTTTAATTTTTACAAATTTGGAAAATAAAGATGGTAAGACTAAAGGTACTTGTGCGTCACCATCGTGAGGTCTTTCTTAGACTTAGTTGTTGAATTTCATCTCATTCTTAGTTGCATCCATTTTTAGTTGCATAAGTTTAATTTCATTCATTTATAGTGCATTCTAGAGGTAGATTCATTAGAGATCAAACTTAAAATAAATAAATAAATAAATAATTATAATCACCTACCATTCACACTATATCACGTGGTGCAGTAAGGACCACATCACCATCCACATCATAAGTTCCTACTTTTTCGAGTAAAACAAAACCTCTTGGAGGTGGAAAAGGTGGTAGAAAAGGCATAAGAAATGGATGGAAATGCTGACAATGAAGGAGATCCCTTTGGATTTCCCATTCAAGATAATAATATAAATGTTAAATTGAGAAAAATATCTTCATATTTACTTCCCAACTTCTATGGAATGAGATTAGAAGACCCGGAAATATTTCTTTTTGAATTTGAAATACTTTGTAAATCTTATGGTTACTTATTAAATGCTAAAAATTTGAAATTGTTTTCGGCTACATTGAAGGATAGAGCTCTTAAATGGTTCATGTGTTTAGGGAATAATTCAATAATATCATGGGATGATATGAAAATGATATTTATATAAAAATATAAATAATATTGTATACATCATGATCTTAAAGAGGAAATGTTTAAAATGAATAAAAAAAAATTGAGAGCCTTGAGGATCCTGTACAGAGATTTATGTATAATTTTAAGAGGGAAAATTTGCATAATTCGGGATTTGATACATTAAAAACCCTCTTACTTGGATAAATTAAGGAAGAATGGATTAATATTATTAATCTCATGGGTAAAGGATATGTTTATCTATTATCATTTAAAGATATTTGTGAACTATGTAAGCACATATAAAGAGGAAAAGAAAAATAAGGTAGATCCCCTCAAGATTCAGTAAGTATGTCAGCATCAGAGTTGATAAGTTGAGTTGAACTTGAAAATTTCCTTGATAATTTTAAAATTTATATTCTTGGTAATTTAAGTGAACAAATTGAAATTCTAAGAATACAGAATAAGAAAAAAAACAAGAATGTTTGTTTGTCTATAATTTTCCCTAATTGTAGAAATAAGCATGATTTGCTTGAATGTCCAATTGATAAGATTGAAATTTGTGTCAAATGTGAAAAATAACATGGTACTAAGGAATGTACATCATTACAACGGTTGAAGGTAGTTTACCAAAATTTTAATGGAGCAAATCAAGCACTAGAGAAGCTATGTTATGTAGCTCAAAGAAGATCTTAACAACCTTGTCAAATCGGTCTTATGCAAAATCCTAGTTCACAAATTCAAGCTTATGAACAACAATAGAGATGTAATTGGAACACATCCTTTCCTTGGCAACCTTGGCCGTCTAAATCCCAACCTCAAAATCAATCTTGGAACAAGGTTGGTAAGGGCCTTATGGAAGAAATCCACCATATCCTCAATATCTTCGTCACTATCCTCAATACCAATATCAATTCTATCCATACAATTCACCTCCACCACAAACTGATTTTCAACCTCAGTTGACCTCAATTCAACCTTTCTCATTACCATCTATGCAAGCACCCCAAAAACCCATTCCCACTCAACTACCTACACAATCATTGCTGATCCACAACAATAAAATACCTCAGTCCACTTACAATTTTGAGGTATAAAATATTCAAACCACTCCTCTTGATCTAATTGATATTCATCTTAGATCAGGAAGATTATTGCAAAAATAGATTTTCCAGTTGTCATTGAAGCAAAACATCCAGAAGAAGAAGATTCATATGAGGTCCAATAATCATGGATGCCCATTGATGAAGAGTAGTTGTTGGAACCTGAGATTGAAGAGTTTCTTGTATGCCTATCAACGAATTCTATGAACGAGAATCACATTTCTGAAGACTTGCATGGAATGATAAAAAGAATCCAAGGAAGACAAGATTACATTGAATATTGGTTCAAGATAATCATCGAATCTCAATTCTCAATTCTTAATTCTTTAATATTTTCTTACATCATCTAAATCAAGGCAGTTGGTCTCTCATATACTGGTGTATATCAAAACGTATCTTTCAAACCTTCATATGAGTTTATTTTCCATCATGTTACACACATGCTTCCATTGGAAGTATTTGTATAATTGAAAGATATTTTCTTTTTCAAAGTAGAGTAGGATAGAATTAAAAAAAAAAAGAATAAAAAAAGGAAAAAAATAGATTAAAAAAAAATTAAAGAGAAGAGAAGAAAAAAAAGGAATTTTTTTTGTTTGTTTGTTTGTGAAAATTGGTTTACAGATGCAATTAGACACGAGCTTTGTTGAAAACTAGAAAACTAATGAGAAAAGTTCACAATAAGTTATGTAATTTCATTTTGGTTTCAATGTTTCATAATGGTTCTTCAAATTAATTTTGGTTCTATGCTCGAGTTGGCTGATGTGGGATTCCTTAAGGCCCACCTTCCAACAAATCATGTCCCATAGACTTCAAAACTTTATCTGGGACCAATATCATAGATTCTTTTAAGTGCCTTGGAGCTTGCATACATCAATGGAAAGCCTCTTCGTTGACAAAAATGAGAATACAACATTGTCTCTTGATCGTTAGATCTTACTGGTGACTCGAATTCAAAACATCTATTCGTACATGTCAAGATGCACTCTTGTACCTTGACACCCATTTACATTGTTAGTGAGTTGTCTCGCATCGGTTAATGATTGACATTAGTGGTTGGTAATACAGTGAATTCTTTCTATGTTCGACTTCAACTAAACCTATTCACATAGATTGCATTATATTAATTAGGACTATATGTGAAGACTATATGGTTTATGATATCAACAACAACTTACAACAATGTTCCAATAAATCAAGTTTCAATTCCTAGTTCAAGTAATAAGAAGGCACAAAGACTCTGATTTTAGATTGTTAATTTTTCATAGGGCTATATTTTTCTTTGCTTTGATAATTGCATTTCTTCATTAACACATTAAGTTCACCCCATAACATTATAACATTATTCATATTTACGTCATTATTCAAAAACATACGTAATTATGTAGAAGGAACAATAGCATCATCATCAATATAGAAGAAAATAAAGGAACAACAGAAGAAAATAATTCACATATAGAGACATCAAGATTGGTCAGAGACCAGGGCAAAACCCACTATGGGGAAAACCCTTGCAAATTTTTCTTCTTAGATTGTCATCAAATGATTAAGAAAAATAGAGTAGAATGATCCATATCTTCATCTATGCAACTAACCAGAAAAATAACTACAACATCCATGAAATGAACCCAACAATGTATATACTCATAAATATGATTCTGAAGTATGTACTGAATTTTCACTGTATGAGTTCAATTTTCGAACCCTGTGGTCACTGAGAAAAATATTTGGAAGACTGAGATATCATATTTAAGGTTATGGTTGCACGAAGGAGGTGACATGTGCGCATATATATTTGTCCCAATCGCTCCCTTAAGCCTGGAAAGCGAGCGACTAGGAGCAACTAGGATCAGAACTGAACTGCGAAAACCCTAATCTCTCGGTCGCATGTAGAGCGAGATGTTTGTGTGCCTAGAAGGCTCCATTCACACACATGAGCCTATGTGGGAGTGACTATGGTCGAGATCCTCCTGATCTTTGCCTGTGATTGAGGCCCAAAACCCTAAATAGGAGATGCAAGCCTCAGACCTTGCAATTTCACCTTAGAGCGAACTTGATCCTTCACGGACGAGCCTCTGACCCGTGCAAGCCAAAAACTAAGATAGAAGAGTGTCTCATCCTTGTATCCAAATGAGGTAAAGTCCACCTGTATTTATAGGCTTCCATGAGGGTCCACTTGAAGTTAAGGCTGACCTGTCCAATTGCACATGTGTGAGAGGACGACTTGATCCAATGTACATGAGAGGGTTCATAAATTCAAAAATCAACTTCTGCTTGTCCAGATGAAGTGATTATTAGGTTGATTTTGGTCCTTTCAAAAAGAGGAACTAAATTAAATCATTATCTCCATAAGGTGAGCTGTCTAGAGTGGAATTTGACTGGATTTTCATATTTTTAACGTATATTTCATCCTCTATTCATACAACCAAGACAAAAGAAGAAGCAGATCAGATTCTTTCAATTCACATTCGATGGTCAATAATAACAAATAAGATCTCCCAGATGCATAACCTATGTAATTTTTAGGTAGGTGAAGGTATGTTGTTTTATAATATTTAATCAGTAATTCCTTGAATGCTAAAAGACGTATATGGAAATTCTCCTATGTTAGGGTCATATAATTTATAGGATCTCAAGGTGATTGGATATTTTATCTCAGTTATATAATGTTGTAAATAATAGTTCAATTTGCAAATTATTTCCAAAAAATATATAAAAGAAAATGAAAAGAGGGTATTTAAAAAAAAATAAAGAGAAAAAAGAAAAAGAAAAGAAAATACAGTGAAAAAGAATAAAAAATAAAGACGAGAACCACACAAAGGAAAAACAAAAAATAAATAATATTGAAAGTGTTGCAAATCTAAATGTCGCTACTTGATAGATAGTTTCATTTTGTTAAATAAAATGAAGTTTATGTGCAGCTTGTTCAAAATGCCACAATCCTTAATCATTTGTTTGATCATACAACCTAATCACGGTTAAAAAAGTTTGAATTTATGTTAATTATACTAGAGAATAAGGTTATCCAAACTATTTAATATTGGCTAATGTTAGTTAGGTAGAAAAATGATATTGGTTCAATTATTTAAGCTTAATCAATGGAGAAATATGAGGATAGAATAGATTAGGATTTATTTTTTTTCATAAGAAGTCAAATGAGGGTTTGCAAGTCTAAATGTGCCCTTAGGAATGAATAAAATGATTAGTTTTAGGACTAGGTAAAAATTTGAATTTAAAAGGGTAGAGGGGGATAATTTTATTTCGAAGGACTCATTATTGCAATTTTAGCCTAAGTCTAATTTTTTTTTATGTAATATGCGCTTAAGGCTAATATTTCAATGCATTAATGTTTTAAATACAAAGTCTCTACAATCAAATGAAGGTTGTTATACGAAAAACACATTTGTCGTGTTGTGATTAAATTGTGCCCATGTTTCAGCCATCCGATCAATAGTAGTGACAGATCAACGACCCATATTCATTTTCAACCCCACCTTGCCATCCTATCTTTAACGTCCTAGGGGTGGGGCTCTGAAAAGGTGTTTTTATCCTGCTAGGCCCATTGCAACGTGGGGTGCCCTCAGACTTTGCACCCCCCCTCCCCCTTACCGCTTATCACTCTCACCCTCCTCCGAAAACCACCGAGGCACTTTTCCGTTTCCGTCGTCCCTACCCACACGCCTCCTCCCATTCATTCATTGTCACATGGCAGTATTCATTGACCAATAAATGTACTTCCCAAGGGATTATCATTAATTCATTCAATTTTCTCGGGTAATCGTTTGAAAACCCAGTGGACCCATGCCTACAGCGGAAAACCCACAAAACTTTAAAACCCTGAACGCGTTGCCATTTTTCCTTTCTGCTGTAATTTTTTTTAATTTATATTCTTTTTTCCAGTTGTTCAAGCGCACTATTAAATTCTCCTTTCAGTCAAACATCCGATCAAGCAACAAAACGTCCCAATTCCTTCTTTGATCTGTGACAAACCTGCATGCCCGATAATATTTTATTTCCCCCCTGTGCTGTAAATTTCCATTAATAATATGCCTCCCAAGAAGAAAAACTCGGAGGACTCTATCAACCCCCTCATCCATCCTCCTGTAGACTTGGACCACATTCCCTTGGCAGACCGAGATAAAAAAATCTCTGAGACATAGTGTGATTTCGATCTTTTCAAACTCTACTGCTCGCTGGAAGATAAATTCATGGACAAGGATGGTGAAATTGGAATTTGGGTGTCCAGTATTCCCCATTAAATCTTTCCCAAAACCTTATGCTCTCTTGAATTTGCAAGAAAATTCCAAGCCTGCTATATCCAAAACCAGAGAGCAATCATAGCCCCTAGTGGTGAAATTCTATTCACCATTACTGCTCAAACCATAGATCAAATGATGCAGGCCCCCTCTGTAGAGACCAGTACCCCATTTTCAATCGAATCCTTTGAATTATATCGAAAGCTTAATTTTTCTAAAAGAGCCTGGAATGTTGACCTCTTCCTGCCTGAAAACACCCAATTACCAAGAAATAATCCACCTTATCCTTCCTCTATTTTTCCAAATCAGGCCAAGAAAATAATATCTGTGATATCCTACATTTTAGGCTATTATTCTTATAAATGGGTAGAAGAACCCATTCTAGGTTTCTTGTCAATATTTTCCACAGATAATAAGCCTTCCATTATTTTCAATTCCACTCAATTTATGGCTGATAGTATTCATCAACAATTCCTGAAGTTACCAACTGAGGGAGTGTTCAAGTATACTTCAATTCTGGTTTATATGTGTATCTATTATCAGGAAAACAGATTCAAGTTTGCTATGCAGAAGTTAGATGAAAAAGGGAATCAACAATTTGTGATATTTTGGACTTCCCTAGTGATGAAAGATCAGGAAGAATTCACTTTCAAGCAATATATTGAGAAATTTATACATCCATCAATGAGCATGTTAAACAATTCAACAGAGTTGAGGATCAGTGAGGAGATAAAGAGAATTTTACATTTGACAAAGAAAGAAAAGAATAGAGATTGGTACATGTACTAGAACTACATTGAAATCAAAATGTATGGGTGTGAGTTGGCACCATAAAAATTACCAAAATACCTCCCTCTGAAGATATTTTCATTATAATATATTATACACATGATTAATTCAGATGAAATACACTTTGTTTCATCAGAGAAGAAATCACAATTTAAAATTAAAACACAGGTTGGTTCTTTTGTGTGTAATAGTAGGGTTGTAGGAGAAGCATACAAGGTTCTCAAAGAGATGAAGCTCAGTTTGAGTTTTAAATGAGCCTATGATCCTCTGGGTATAATTTCTAAATTTAGAGTGGAAAACAAAACTACTCCATATACTCATACCTAGAGGCCTGGAATTGAAAGATATGTGAACCAGTTGAATTGGGCTGAAAATACCTTGCAGGAAGATGAAGATCAGCTTGTTTCTACTTCAACTTCACAAACTCCTATTCCTCAAGAAAAAGCAGGAAAGAAGCAGAGATAAGAAGAGTCACCTTCAATGACAGACACTGCAGGGAAAGAGTTCAAGATTATCTACAGTAAGAGGACTAAATTGAATCCTAAAGTAGATTCAAAGAAGAATCTAGAACAAGAAGTTTCCATGATAGTCAAGGAAACACCTTCTTCATCTCAAGCAGGAAGAAAATTTGTTGCATCTCTAACAGTATCATCAGTATCACAGAGTTAGCAAGACACATTTCATACTTCAAAGGTTGTCGAAGGAAAGAAGGAGAAGAGAATTTTTGACAAATATAGAGAAGTCAAGCTTAAGAATGAAATTATTAAGAATAGCATATACACTCAGTTTTGGAAGTAGACTTCCAGCTCACAGAGTAGACTCCTTTCATATTTTGATTCAGAGAAAGGGAGGACGCAGGTGGCCTTCCTTGAGGCTCAAATCCCACAACCCAAATCAATAATAGATTATAAGAAGACAACATTTGAGTTTGACACCAAATATATCCATGCCATTGAAAAAATGGAGATGCACAAACAAACTTGTGAGATGATATTTTCTACTCTAACCAATATCACTGTGACTGTCTCTAAATTGCAGGTTTCACTTTCCAACATTCAGTCTCAGCTGAAAATGGAAAAGATTTCTTCTCTAGCAAAGGATACCAGGATCAAATATTTGGGGGATTTTGTTGTGAGGATGGCCTTTGATCCATAAAATATGAAGCTGCATAGGAGTTGATAAAGAAAAATAATGTTAACATTGCAGAATTGAGGAAATAGATGAAGTTTCCAGCAATTGAAGATCCTCTCACTAAAGACATTGAAGAATCTGAGACTCATAAAGGAGACATGATGAAGTTAATCATGGAACAAAATTCTCAGATTAGACAGATGGAGAAAAATATTAAGGAGAAAGAACAAAGTTCAAAGGTAACCATGGTTCCTTTGGATGTTGTACCTCTCACAAAAATCCCCACCACAGGAGCTACAACATCAAATACACCTTTTGCCCCATCTACAGATGTTGTTGAATAATTGACAAAGATTGTTGATAACTTGTCAATTCAAACTGAGGAGATAAAGAAGTTTTAGGGACAAGTCAAAGCTCTGCAAGATCAGAAAACCATGAGTGAAGCATCAAATTTGGCTAAAGCTCAGAAATCCCAGAGGCTCATAGAAAGGTTACAAAAATCAGAGAGAGAGTCAGCTATTGGACAGACCATGGCCCAAGCCAAGAAAATCATATGGATAGACATTCTGAATTCTATGAATGAAATTTGGCCATGTATCCAGAACATTTTTTAGCAGAAGGACATGATAAATAAAGAAACATAATCCATTACAAAAATCATAAAACAGTTGGGTGACATGCCTACTAAAGCTACCAACATCATCAAATTCCTGAATTCAAAGAATAAGTATGAGCTAGATGACTTAGGAATTGATGACAGGACAAAAACCATTTTGGATGTTAAGAAGATTTTGACTAAAAATAATCTTATTACTCAGCTGGAGGAAAAGTGTCAATGTATAGAAATAATAGTAAACAGGTTTTTTTAGCAAAATAGAAGCTTTGAATAAGAAATGGCTATCCAATGTATTTGTAATTAATGATAAATTAATTACTCAAGAATATTATGTTAAATAGTTGAAGGAAGTGGCCAGAGATGGTTCCAAATTTACTAATATCAAAGGAAATATGACAAGTAGAGCGTTCCTGGAACAATGGGAAATGATTTCTATATTCAGCATGAGGTAAATCACATTTTTGTGGTAAGACCAACATTTGCAAAATACACTGAGGTAGATGAGATTTACAGGAAGGTAACCAAATTGACCATTCTGGATGAAGACAGATGGGAAAAATTATGTGAATTACTAGATTAAATGGTAATTCAGATACAGTTACGGGATCTTCCATCACAAAAATAGTGAAACAACAACAACAGGCCAGCTCACCAATAGATTCCTCCAAATCAGAGCCACCTCTCCACGCGGTTTTCCACCTAGCCTATTGCTCTGCAGAAATAAATAATTTGTTTAGGTTAGTGCTAAATATACCATATCTGTTGAGACAACAATTTTGTAATTATTGTATAAATACTTCACACTTCGAAGTATTCCAGGTTGATTGTTGAATATAATTTTCTCAAAGCTATTGTATTTTTTCTTGTTGATGGAATGATCAATAATAAAAGGACATTCTTCACAGGATTCATGTGGTGTATGAATTGGTGATGTGTTTATTTCGTTTGTTTGTTAATTCATTGTTTTCTTTCACTGTTATTTCTTAAAAAAAGCTTGATGAATATGCACCCTAATCTGGTTGTAAGTAATTTTTATGTTTTCTTCTCAAGTCAAATTAAGGAATTCTTAATTGCTCCTTAGTTTCTATAGAACCTTTATTTTCTTCTGTTTCATATCATTTAAATTCTAAAAGATCCAACTAGTGAAACCTAGCTTTCCCTGTGAAAATCCTTTAAAGTTTGATGCAAATCCACTTAATTTTTAGACTCCATATCCCAATGAAATTATAAGAATTCAATCAACCAAAAAAATCCAATCAATCACAAACAAACAAACAATTACACAGTAATAACTACCCTAAAATTTACATAAAACAAAGCTAAATTTTACATAGAGATCCCTATCTGAAACTGGAAGGGCTAGATCCCAGCTTCCACAGTGGTTTTGATGTTGTCTTTTGTGTTTACTCTCACAATCTCAAAAATTAGAGAACAATAACATAGCGGCGACTTCGCTGGGGACAGTTGAAAATATTGTAGTTTTCTACGAATTCATTTCCCTGGTTAAAATAAGTGTATTTTAGGAATATTTCAAAATATTGTTTTCCTTTCAATTTTGTAAATAATGGTGTGTGTGCTTTAGATTATAAGTCTAGCTCCGAATATCTTATACTGGATCTCATCCTGATCCTAAACCTGCAACTATTATTGATGATCCTGAAAAATTGTTGAGGAGAAGAAGTTTAGCTAAGAGCCAAGGAAGTAGTAGTCCTACCCCTAGGGAAGATTCTCTTCCAAAGAACTTTGTCACTTTACAAGATATTGAATTTTATTTTCCTTTTGAGCATATTTTTTTTAGGACTAAGTCAGAAAATTGGGTGGACCAAATTGTGGTAGATCAGTCTACCTTGCAACATCATTCATTTGACGGACATTATGCCTAGCCTAATCCTGATCTTCAAATCCTTCAAGACTTTGATAAATTACAAAATTTAATATCAAGTATTTACCTATCTATCCACGAGGCATACATCCAAAAATATGTTGAACTCTCTGCCTTAACTTCTTGTGCAGTTTCATCCACATCATCTCAATTTGTTCATTAAAGATCATCCAATCTAACTCCCTCTATAGTTTCCACTACCACCCCTGTTATTTCTCACCAAGCAACTCAAACTCCATCTTCACCCCAATATTTACCTTCAATTCAACCTACATCTTCAACACAACCTCAAACTTCAATTCAACCTCCACTTTTAATCAATCCCCATATTATCCATCCTCATATACCCATCATGGCAGCAAGATATGCTCCACTTGTTCTTCATGATCCTTTGGAAAAAATGCCACAGGAATATCAAAATAGGATACCCCAGTTTGATGGTACTGGACCCATAACTGCTCAACAACATGTTGATAGGATGAATGGTAGTTTTTATCTTCAAGAATTAGATGAAGAAAATGTTAATATGAATTTATTTTCTCAAAGTCTTACTGGAGAAGTTAGAAAATTGTTCAAAGCCTTGCCACCTGCTAACATTAATGATCTCCCTGCATTTCATCAGTCATTCCTTAATAGATGGGAAGTTAAAAATAACCCTCTTTATATTTTATCATAATAAGAAAGTATTAGGAGGACACCTGGGGAAAGTGTCCAGGATTATTGAACCAGATTCAATAGTGTTTATAATGCAATTCCTACAAACATTAAACCACCACAAGGCTTGCCTTAATAAAATTCCCTAATGGCTTTGAGGCAGACATGCCTTATCAGCTAAGAGAGAAAAACTCTACAACTTTAGAAGAAATTAAAAGAGATGTGGTGAGTGTAGAAGCTAATTTGTTAGCAAAAAGAGCTAGGATAAGAAAAAAAAGCAGGGTGACAATGAAAGAAGAACCATCAATATCTTCTGTTGATGGTAAGATATATTCTTTAGTTAGAAAAATAGAGAGAATGATGGAAATGATCAATCTAACAGATAGAATTCGCCCAAGCGAAAATCAACCTGGCCCTCAAAACCGAAACCAAAATGTTAGGAGAAATCCACCACAAATAAAACAAAGGGAAAAAAGGGGACCAGACCAGCAAATCAAACCTCCTTTCCAAGAAAATTTCGTGGATGATGAAGGTGAAATAATTGAATAGGTAGAAGACAATCAAATAAATCTGATGGGAATAAATGATGATGAGACAATTTTTCTTACTCAAGAAGAACAAGAACTTTTTCAACTGTCCCAAACAGAACTTGATTCTGAGGAATTAGATGTTTATAAACATGGTTTTGAGAATGATATCATGGAATTCCATAGACAATACAACCTTAGGAGTAATAAAATCTCAGATACCCCTAGAAAGAAAAATTATGGTACTCCTGCTAAGAAGAACTCTGATACTACTATTAAGAAAATCACAGATACTCCTCCCAATAAAATGGTTGAAACTTCAAGTAAAAGGACAGTAGAAAATCCCATTGAAAATATAGTTGACATTGCTTCAAAAAATCTCAAACAGATATTAAAACTAATAGTCAACAAAAACAGACTATCCCAAAAGATTTTGCTGATAAATCAGATTTCCTAAACATGAGTAAAGTTCATACATCCTTCAATATTGAGAATGAGTTAGCAAAACTCAAAATACTTATTCCTCTAACAGAGTTAATGAAAAAAAATGTGTACAAATCTTAGGTAATTAATGCTATTAATATAGGGAAAAATACAGATACTATCAATTTGAATGATGACCAACTTGAACTTTTACTTGAACCAGAAGTAGATGGCAACCCTCAGGAAGGAGGTGTGCTTCACTTCTATGTTAGCCTAAATGTTCATGAAAAAATTATGCATAATGCAATGCTAAATTCAAGTGCTTCACATAACTTCATTCCTAAGGCTGTCATGGAGAAAGTAGGACTTGACATTACTAGACCTTACAAGTATTTATATTCTTTTTATTCTAGCAAGGTGAGATGGTTAGGTCTTATCAAAGCTCTATGTGTTACTTTGGCACAAATTCTAGCCAAAAGTTTGGTGATGGATATATTGGTTGCAGATATACCCCCTAATTATGGGATGTTGTTTTCACGCTCATGGGAAGCTCAATTGTAAGGAACCCTACATATGGATATTACTTTTGCTACCATACCAATCTTTGGTCAGCAAAGGAGATTGTATAGGGATACCTTGATGAAATTCATGGTAATTATTCAAGATAAGCCATACAACTATACTCTTTACTCTGTCCATTCAGATCTAGACTCTTTCATTCTCTATAATGATGTATACATCCGCACTTGGGTTGCTAATTCAGAGAATGATATCTGTGAAATAGATGAAATCCAAACAAAAAAAGTGGAATAGGACACTCATCTTGAACCTCTTTGGAACATGGACTTTGTTGGAGCTTGTAGCAAAGAGGGTTCTGCAGCAGGAATGTGGGTTTCAAACTCAGGAAATAATCATGTTGAAGGAAATTGATATACAAGATTAACTTCCAATGCACTAATAATATAGCTGAGTATGAAGCACTAATACTAGGATTACAATTGCTGAAAAAAAAAATTGGTGCTAAAATAATTTCCATTCATGGGGATTATGAACTAATCATAAAACAAATAAAATGAGAATATTATGCAAAACACCCTAGATTAAGAGCATACAAAAATTTTGGGTTGGATTTTGTGGAGAGTTTTGTGTAATATGACCTTTCTGCAATCCCTAGAAATCAAAATATTCTAGCTAATAGTCTTTCTTTTTCTACCAGTGCCTGTAAAATTCCCCATCCCAATCGACAATACAAAGTGGAAGTGAAAAACAGACCAACTACTCCAGACAATGTTAGACATTGGCAAGTATTTGGCAATGATAAACAAATTGAAAATTTTATGCAATCTAAGGATGAGTTTGAAGAAGATAGTATAGATGTAGAGTGTGATTTAGAAGATACGATAGTTGTGCATTATGATTAAGAGAAATAGTTAGACAAAAAAGATGTGAATAAACATGTAGATAAAGATGTAAATCAAGTAGAATTGCTTGAAATAGATCAAGAAAAAGAAGAATTTGAAATACTTCAATTAAAATATAATGTTTTTCCTAGAGGTTTGGTTCCATTAGAAGAGTTTTTTTACTTTAATGATGTAGCTAAGAAACCTAATATTGAGCCCACAGGGGCAGATGTAGAAGAATGTAACATAGGTAGTGAAAAGGACCCAAAAATGATAAAACTGTCTAATTCATTACCACCTTCTGAAAAGCAAAAATACATTGCTTCGTTCAAATAATTCACTGATGTGTTTTCCTGGAGTTAGAAGACCTATATTCTTATGATACCATGATAATACAACATAAAATTCTAATTAAAGAGGATCATAAACTCTTTAAACAAAAAATTCGAAGAATAAATCCAGTACTAATGCCTTTAATTGAGAAAGAAATCATAAAAATGTATGATGTTAAGATCATAATTCCTGTTAGGTACTATAAATGGGTTTCCAATATAGTACCAACAAGGAAGAATACAGGTGAAATCAGATTGTGCATAGATTTTAGAAACCTTAATAAAGTCTCACTAAAAGACAATTACCCTTTACCTAAGGTGGATCATATTTTACAAAAGGTAGATGGATCTAGTAGGATTTCTTTGTTAGATGGTTTATTAGTTTACAACTAGGTTTTGGTTCACCCTCATGATCCGGATAAGATAACTTTTACTACTCCATGGGTAACCTTCATGTATGTGAAGATGCCTTTTGGGCTAATGAATGATGGAGCCACATTTCAGAGAGCAATATATATTGCTTTTTCTGATGAAATTGGCAGATTTATTGTTATATATCTCGATGACATCATTTTTTATTCGAAAACTGATGAAGAGCATTTGTTAGACGTGAGAAGAGTTTTTGAGAAATGTAGGAGGTTTGGAATTTCACTTAATCCTAAGAAAACACTTTTTGGCCTTGAAGAAGGAAATATTTTGGGTCATATCATTTCCAAAGAAGGTATTAGTATTGATCCTAGTAGAATTGAATACATCTTGAAAATCAGTCATCCTAGAAACATTAAAGAACTTCAATCATTTATTGGCAAAATAAACTTCCTAAGAAGATTCATTCCCAACTTGGAAAAACTCCTCATAAACATAAAAAACATGCTAAAAAGAGATTCAGAAATAAGATGTAACATTGAAGCTATGCAGTCATTTGACCAAGTGAAACAAGCTCTAAAAAAAGCACCAGTCCTTATCAGTCCATATTTTACTAAATATTCTATAATCTTTTCATTTGCATCTGAACACATTGTTGCAGCAGTTCTTTTATAGAAAACAAAATGAGGGATATGAGAAACCCATTGCATTCTTTAGTAAGGCTTTAAGAGATGCTGAATTGAAATATAACATAATGGAGAAACAAGAATTTTCCCTAATAAAAGCAATTAAATATTTCAGAGTATATATTCTCCATTCTCACATAATTTCTTATGTACCAAATTTTGTGGTTAAGGATATTTTGACTCAAAATGGACCAGATGGTAAAATAGGTAAGTGGATTCTCGTTATTCTTGAATATGAAATAGAAATCAAACCCATCAAACTCATCAAGGGAAAGGGACTAGCCAAATTGATGGTTGAATCTAATTTTCATGCCTTGGATATCAAGTTTTAGTTGTATTAGATGATTAAGAGGAGCAGGCGACTCCACAAATAGATGAGGTTTCTATAACCTCACCTTGGTATGCAAACCTCGTTTTTGTATTATTCAATTTACAAGATCCTTGTGGTTTTACTAAGACAAAAGCTAGATTTCTAAAGCTAAAGGCAGTGAAATTTTGTGTCATAGATAGTATTCTATATTAGAAAGATGTTGGTGGAATTTTACTAAATTTTTTGTTGAAGGATGATGAGGAAAGAACTATGCAGGAATTTCATGAAGGATACTGCGGTGGACATTTGTATTGGAAAACCACTACTAACAAGATCCTTAGAGTTGGTTTTTACTAGCCTACACTTTTTTTTGATGTCCATAAGAAGGTTACCTCCTGCCACAAGTGCCAAATTTTTTAAGGAAAAAGAAAACTACCGCCACTGCCCTTGAAACCTATATCTGTTGAAAGCCCTTTCCAATAGTGGGGTTTGGATTTCATTGGAGAAATCCATTCTCCATCCTCTGCCCAACACAAATGTGTCCTCACAACCATTGACAATTTCACCAAATGGATTTAGGCCACACCCCCAAGATTAGCAACTGATGTTGTGATTATAAAATTCCTAGAAACCAATATATTGTCAAGATTTGGATGTCCAAGTAAGTTTATCACAGATAATGGAGCGGCTTTTAAGTCAAAAAAATTGGTAGATTTCTGCAGAAAATATCATATCACTCTAGGAAATTCAACTGATTATTACCCTCAAGGTAATGGGTTAGCTGAATCTTCAAATAAAATTTTGGTCAACATTATCAAAAAGCTGCTAGAAGATAACAAAAAGGCATGGCACAACAAGCTGATAAATGCACTTTGGGCTGATAGGCTTACCACAAATAAATCAATTAGCATGTCACCATACCAATTGGTTTATGGAATGGATGTTGTTTTTCCATCTTCTTTAGGAGTTCCAGTTATGAAGATAATTCAAGATTTTCAGGTTGAACCAAATGATACTCAGAGAAGGATAAACCAGACCATTCATCTACAACAATCTAGGGAGGAATTCTATAACAAAACACAAGTTATCCAGGAGAATGTCAAAAATATTTTTGACAGAAGAACCAAGGAAAATGATTTTAATTTGGGTGACATCGTTTTAAAGTGGGATTCACTAAGATAAGAAAAAGGAAGCATGGAAAGTTTGATAATCTGTGGAAAGGACCATATATCATTTATGCCTTTAGAGGTCATAATGCATTTTTTCTCAAATATCTGGATGGAATAGAAATGTCTGGTGGACCTGTGAATTGTAGGATGCTAAAGCATTATTTGTCACAAGAATAGAGGTGTTTCTTAGACAATTTCATTGTAAATATCATTGTATTTAATATTTTGATTGGGTGACCTATTGAAAGAAGTTGAAGCCTGAAGAGAAGTCCCTAAGCTTTTGATTGATGTGCTACCATGATTACTACAACAACAAAATAAATCAGATGCAGACATTGTTGAAATAGAACATTCAAGGCTACTGATCAAAGGTTCTTGGCACCTCACATGGAGAGTGCCATCCCCAGTTGGAGCCACTGTTAGGGTCCTAAAATTTATAGGATCTCAAGGTGATTGGATATTTTATCTCAGTTATATAATTTTGTAAATAAGATTTCAATTTGTAAATGATTTCCAAAATATATATAAAAGAAACTGAAAAGAGGGTATTTAAAAAAATAATAATAAAGAGACAAAATAAAAATAAAATAAAATACAATGAAAAAGAATAAAAAATAAAGATGAGAACCCCACAAAAGAAAAACAAAAAAGAAATAATATTGAAAGCGTTGCAAATCTAAATTCCACTACTTGATAGATAATTTCAGTCTGTTAAATAAAATGAAGGTTGTGTGCAGCTTGTTCAAATTGCCACAATCCTTAATCGTTTGTTTGATCATATGGCTTAATCATGGTTATACAAGCTTAAATTTCTGTTAATTAGACTAGAGAATAAGGTTAGCCAAACTGTTTAATATTTGCTAATGTTAGTTAGGTAGAAAAATCATATTGATTCAATTGTTTATGTTGAATCAATGGAGAAAATAGAGGATAGAATGGATTAGGATTTTCGTTTTCATAAGAAGTTAAATGAGGGTTTGCAAGTCTAAATTCACCCTTAGGAATGAATAAAATGATTAGTTTTAGGACTAGAAAAAAATTTAAGTTAAAATGGTAGAGGGGGGTAATTTTATTTCAAAGGACTCATTATTCCAATTTTAGCCCAAGTCTAAAAAAAAACATTATGAAATATGCGCTTAAGGCTAATATTTCAATGCATTAATGTTTTAAATCCAAAGTCTCCGCAATAAAATGAAGGTCGCTATACGACAAACACATTTTTCGGGATGTGATTAAATCGTGCCCATGATATTTCAGCCATCTGATCAACAACAGTAACAAATCAATGGCCCATATTCCTTTTCGGACCCCCCTTTCCATCCTGTCTTTACTGGGGGGGGTCTAAAAAGGCATTTTTCTCCCGTTGGGCCCATTTCAACGTGGCACACCCTCAACACTTTGCACCCCCCTCCCCGCAGCTTACCGCTTACCACTCTCACCCCCATCCGAAAACCACCGAGGCACTTTTCCATTTCCGTTGTCCCTACCCACACGCCTCCTCCCAATCATTCCCTACCATGTGGAATTATCCATTGACCAATAAATTTTCTTCTCGAGGGATTACTGTTAATTCATTCAATTTTCCTGAGTAACCATTTGAAAACCCAACGGAACCACGCTTGCAACGGAAAACCCCTAAAACATTAAAACCCTGAACGTGTTGCCATTTTTCCTTTATGCTACAATTTTTTTCAATTTATATTCATTTTCCAGGTGTTCAAGCACATAGTGGCATTCCCCTGTTAGTTAAGCACCCGATGGAGCGACCAAATGTCCCAATTCCTTCTTTGATCTATGACAAACCTATATCCCCAGTAATATTTTGTCCCCCCCCCCCCCTGTGCTATAAATTTCCATTAATAGTACGCCTCCCAAGAAGAAACAATAGGAGGACTTTGTCAACCCCCTCATCCATCCCCCTGTAGACTTGGACCACATTCCCTTGGGAAACTGAGATTACAAAATCTTTGAGACACAGTGTGAGTTCAATATTTTCGAACTCTATTGCTGGCTCGAAGATAAATTCGTGGACAATACTGATGAAATTGGACTATGGGAGTCCAATCTTCCCCATTACATCTTTCCCCGAACCTTCCTCTCTCCTGAATTTGCAAGAAAATGCCAAGCCTGTTATATCCCAAACCATTGAGAAATCATAGCGCCTAGTGGTGAAATTCTCTTCACCATTACTATTCAAACCATAGATCAAATGATGCAAGCCCCTCTATAGAGACCATTACCCCATTTTCAATAGAAGCCTTAACTGAATTATATCAAAATCTTGATTTTGCTAAAAGAGCCCGGATTTTTTACCTATTCTTGCCTGAAAACACCCTATTACCAAGAAATAATCCACCTTATCCTTCCTCTATTTTCCCATATAAGGCCAAGCAAATAATATCTGTGATATCCTACATTTTAGGCTATTATTATGATCAACGGGTAGATGAAAATATTGTAGGTTTTATATCAATATTTTCTACAGATAATAAGCCTTCCATTATTTTCAATTTCAGTCAATTTCGGGCTGATAGTATTCATGAACAATTCCTGAAGCTACCAACTGAGGGAGTGCTCAAGTATACTTCAATTATGGTTTATATGTTTATCTATTATCATGCAGACAAATTCAAGTTTGGTATGCAGAAGTTAGGTGAAGAAGGGAATCAACAGTTTGTGATATTTTGGACTTCCCTAGTGATGAAAGATCAGGAATAATTCACTTTCAAGTAGTATATTGAGAAATTTATACATCCATCAATGATCATGTTAAACAATTCAATAGAGCCGAGGATTAGTGAGGAGATAAGGAGAATTTGACATTTTACAGAGCAAGCAAAGATTGGAGGCTGGTACTTGTACCAGAACTACATTGAAATTAGAGTGTATGGGTGTGAGTTGGCACCATACAAATTGCAAAACTACCTCCCCATGAGGATATTTGCATTAGAATTTATTATAAAAATGATCAATTCAGATGAAATACACTTTGTTTCAACAAAGAATAAATCACAATTTAGAACTAAAACACAGGTTGGTTCTTTTCTGTGTAATAGCAGGACTATAGGAGAAGAAGCAGACAAAATTCTCAAAGAGATGAAGCTCAATTTTATTTTTACATGGTCCTATGATCCTCTGGGTATAATTTCTAAATTTAGAGTGTAAAACAAAACTACTCCATATACTCATGCCTAGAGGCCTGAAATTGAAAGATATTGGAACGAGTTGACTTGGGCAGAAAATACCTTGCAGAAAGCTGAAGAGCGGCCTGTTTCTACTTCAACTTCACAAACTATTATTCCTCAGGAGAAAGCAGGAAAGAGGCATAAAGAAGAATATTCAACTTCAATGATAGACACTGTAGGGAAAGAGTTCAAGATTATGTATAGAAAGAGAACTAAATTGAATCCTAAAGTAGATTCAGAGAAGAATATAGAACAAGAAGTTGCCATGATAGTCAAGGAAACACCTTCTTCATCTCAAGCAGGCAGTAAATTTGTTGCATCTCCAACAGTATCATCAGTATCACAGGATCAACAAGACACAGTTTAGACTTCTAAGATTGTTCAAGGAGAGAAGGAGAAGAGCATTTTTTACAGATACAGAGAAATCAAGCTTAAGAATGAAATATTTAAGAACAACACTTACACTCAGTTTTGGAAGCAGACTTCCAGCTCATAGAGTATACTCCTTTCAGATTTCGATTCAGAGAAAGGGAGGATGCATATGGCCTTCCTTGAGGCTCAAATCCCACATCCAAAATTAGTAGCAGATTATAAGAAGATAGCATTTGAGTTTGACACCAAAGATATCCATCCCATTGACCAAATGGAGATGCAAAACAAATCTGGTGAGATGATCTGTTCTACTCTAACCAATGCCACTATGACTGTATCTAAATTGCAGATTTCACTTTCCAACATTCAGTGTTAGCTAGAAATGGAGAATATTTCTTCTCTATCAAAGGATACCAGGATCAAATATTTGGAGGATTTGGTTGTGAAGATGGGCAATGGTCCACAAAATATGAAAGCTGCATAGGAGTTGATAAAGAAAAGGAATGTTGACATTACATCATTGAGGAAATAGCTAAAGTTTCCAACAACTGAAGATCCTCTCACTAAAGACATTGAAGAATATGAGACTCAGAAAGGAGACATGATGAAGTTAATCATGGAACAAAATGCTTAGATTAGACAGATGGATACAGAGATGGAGAAAATGATTAAGGAGAAAGAACAAAGTTCAAAGGTAACCGTGGTTCCTCTAGATGTTGTACCTCTCACAGCAATAACCACCATAGGAGCTACAACATCAACTACACCTTCTGCCCAATCTACATAAGTTGTTGAATAATTGACAAAGGCTTTTGAGAACTTGTCAATTCAAACTAAGGAGATAAAGAAGTTGTAGGGACAAGTCAAAGCTCGGAAAGATCAGAAAACCAGGAGTGAAGCTTCACATTTGGCTGAAGCTCAGAAATCCTAGAGGATGATAGAAAGGTTACAAAAATCAGAGAGAGAGTCAGCTATTGGACAGACCTTGGCCCAAGCCAATGAAATCATATGGATGGACATTCTGAATTCTATGAATGAAATTTGGCCATGTATCCAGATCATTTTTTAGTAGAAGGACCTGATAAAGAAAGCAACAGAAGCCATTATAGAAATTAAAGAATAGTTGGGTGACATGCCTACTAAAGCTACCAACATCATCAAATTCCTGAATTCAAAGAATAAGTATGAGATATATGACATAGGAATTGATGACAGGACATAAACCATTTTGGAAGTCAAGAAGATTATAACTAAAAAGAATCTTATTACTCAGCTGGAGGAAAAGTGTCAATGTATAGAAATAACAGTAAACAGGTTATTCAGTAGAATAGAAGCTTTGAATTAGAAAGGGTTACCCAATGTATTTGTAATTAATGCCAAATTAATTACTCAAGAAGATTGTGTTAAAAATTTTAAGGAAGTGTCCAGAGATAATTCGAAATTTTCTAATATCAAAGGCAATATGACAGGTAGAGCGTTCCTCGAAGCAATGAGAAATGATTTCTATATTCATCATGAGGTAAATCATATGTTTGTGGTAAGACCAACATTTTTAAAATACACTAAGGTAGATGAGATTTACCAGAAGGTAACCAAATTAACCATTCCGGATGAAGACAGATGGGACAAATTATGTTTATTACTAGATTAAATGGTAATTCAGATACATTTACAGGATCAACCAACACAAAAACATCGCAACAACAACAACAGGTCAACTCACCAACATATTCCTCCAAATCAAAGCCACATCTCCACGCAGTTTTCCACCTAGCCTATTACTTTGCAGAAATAGATAATTTGTTTACATTAGTTCTAAATATACCCTATCTCTTGAAACAACAATTTCGTAATTATTGTATAAATACTTCACACTTCGAAGTATTCCAAGTTGATTGCTGAATATAATTTTCTCAAAGCTATTGTAATTTTTTTGGTTGATGGATTGGTCAATAATACAAGGACATTCTTAATGGGATTCATGTGGTCTACGAATTGGTGATGTGTTTCTTTCGTTCGTTTATTAATTCATTGTTTTCTTTCATTTTTATTTCTTTAAAAAAAAATCTTAATTACATTACAAAAATGGTGACGAATAGGATTTGTTGAAATATGCACCCTATTCTGGCTATAAGTTATTTTATGTTTTCTTTTGAAGTCAAATTAAGGCCCAATTCTTAATTGCTCCTTAGTTTCTATTGAACCTTTATTTTCTTATGTTTCATATCATTTAAATTCCAAAAGATACAACTAGTGCAACCTAGATTTCGCTGTGAAACTCCTTTAAAGTTTGATGTAGATCTAGTTAGTTTTTAGACTCCATAGCCCAATGAAATTATAAGAATTCAATCAACCAAAAAATCCAATCATTCACAAACAAACAAACAATTACACATTCATAACTAGCCTAAAATTTACATAAAACAAAGCTAAATTTTACAGAGAGATTCCTCCCTGAAGTTGGCAGGGCTAGATTCCATAATCTCATATATCGTTAACCAACATGTTTCCCTCAACTGATTGTTGTTTCTCTTCAATTAAAAGATGATATGTTTTGGAATGATTTAGATTATGAGCAAAGATCAATTGGTATGGATATAAATGGGTCCTCCTCATTTTGAATGTATTTTCAAGTATTATTTGTTGCAACAAGAAGAAAACTAAAACAAAAGTGTTGCTACACAAGAAACAACACTCACAATACTTGTGGTTGCCACACAAGAACCAGCCAAAAGAGTTGCAACTTAGATATCTTTCAAATAAGGCTCCATAATAGCAAGATTTAGAGAAAAATAAATAATTGAAGAAGAATTTCCAAAAGATGCAAATCTTGGAAAAGTATCTCAAGTCACAAAACGGTTTGTTGATAAAACATAATCTTTCTCTCCAAAAGGCTACAAAAAATGAGATGAATTTAGTTCATGAGAATTAATGCAAGGTTGCATGAGGACATGCAACATCTTCCGTTGGGGAGAAATGTTGGATCTCCAAAATTTCATCTTTTTCATCATTTTTCATTCACTTTTAACCATATTCCAATATATTATAACCTTACACTAATACCATTTTTCATGATCATATATGGGTTTATCATTATTATTTTCCAAAGCATTATTTTAGTATTTTCAGTGAATTTATGGTTAAATATTAGAAAAATAACATGTATTTACTTATATATAAAAGTTGGATGAGTTTTGTGAAGTGTGTAGGAATATTTGAAGATTTTAGCAAAGTTATATTTGAACTCTAAGTCTCAAATCCAAATTTCCTCTTCAAACTCTTGAAGATTTGAGGAATATTTGAGATAATTGTTCAAGCACAAATATTTGATGGAGGAAAATCATGAAAGTTTTGATAAGATTTATTATCAAATATTTTAAATATTTGTGAGAGGATATGTAGAGATGTTACTTGCTAGATGTTAACACATGGTTGTAACCACATGAGATATTTGGGGATCTACATTTATTAATTAGTTATCTTAGTTTTTATATAAATAGGAGTGTCTTCTCCATTCAAAGGGAAGGACTCTTGGAGCATAATTCCAAACTATGAAGGAGTGAAATACATTTGATAAGTTCTTGTGTTATTTATTTTAGAGTTTTATATTCTTATTTTGTTGTAAGATGTAGTTTTTATAATTCATGTAGTTTCATAATTTATGTTTTCTTATATTAGTCTTCTTATGTTTTAATTTAGTTTCTTTTGCATATCAACATTAGTACTTTGTTTAAGGTTGCAATTGTGAACTTCCAACACTTGATCAAATATGGTGATTTAGATTAAAACCAATTTTCGAGAAACCAACTTTTGATGCAATTTCGAGCCAAACTAAGACAAATCTTGAAAAACTAAAACATGGGTTTTGTGCAGAATGAGCTAATTTAGTTACAGGAAGATATTTCTTAAAAAATGTGCATGGTTTTGGAGATATTCAAGGATCTTTCAAATGTCATTTTTTAGATTTCGTGTTGCAGGCAACAAATATATCAATAGAAAAAAAATGTTTATCAAATTAAGAAAGAGATCAGTCATTTTGAATCTAAACCAATCTAGTTTTTAAAGTTGTCACAATTCTCTAATAATTATCTAATCTTTTTAACTAAGAAATAATCTACATTTCAATTATCACTTAGGAGTTGATTTATTCATTTGTTTTAGATGCTTTATTTTCAAGATTCCAATTGTCACTTAATTCTTTTCCATATTGCAATCATACGCTTGAGAAATATAAATATACAAAAAAATAAATAAATAAAAAAATCCTAAAACATTCTCATTTGTTATTAGATTTGTTTTCTTTCATAGAAATAGATTTCAAACGCTTTCTAGATTAAAGTTACAAGCTTTCATATATTAAATTTACTCACTTTTATAGATTGTAGATTTCCATGCTTTCATAGATTAAATTTACATGTTTTCGTGGATTGATTTTTCAATGCTTTCCTAAATTAATTCTTCAATGTTTTTCTATACTAATATTTCATTTCATTCCAATTAATTTTTTTTTATCAAGTAGAAAGTTTATTCACTGCAATTTGTTTCTTTTAGAATTGAAATCTAAACTCCTAGCATATATTGTGCAATATACTTCACAAGTTTACGATCTCGGATTGAAAATTTAATGTAAATTAATTTAAAGCACAATCAAATTACCCAACAAGAAGTATGGAAGAAACTCGGTGAGATATATCTTGCTCAAGGGAAATATATGGTCAGGATATTGCAAAATTTTGGTATGATGGATAGTAAACCGATGAAACCTCCAATGATCACTAATTTGAATAAGTTAATGAGTTCATATTCAAGCCTTTTTTTTCCAACATCCTACCAACAATTGATTTCCTCCTTGATGTATGCTTTTTTACCAAGGAAAATTTCTTAATTTTATATTAAAACAAAATTACATGTTACATGTGCTGGTAATTGTCAATCAAGGCAGACTATGAGTTACAAGTAAAATAAAATACAAGGGGAGAAAAATTACATTTTTGTCCCTTTCTTCTTTTCAAACTTCTGCCAAGCACCTTGTGATGGCATGACAATGATAAGGGCGAGCTGATTTTCTTCAGTGTTTGTACCATTTTCCTTATCTGAATCTGAATTGTCTGAGATGTGATGTCTTTTGATACCCCCAAAGTCTGTTGCCTCATGGTATTTTTCCAACTGGACCGAGGGGGTGATGTCGAAGGGGTCTTGCATCTCCTATTATTTTGACTCTATATCTATGGTTGTTTGTTGATGGTCATTTGGTTTGAGAGCATCTTCTTCTTCTTCTTTTTCCTCCTCTTTTGTATCGCTTGTAGGAAATTGCCACCCTTTTGGAGTTTTCACTGTCTTCTTTTTTTTTTGTTATCTCCTTTTTCTTCTAGACATGTATTTTACAAATGACCGGTATTTCTGCATATTCTGCATCTGAATGTAGTAATTTCGAAGTCAAGATGCTATGTCCATTTCTGTTGTTTGTGTATCATATGTATGCATTCTGGCATCCCTTTATTGAGGCCCACTTCCACACAAATACGTGCAAAATTTTGGATACACTCCTCTAAGAGTTGAGTGTCTATTTTTATATATTGCCCCAGAATGTTCCCAATGCAAGCGAGAACAATTTCGTTCCAACAATGCAAGGGAAGATTGTAAAGATGGACCCAGACCGGCATTCTAGACACTTCCATGGAGTTTGCATCGAAATCCGGGAACCAAGGTGTGATGAAGAGCCCAGTGGAGCCCCTGAACCATGGTCCCTCCCTAATAATGATGTCTCTGGCTTCCGAGGATGCAAACTTGATGATGAAAACCCCTTTTGAATAGAGGTGGATTTCATAGTCCATAGTCCAGTTTGTGAAAATCCAATGGAAAAGCTCCATTGGTTTTGGCCAGAAGCTGTTAAATCTGCAGATTATCGCTTGTGCTTCATAAGCAATTCGATTTTCATATATTTTTGGAATCTCTATGTTCACTACTAGTATGCTATTAATTTTCTCAATAATGTAAGTTTTGGTAACATTTTCAGTTGATTTCACTGGAGTAGCAGAGTTGTTTTTTCCCTATAGAATATTCCTATAAGAGGGCCCTTTCAAGTTTTCGGGTCTTGGGTTGTTGGTTCCTTTTGCATTGCCTGAAGTTCTGTGTTGTTAAGTGGCCCCCCCTCTCAGTGTCATATTGAGAATGATAGTGGAACCAGAGTAGATGGAGTACTCATGCAATGTGCTAAGGTCTAAGAGGGATCTTCCCCTGTGGATCAATGATTGTAGATGACTAGGATACCCAGTAATTTGACCAATTTTTAGTTTCAGGTCTGTGACCTCATCATTATTCTGAGCCCAAATCAAAATATTGTTACCCTTAGGGGGCTGGATAAAATTCTGAAAATAGTTATCGCTTGCCTCTTTTTCAATGATGGCTGAGAGGTTGTCCTTGAGATTCGGAAAAGGTTGCAGGGTCAGCAAGGGTTCATGTAGACAAAATCTGGAGAGGAAATAAGCGGGAGATAGGGCGTTGTTGCCTAGTGAGAGAGACAGGGAAACACCTGCAGCAGTATGAAACGGTATGTGCTGAGACCCCATGAGGCTTGGTTGTGTCCACCACACCACATTTGCAACAAAACCAAACGAAGCACATGGTGCAGGTCTCTGGCACCGCTAGTATGGATAATCACCCCCAATCCCAAAAAAAATTGCACTCTAGTAGTTGCAGATCCATTGCGCCTTTAGTCTGAAGCTTTCTGGGGGAAGAAACTCTGTTAAAAGGCCGAGAGGCTTGAGAAAACAGCGGCAGTCAGCCATGGATGGTGTCGAGGAGAAACAATGCCAAAAATGAGCCATCGATTGATAGAAGGGAAGAAGCCTGAGCCACCATTCAGTCCTATCACAGGCGAGGGAGGTCGTTGCCTTGTCTCCGAGATGTCCAAACTCATAAACCCTAGCCTCCATAGATGTTCATCGCAGAGCTCTCGGATGCAGATCAAAATTTCTCTCTGTTTGGCTAGATCCTTGATGTACGTTGTGAACACCCATCTTGACATATGTTTTGTAGTAAATATTCTTAATCAATTCCAAATGGAGACGAGGCATGATCATTGGATAAAAACTAAAAATATTTTGACATATCCTCGTAGGACTATACATCATTCTCTAAGATATGTTGGTAATGAGATACAATTATTGGGCTATGTAGATTTAGATTGGGGAGGTAGTGATGCAGATGGAAAGAGAACTATTGGTGGATTTTTTAGCTTAGGATATTCTATGATATCTTGGATGAGAAGAAAACAAGATTCGGTTGGATTTAGGAGTGATGAAGTCGAATATATTATAACAAGTGAAGTTGGTAGAGAATTTTTTTGGCTTAGAAAATTTCTTTCATATTTGTTCGATGGACCTTTGGGCAACCGAAGTTGCATAAGGTTGGCAGAGAGCCCAATTTTTCATGCTAGGAAAAAATATATCAATAATAAGTACCATTATATTAGAATCTTGGTATAACATTGGGTCATGAAACTACAGTACATCTCCACAGATGAACAAGTAGATGACATATTGATGAATTATATTACAAATGAGAAGCTTGGGTATTTGAGAGACAAGCTTGGACTAGTTGATATCTCCTCCCTATTTGAGAGGGAGTGATGAAGGACATTGTTTCTCCATGTGTCATGCACTACGCCAAGACTAATAATCGTAGTTTCATAAGGTTGATAGAGAGCCCAATTTTTAATGCTAGGAAAAAAAATATCAATAACAAGTACCATTATATTAGAATATTGGTATAATATGGGGTCGTGAAACTATAGTACCTCTCCACAAATGAACAATTTGATGACATATTGATGAAGTCTTTTCCAAATAAGAAGCTTGGGTATTTGAGAGACAAGCTTGGACTAATTGATATCTCCTCCCTATTTGAGAGGGAGTGATGAAGGACATTGTATTCTCCATTTGTCATGCACTAAGCTAGGACTAATAGTCGTAAGTATAGTGAAGGCATTGGTAGGGAGAATGGAGGATCTATAAGCATCTAGGACCGATACTTCTTGAGGATTGGAAATCCAAGATAGGAGAAATTTCGAGGACTGATGCACTTTGAGGATGAGGTGGGGAATCTAAGATAAGAGTAGTCAAAGAGGACTAATATTCTTTGAGGATTAAGAATCCAAGATAAGAGTAGTCTTATAAGGAGATACTAGGTGAACATCCAAATGAGGTATGTGCCTTGAGAGACGGTGATGGTGGTGCCCAAATATATGCCTCCCAACATTGTGCTCTAATACAGTGGAGAGTTATAGTTGTTTATTCAAAGCCTTGCTTATTTTAAAACTGAAAATATTGTTATGATGTTGATCTTTGATGATGGCTTATCAATATGAGTTCTTCTTATGAGAATATTTCAATTTGAGTATCTTTGTATCTCATTATGTAATTATGAATACCTACCTAGTTAATATGGAATGCTGGAAATATAACTAGGTTTTTTCTTCACAATTATCCATGTACTTATCCACATATATCAATTACTCTGTGAATTATGGGGCAAAATTTTGTTTCTGCGAAGGTGTTGGGGAAACCTTGTTTCTATGAAGGTGATGGGGAAAATATGTTCTACGAAGGTGTTGGGGAAACTCTTCGAAGGTGTTAGGGAAACTTTGTGAATTATAGGAAAAAAATATGTTTCTTCAAAGGTGTTTGGGAAACTCTATTTTGTGAAGGTGTTGGGACAACTCTGTGAAGATGTTAGGGAAACTCTACGAAGTTACAGGACTGAAATTTTGAATTAAAGTGGTTTGACCAACTTTGATTCTTGTTTACTTGGTTTGGTTGAAGGAGATTCAAAAGGAGGGCTGACTTGGTTCCTTGTGGAGGTCCTTGTTTTGTTGTCTTGGATGTCTCACTTTGATCTAATTCTAAAAGAAGGGTTGTTTGGGTTTTTCCCCTTATGGGGTTTTTCCCTAGCTTGGAGCCGACATTTGATGTTCTTTGTTTCTTGTGATATTCATGAACTTTATGTTTTGCTAATTTCTTGATGAATAAGAACATAATAAAGTATAAAATCCAAAAAACTCTCACAAGTAATTATCAAGTAAGAGGAATCAACCCTAATCTAGAAACACATTGATTTCTCAACAGATAGTTTGTAAAGGTGTGTTGGAGATGTGGAAAATAAGGGAATTAGAAGAAATATTATAGATCTAAAGTTCCTAAGAAAGGGAATGGATCTAAATATGCTCCTCCTACATATGAAAAAACCACCTAAAATGAAGGAGGGGATGTGCATTTGGCTTCTTCAAGTACACATGTAGATCATGATGCATGGTAGGTTGAATTTGATGCATCCTTTGATATGACTCCTCACAAGGAGTGCTTCTGTGAGAATGAAAGATTCCATTGTGGTGATTTTTTCTTGGGATATGACTCGACAACTAGATTCATAATATGAGGAAAATTCAATTTGAAGCTCATGGGTGGAAGGATTAGAACATTCCCTAGTTTATTGCACATTCTAAGATTGGATATAAATTTGATTTTTATAATCAAGATGAGCAATACAAGTGTAAAATGAATTTTTAAAATGGTATATGCATGATGGTTCAAGGACAAATGGTATATCTAAGAGGAGTTCAGATTGGTACTTTGTATAATCTACTAGGTATCACTTCTGGTTATGGGTGTAATCGTTCCATTATTCCTAAGAGTGGAGAAAAATCAGAAAATTCTTCAATCTCTACTGAAAATACTATGTTGTGGCATAAAAGACTAGAACATATTTGAGAGAAGTACCTTTCAGTAATAAATGACAATGGTATGGTAGAAGGTATGCCTAATTGTTTTATGGATTTTTATTTATGTGAACATTGTTTATATTGGAAGAAGAATCGCATTATATTCTCCTTTGGTTCTACAAGGCCGGAAGGAATATTAGAGTTGGTGTATAGTGATGTGTTTAGACCTATGTTGATCCATCAATGGGTAAATATGTTTACTACATCTCATTTATAGATGAATTCTCGAGGAATACAACGATTTATTTACTTAGGAAAAATAAATAAATATCTGAGAAAATCAAAAAGTTTAAGGTCTTCTAAAAAATGAGATAGAAAAGGAAATTAAAGTGTCGAGGAAAAATAATGGTGGATAATTCTACAAAAATGAATTGGAAGAATTCTATAAGAAATGTGATATAACAAGGTAGAAGACTACTCCATCCACACTTTAACAAAATGGAATTGCAGAAAGGATGAACAAGAAGTTGATGGAGAAAGCAAGGAGCATGCTCAGTGGTGGAGATTTAGGACAAGAATTATGGGAAGAAATATTGGATATTGTTTGTTACCTAGTAAGTAGATCACCCTCATCAGTGTTGGATGATAATACTCCACATGATGTATGGACTAGTAAGAAACCTTGTCTGAAACATCTTAGGTTATTTATATTTGATGCTTATGTTCATGTTCCAAAGGAGAATAGGCGTAAATTGGATAGGAAAGTTGAAAAGTGTGATTTTATTGGATATAAAGATGGTCTAAAGGGTTATAAGCTTTGGAACCTAGAAACTAAGAAGGTTGTGTATAGTTGGGATAAAATACTTAGATAATTCAAAATTTTCAAGCATGAATTCCTACTAAGGGAGAAAAAAACTCGAAGAGATAGAGTTTAAATTGAGATATTATTAATCAAAATCTACAGAAGAAGAAGAATAAGAAGAACCATAAACTCTAGAATTACGGAGATAGGTTTAGGAAAGAAGGAATCCAAAAAATTTATTCTACCTAATATACATTCGATTTTTTTTTTGTTAATTATTGTCAATGATCCTAGAACTATTAGAGAGGAAATAGATTCAAGCGACGAAAAAAAATTGGAAAAATTTTATGGTTGAAAAATGGCAGTCATGGATAATAATGAAGCTTGGGATGTAGTGGAGTTTTCAGCTAGAATAAATCCCATTGGTATAAAATGGGTGTTAAATAAGTTGGATGTAGAAGGAAAAGTGGAGAATTACAAAGCTCGGTTAGTAGCAAAGGGTTATTCCTAGGTAGATGGACTCTAACTTTGGTAATATACTTTTCTCATGTTTGCAAGTTACCTTCTATTAGATTTATTTTATCTATTGTTATTTCTTTTTATCTTGAAGTGGAGTAGATGGTCGTAAAGATAAATTTCCTACAGGGGGATCTGAAAGAAGAAATCTACATGAATCATCCATAAGGCTTTGTTATGAAAAGAAATAAAGAGCTAGTATGCAGACTGGAAAAGTCCCTATATGCATTAAAGAAATCACTAAGGATGTGGTATCAAAAATTTGATACTATATATTGGGACTTGGCTTCACAAGGAGAAAAGAAGATCATTGTGTATATTTCAAATTAGTTGGTCGTCATGTTATTTATTTGGTTTTGTAATTGGATGATATGTTGATGATTGGAAATGACAAAGAAATTATCCAGGAAGTAAAAAATTACTTTTCCTCTAAATTTGATATGAAGGACCTTGATGTCACAAATTTTATATTAAGCATGGAAATCCAAAGCAATCAAGCAAGCATAAAATGATGGTTAAGGCATAATAAGTATGTAGAGACAATATTTCATAGGTTTAATATGCTTGATTGCAAACCACTAAAGTTTCCTATTCTTAATTGTAAACGTATTTGTAGATCAATGTCCCAAGGCACAAGAAGAGGAAGAGGACATGTCTTGTGTTCCATATGCTAGTGCAATTGGAATCTTGATGTATGCAATGGTATGTATTAATCCATACATTGCACATATTAGAAATATGTTGTTATAGATGGCAAAGGTGACGAAGATAATGGAAAAGGACAAGTGGATGAAGGCAAAATCTGAAGATGATTGCAACTAGAATGAAGATAAAAAAAGACAAAGATGGAGAAGATGCAGTAAATTTGAAGATATTTCTAGTATAGAAGAAATCCGCAATTGTTCTTAGAACCCACTCATATGGATAGAGCTCTGAAATATATTTCTAATGGTATATGGAAGTCAATAAATTTCCTCCTGGATCAGAAAATACTGGAAGTCAAAGGATAGAAACCATAAATTCAAGGTTGCAGCTAAAGAGATTGGTGATGGTATTAGTTGGATTTATTTTTTGCATTCAAAAAAACTTGGCAAGCAATTGGAAGGAGGACACTAGTTAAACAATGTGCAACTCTGGTGGCATATCTAGCACCACGTGTCCCCATCGACCCATCAGAGAAAATGCACTAGCCCAACCGCACCCGAGCATTAACAGAAAGGTGGGGGGGTCCATAATTCATGAATTTCCATACTTCTAATATTGAGATCGACGACTATGGTTAATAGTGGAGACCCCCCCTCTCTTTATCACCAAAACGCTCAGGGGATTTCTGCAAACCATGAAAGACTTTCCACGAAGGTGAACTATGTGGCGAGTGATAGGGACCCAATGACTACATGGCATGGGATAGAAGCAGTCGAGTTGGAGGTGATGGCGACCTATCAAGGTGACATGGCGCTTATACACAATGAAACATGGTATCCATTTTCAAAATTTTTGGGTGGCCAAGTGGGACATTTCCGGGTGACACATGGACTACTCACGAGAGATCATGTGGCCCATGTGATGTCGGCATGATGTCATTCAGATAGTCGAAAGGACCATTGATTGTTAAGCACCCATGGAGTCAGTTGTGTTTATGGTCCTTGGTTTTATGGACTAAGGGGCCAATGTACAGGGCACTTGGGAAATTTAATAGAATGGAAGAATTTGTCGCTATTATGTCGTATTTGGTAAATTGCACCATTACCAACAGTGAACTAAACTTGGAAAGTGTGACATTAGAGGCATGGATAGTTTTGATGGTTTATTTGGAAGTTTGGCCAAATTTAGCACTCAACCAAATTTAGAAATGTAGATAAAATCTGACTAAACCCTGTAAAGTTCCAGAATAGAAAAAATGGACAATTAATCTTAAAGAAACAACAAATCAGTGAATGAATACTTGGAGAGCACATTTAGATAACTTTCTAGAAGTTAGAAAAAGGCATAAATAATAGATCCATGCAAAGATTAAAGTGAAAGTTAACTAAAAATAAAAGAAGCCTAAATTATCAATCAAAATTCTTTATAAGCATAATCAATTAACAAAGACTGAATATTGTGTGGTGAGTGGGGTTGGATTGATGTTGCTAGTGTGGATGGTGGATTACCAATAATAAAATATTATTGAATGTGTTTGTGGTGAGTCTTTGAAGTGAAAAAAAAACAATTGTTTATGTAAGGATTTAGCCTTCATGATTTGGGTATGAAAATTATATGAAATATGAATCATTGAGGCTATGCAAGTTGTAGCTTGCAGATCAAGGATTGTAGTTCCTTCTAGTAGTTGTTGATAAATACTTAGGGGTTGAAGCTCCTTTTAGTGGTAGCTTATAAACTTAGAGGTTGTATCTCCTTTCACTTGTAGTTGATAAATAGGGGAGTAGTAGCTTCTTTTTGGTTGTATCTAGAAAACTTTGTAACAACAAGTAGTAGCTTGTCTTACGAAGAAATTGTAGAAAAGTTTGAAGAATATTTGTGTTCGTTTGTGTTACTTATTTTCATGCTTGTATGAATTAATTTCTGAAGTATTTCATGGTGTCCTAAAATCCTTGAACATGTGAAATAAAGTTTTAAAATTCCTACAATATTGATTCATCCCCCCTCTCAGTATTGCCATGGTTTATAACAATTGGTATCAGAGCAAACGAGTTTACTTCATATCAATTTAACAGTTGGAATAAATATCAAGGACCATGGAAAAGTAGGAAGGATTCACCAATAGGTCACATATGTTCAATGGAGCAAACTATGTTTTTTGGAAAGTAAGGATGAAGACCTATATTCAATCACTTGGAATTGATGTATGGGATGCAATGGAAGAATAATATCAAAAACCTCCAAAAATTATTATTGAATATCAGAATATGGAGTTTGCATGCAATGATAACTCCATGAATTCACTGCTTGCTAGCCTACTTGAATCACAACTAGTCAAATTAATGGATGGCACAACTACAAAAACTATTTGGGATAAGATGAGTAGTTGTTATGAAGGTGAAAAGAAGGTAAAGAAAGCTAAACTTCAGGGTTTTAGAATGAAATTCGAGTCTTTGAAGATGTATGATGATGAAGATATTGTAAAATACTTCTTAAGAGTCTATGAGGTTGTGAACACTATAAGATGTCTTGATGAAAATTTAGAAGAGCATGTCGTAATTTAGAAGGTGTTGAGTTATCTCCCTGAGAAATTTAATCCTGTGGTTTCAGCCATTGAGGAGATGAAAAATATGAATACTCTCACTCTAGATTAGCTACTTGGTACACTCACTTCCTATGAGATGATAATTTTAAATGGAAAACCTGCAGCAAAATATTCAACCTTCAAAGCAGATAAGAAGCTCAAAGAAGAGCATGCTGATTCTTGTTGTGAATTAGATGAAGAAGAAGCCAAGTTCATAAGGAATCTCAAGAGAATCTTAGGAAATTGTAAAGGAAACTTACCTCTTAAGTGATTTAATTATGGAAAATTTGGTCATTATGCTTTAAAGTAACCTGAAAATAAGAATAAGGAATATGACCAAAGGGAAAAGTTCAGGAAAGTGAAAAAATCTAGGAAGAAGGCCAAAAATAAGAGCTTTTACACTCAGGAATCCATCTCATTTGAAAATAAAGGCATGCAATCCTATGATGAGGATAGAGATGATGAAAGCACAAAAGAAGTAATGCTTATGGCTATAAAAAATCTGGAATTTGAATCCATTAATTCTGATGGTGAAGACGCCGAGGTGGATTTAGAAGGAGAGCTACTCAATGATCTTAAGGATATTGAAAGGTTGAGAAAGAAAAATAAATCTCAGAAAGAGTTATTGATCGAAGAAAAAGTTGAATCTATTGAACCATTGATCCTGCAAATCAAAGAATGTAAGAGAAATGAAGAAGCCAAAAATAAACAGCTCAGTGAAAAGAGTCAAGCATTTGAGGGGCTAGAAAGAGAAGTTGTTTTGATGAGGAAAGATTTGGAAAAGGAAAAATCCAGTTGAACTTTAATCAGAAGTTTGGAAAGGGGACTGATAATTTGAATGAGATTTTACAAGCATAGAGAGTTTCCACAAATCAAATAGTCTTGGATTTGAGACTGAATCTAGCTCAATAGTAAAATTAAAAGGAAAGAAACCACTTTCCTTTGTTCATGAAACCATAAATGGTGAAAAATAAAGAACTAATACTGAGTCAACACAATAGAAAAAAAATAAAAAATTACACAACAGTAGCAACCCAATATGAAGAGAAAAATTTCTCAAAACGAGTAGAGTTGGAGAGGAAAATAGAAATGCATAGAGAGCAGCCCAACAAAGCATTAGAAATTGATTTTATCCCAGGTATAATAGCATGTTTCCTCGATATTACTTTTCCTACACTAATAATGGACACAAGGCAACAAACTGTAGGGTAAATCTATTATACAGAAAACTCAGGCCAAGGAGAAGAAATTATTAGCAAATCATTCAGAGCAACAACAAACCTAGGTATAAAAAATCCTTTGATCCTTTGAATATTTTAATTCAATGCTATAACTATAAAAATTTTGGGCATAAAAAATTTGAGCGTAGATTCAATAATAAAAGGCCTAATACAGTTATTGAGAAAAACCAAAAGCCCAAAGTTTGGAAAGAAAAGGAGAATAAATAGTAGTGAAAAAATTGTCTTATATGCTTAGAACGAAGGGAATAATTGGTATGTGGATAGTGGTTGTTCCAAACACATGTCAGGAAACAAAAGACAGTTTTTTTCATGGAAACCAGTAGAAAAAGGTTATGTAACCTTTGGTAACAATGCAATACACAATATTATTGGAAAAGGAATTGTTAGTCTGTACGATGGTATAGGTAAAGCCAATAATTTTTTATTTGTTGATGGGTTGAAGCACAATATACTTAGTGTATTAGATGTGTGACCAAGGATATGATGTTCTTTTTAAGGCCAAAAATTGTCAAATCAAGTCTGCAGGCATTGATGAAGTTGTAGTTGAAGTTGTGACAACAAATTATTATTATTTATTGCATCAGATTTGTTCTGGCCACTAAAATTTGCGGAGAGGCTAGAATACATGAGATATCCAAAACCAAGAAATATTTTATATAAATTCCACCTAGAAGTGTCTCAATTAGATTATTAACCAATTTTTAAATATTTCCTAAGTCTAAAATCAGGGAATATGGTTAATTAATTAGTATTAATTGAAATAGGGAAAGAATAGTGTATAAAATCACATGTATCGATCCAGAGATGATCTATTCATTGATTATGTTTTAATATTGGTCTTTGGTGCTCCAAAAATGAATTATAAGAGGAGATCAATGTGCTGATGGAGAATACACTTGTACAGTTTGATTTCTTAGTAGATCGATTTCCAGAGTAGCAACAGTCAGTTGTCGGAGAGAGAGTTAGAGATCGAAGCCGTGAGATAGGGGAAGAGATAGTGAGGCTGGAGGATGCATTACAGATCCAGTGAGTGCATTTGCAGAGAGGGAGAAGAGCCACAAAGAGGTTGATGTTGGCGCAATGAAGTAGTCTCTAGAGGCAAGATTGATTTGTTGTGAGGAGGAGACATTTTTCAGTTCCAGAGGTTGGGAAGAAGTCCCAAAGTGTTGGAGAATCATATTTCCAACCAACAGAAGGAAGAAAAACTTCACCAGAAATCAATCTGAGGCTAGATGTCCATCCAGCTACGCAGAGCAGCGCAAAAGCATACGTAGAGGGTCAGAGGGCCATATTTCTGAAGGCAATCCACGTTGGGAGATTTCTTGTGGGGTGAGGAAAATTCCTCACTAGATTTATGCCAATATTTTTCTATGTAGGATTTCCATTATTTTACCATCCAATTGTACCCATATTTCCTCACTGCTACTTAATAATAAAACCCTCAACTGCTCCATCGGTTTTCCTGAGTTGGGTTTTTCCGGGGACTTTTGTCCAAAAATAATTGTGCAAATTTTATGTGTGTGTGTGCTATCGTTTCTTCCAGTGTTTATTCTTCCACATTTTTATTTGTGTAGATTGCAATGTGATTTATTCACTATTTGTAGTAGAAAACAACAAATAAATTATTAAATAAAATTGACAATTAGGAGAATAATTTCCATTTTCTGCAATAAGATTTCGATTTAGGAATTTTCCCATTATATCAGAGCACAGATGATCAGCTGGAGAGCTCAGAGGTGAAACAAAGGAATTTCGATGTTTAGTGTGGGCAACAAATCGAAATTCCCAAGGGCAGCATAGGCACTTTTCCAGAAGGTCGAGTTGCTTGAGGAAATTTGATTTTTATAAGAGGTAGAAAATTTTGAGTTTTCCATATCAAGTGATTCCAGAGGTAGAGGGAGCAACTCATAAATTATTTTTTAGCATATCTCTATCTAGACGTAGAGGGATTTTGTAGCAGTTTTATAGTGTAGAACCAACGTCGGGTGAAAGAGAAAAACACACACAACAGATGGAAAATTTCTCTCAGGGGATCTTGAGTTTTAGACATCTAATTTTTCCAATTGTAGATTGGAAGTATTTGTGAGCATATATTCTCACTCCACAAGGGAGTGCGAATATCAGAGGAGAAACTAAGCAAAGGGAAAGAGTGAGATTTTCGAGGTTTATTTCTCTAGTTTTTGGTTTCCAGATTTTGCAGCTCTGCAGGGATGGTCATACGAGTTAACCAAAGGAGGTTGTGCAAGTTATCTAGAATGCAGATCGAATTCCAGTTATCAGAGGAAGTGTGAGATGTCTAATGTGATTTTCAAAGAAAGGAAGGGTCTCAGCTAGGGACTAGGCTCGATAGGAGATAGTGGGCCACCAAATCTAGGTGAAGGAGGATTATGAGACTTCGGTGTGCCATATGGGAAGGGTCCAATGCAATTGCAACAAGGATATCAATCATATTAGTTGCATTTTGTTGCAGCGGGATCATCACCTTTGCTACGGAGCCCACAGTATCATAGTAGTAGATTTAATGTCAACAGGCGTTGTAAATCATTTAGATGGAAGTTTCGAATCTAGTTGTATTCAATTCCCAGGAAACGGTTGTGGAGCTAGATGCAGTGACACGGGATGTGTGAATTTCCCAGTTGCAGTATGCAGGTGTAGTTCTAGCCAAGAGATTCCCAACACAAAACTACACAATCCAGTTTCCAGTGTAGGAGGACATTGCAAGTATCCAAGAGGGAGCAGAGATATTTCCCATAGGTAAATCATGACTCATAGGGAGTGTAGCTTCATAGGGAGAAACCCTATGGAAGCTAGTACTTTAGGATATGAGGATATCATACTCATTATTGCAGTATTTGCAACAACAGTGAAAAATCATTTATAGAGCAGTAGTAGCAGCAATATGAGTAGATCATATTTCTCTATGTTCATTGATATATATCTAGGAGTGAGGTGGGGTGACTTGGTTTTGTAGCCCTAGAGCTCTACAGACAGATGGGATCCTTGAGGAGTCAACCTCTTGGATAAGTACCTTGCTATAGGGGCCCACAATTTTCAGTAGCAGGATGGAGCAGTGCCAGTTGGTGTTGTCATATACCAGATTGACAGTTGCAGAGACTAGTAGCAGTCAGATGATGGGGAGCGCAGTGCAAAGTTGGAAACAATGCAGATGGCACATTACAGAGTTAGCTGTAGTGAAAATTCCTTAGTGATAATGCAGATTCTAGTAGCACTCAGGACTCGAGTGACATATGCATCATATTGAACACAGTTAGTTTAGCTTTGGATGTTTTTCAATCATAGATGTTGTAGTAGTGGGTGTTAGTGTCAGTGTTTGCATCCTGCCATCAGTGATCAAATTCCTCTTTTCATATCATTTTAGGAGTCCCACTCAGAATTTTTTTATCATTCCACTAGGTCATGCAAATAATTAGTCACTGATGGTAGTCACAAGTTCAAAAATCATCACTCTTCCACAAATTTGATTACTCGTTGGCATATCTTCACACCTTGCTGACTTTACACCATCCATAAAATCAATATCAATCATGTCATCTTGAAATTCAGTCCTTCAAGGTCTCATTAGGTCTTTTAGGGTTTTCATGGTTCAATAAAAGTTCATTCAATTGCATAAAACCAATAATGAAATATGATCCAAATAAACTTCTCTTCACTATGTGAAGATGATTTGTGAAGAAAATATCTCATTTTAGCATGTAATTTTAAGTTCAAATGTAATTTTTTATATTTTTCATTATGTAATTCTATGTCTTTCAAATGTAATAATTTCACCATCCCAAAGTTGCTAACTTGGTTTTCCAAAGATGCCAAAACATCAAAATGTAAATTCAAAGAGTTCTTAGTCCATCAAATTAATCAATTGCCAAAGAAAAGAAGTCAAAATGAAAGGTAATGTTTCAAATGTTTAAGTGAATGATAAAGGAATAAAGTGGGTCCCAAGGCCCAAATCATCAAATTCATGAAGTATAAAAGCCCTCAAGACACTCATTTGTCCTCTATGTTATCAAGATATCACTCACATAGCTCATAAAATCGTATTTTAAGGGTGCAAGGTCGAAAACCTTGGAGGCATTGCTCACCTAGAAAGAGGCACTACGTATAGAGCCAGAGCATTGCGCATATAGCCAGAGGCGCTGCGCACCTGGAAAACTTCATCTGCAGCCTCCCAAACTTTGTGTCAGAAATCCAAACCTTCAGCAAAGGTTGTAACTCCTTCTTGGAAAGTAAGAAAGTCACCATTACACCCTCCTTCATTCCTCAAGTGCAAATTTCATGGTATTTAAGTTTTTATGAAAAAATTGGAGAGTTAAAGGCTACAAACCCTAGTTTTACTTCCTAATCCCAAAATTTGATCCTTGAAAACCCATTTTATCCTTCCTACATCACAAAATCCTATCCCTACCCCTATCATCAAATCCCTATCCCAAACCCCTTTATCCCATAAACCCTACGACCTAGGTATTTCAAATTCCTAGGCTCCCAAATCCCCTTACCTGTAATAAAATTCCTATTCCAAATCCCACAACATTTCCACTCCCTGTCACCTCCCTCAATTCAATAATCCCTTCCCCCATCTCCCTAATCTTTTCCATGCCATTCCCCACTCCCTAAACCTACATTTCACTCCCAATTAATCTCCCTAGGGTTTCTAGCCAAGACACTATGGAAGAAGAAAACAGAGAATTCAATGAGGAAGAAGAAAGAGAAGAGAGGAGGCCACACAAAGGAGGGAAAATCCTTAGATTTGAGCCTACAAACACCAAAGAACTCATGGCCTCTACCATGACAGTGACATGTTTCAAGGATGTAGGATGCTTTGAATTTTGTGAGAAAATACAAAAGGTCCAACATCACCCTATTTTGAGCAGGCTTTTCATTTCTAATCTTAATGATAACCAGGTTACCCTTGTTGGTGTCACTTTCATAATATCTACATCTATCATAGAAGATGCCACTGGAATTCCAAATGTTGTTGAAAATGGTACAAGGCAAAGGACTTGGAGATTCATTACTTTGACCCATATATCAGGCCAAGCTACAAGAATGAAATAAAAATGTTCTTTCCTTTCTCTTACCTCCTAGATAGGTATCCCCCATGATGAAAATCATCATGAGGTACTTTTATTGTGAAGGAAGGTTCTCTAGACTCTAAACCTACCATATCAGGTTATTAATGCACTTCACAAGGGTCAAGATGCTCAACATACCTTATTTTCTCTTTAGGGACATTGAAAAAATGGCATACATTGTTCAAAAGAGAGATTATGACCACCAAATGAGAAGTCTTTTTCACCACTCTCTCATCAAGATCATTGTCCTCCATCACCTTGATAAATTTAATATCTCATGGGACACTTTCATAGCTAATGATATCTTTACTGCTCCACAAATTCAACATGCTCAAGTTGTGCCTCCACCATCTCACCCTTCCACATCCATTCCTCCATCTGAGCCCACAATACCTACTTCTTCATCAACTCAAATTACTCCATCCATTTCACCACCATCATCACCATTTCACACTCAGATTGGGTCATCTAGCATGGTTAAGAACAATGAGATTCAAAAGACCAAAGTGGTTGAGATAGAGACATTGGCTAAAACATATGAGATAGGTCATAGGTAGGTGTTTGCTCCATATACTGTGGAGGGGACCTACCTTCTTCACCAACAAAGCAGGTACAAAAGGGCAAAGAAAAGATGGTAGAGGAGGATGTACATGAGGCAGCCATTAATGATGAGGATGATTTCCATGAAACAGAGACTGATTTTGACCTTGTTGATTTAGATGATGAGCATGATAATGAGGCCTCCAAAATTATTATCAAATCGAAGAATGCCCAAATCAATGAGCTTCAGACCAATTTAGAGAGATCTCAGTTTGTATTTGCATTTCATAAGCATGAAAATGAAAAACTTAGACCATCATGGATATTCAGCTTCTCGGGGAAAAAAGAGAAGAAAACAAGGCAAATTCCTTGCTTGATGAGGAATATGGAAGAAATAGTGAAACCAATGAAGCAGAAGAACAAGTGTCAAGGAGAAGGCCTAGGACTAGAGGCCTGAAAAGAGCTCTAGAACTTGAGAGGAAAAAGGAGGTTGAGCTTGCTAATCAGCTCACTTTGAATGAACAATTTGCAGTGGTAATCAATGAGAAATGGGAGAAATTTCTTGACAGGGCTAACTAGCACCTTGAGAAGCTTCTAGAGAAGGAAAACAAAGATAATGATATATTGAGAAAGAGGGCCAAGCATTATGCCAAGAAAAACAAAATTGCAAGGTCAAAACTTAAACAAGACAATGAAAAAATTGAAGCCTTGACCATGCAAGAAGAGAAAAGAAGGCTTGATATCCTTGCTGAAGCCTCACTCCATGCCTAACCATCATCATCAGCCACCATTCAACAAATTTTTGCAAGTTTTGCCACATTTTTGCAAAATTTTGAAGTTTTGTGCATACTTGGACAGTCATGTGTCAGTTGGACTATTTTGAGGCATATTTTGGCCAAACAGAGACCACCATTGGATTCATAATGATGAAGACATGCACCCTAGAAATTTGCTAAGTTTTTTGGGATAAAATGGTCAGTAAAAAGGGCAAAAAACACCCAATAATCATGTTTCTGCCCTCTTTTTGAAGTTGGCACTATGCGTAGAGCAGTCTTGGGAGAATTAATTTTTGGGAGGTAAAATCAAGTCAACTCTGAAAAAAAAACACATATTCGAAAAGTAGACTGGATAAGATTTCCAATGAGCTATCGTGAACTCAGTTTGGACATTGGGAACCCCTCCAAAACTCAGCTTGAAGTTGGCACTGCGCATAGGACAGTGGCGCTGCGCATAGGACACATTTTTTGAATTTGCTGATATTTTCCTACTTTCTCATTCTTTCCAGTTTGAACATGGTCAATGGTATTTTTACCAATGTAAATCATGAATTTAAAATTAATTATGATGTTTTTACACTTACCTAGGGTAAATACATTAGGTGAAAAGTTTTGATGAAATGTAATGAATTAGTTTGAAAAACATGAGGGATGAGTCAGTTTGACCTCCCTACACTCTAGGTATTCAACTCAGTTTTTGGTGGAACTGCTCCTCCTCTCATGGATTCGACCCCTGAGGATGGGAGGATTTGTTTTGAGGTCTATATCATGTACTTTTTGACTCATTACATAGTTTGGAAATTTTTGGATGTAAAGGCATTGATCAAAGACTCTAGTGTAATCATTTTGGCAGGAAATTAATGAAAAGGTTGCAGCTACTTCTTTGGGATACTAGTGGTATGAGAATTTAGCATTGTTTTTATTATGTCTCATTATGTATGAATGTTTTTTTTCATGATCCATTTCATTTCTATGATATGTTGGTTTTTATGTTGATGAACATAATACATCTCTCATGCTCTGTTTTGGAAAAACCTTCATAGTCTGTCCATCCTCTTCAGTTTAGAAAGAATTCAAGCCAGGCCTTGCTCTTTATAGCACTTCACATGTCTGATCCATCTCACCCCCAAACCCTAAGTGTTAGGTTTTCTACCTACCTTGCCCCATTGAATCTTTGCAACCCTAATCCTGTTAGATCTAAGACTTTTGTGATCCATAATAGAGATAAATGTCTTTTGGATTAATCACATCATTAGGATTTGGTTGACGTTTCGAACCATCTAATTTGGTTCATCATCAGGACAAGGTGAAGAAGGAAATCGATCTCATTGAATAAATAGTAAGGATGCATCATTTCTCGGTGATAGTTGTTCAAACTAGCTGTTATAAACACTAGCCATTATTTAGTTAATTAGTTGAAAATTTAAAAGTTTTTTAAATTATTTTTTAAATTATTTTTTTATTATTATTTTAAAATATTATTTAGAATGGGGAGGGGTAAAAATTAATATAATAATTTTATCAAAAATTATTAAATTATAAAATTAATAAGGAGAAGGGGTAAATACTAGTATAGGGAATAATATTAATAAAAAAGGGGGTTTAATGAACAATAAAAATAATATGTAAAAAGGAAATTATAAAATTAATAAGGTGAAGGGGTAAACACTAGTATAGGGAATAATATTAAAATATTGAAGTTATTAAGAGAAATTAATAAAAAGGGGTTAATGAATAATAAAGAATAATATAAACAAAAGACGAAACTGTCCAACATGAACCATAACTTTTAAGCAATTGATTCACATCCCTTCGCCGTCGTCAGACCTCTGCTTGGCCCTCCGGAACCTAGCGTCCAGAGGTCAAGATTGGCCTCGATTCCATTTAGGATAGCACCAGCACACGAGGGCGCGCACTACTACACGAAGAAAAATGAGAAAAAAATGAAGGTTGGGCTCCTTGCAAGCTGTGCACATGCTGAAGCAGATTTGGAGGCGGCTCCCCTTCACTTGCAGGACCATAGAAGCCACGCAAACAGGAAGGGGACGGTCTCCTGTCCCGAGGTATTCTTGAAATATTCCAGGAGCCTTCACACAATGATTGATAACAATCCAGTCATTGGGGAACCTTTGGAAGAATCGACGAAGAAGAAAGTTTTGGAAATGTGGAGTGGTTGCGCATGTGGATGCGCAACTCTACCCTCGGTTGCCGTCAAACTTGAGCCTATGCTCTAGAGCGTACCCCCTGAGTCAAGGGGCCAAGACAGTTCTCACACCTTCCAAATTCATATTTCTATGCTTTGTGGTAAAACCTTACTCTGCTGGGTTCGATCTACGGATTTGGTGCAGAGCCTTGCACAAGAACTTGAACATAAGCAGGGGATCCCTTCTACCATACAGAGATTTCTGTACAGGGGTAAGCAGCTCGAAAACTCTCTACCTCTCTCTTTCTACAATATAGAAAAAAATGCTTCTGGTTTTAATCCTACATCTACATGGAGGGGCTTCAGGGTAGTCATCCTCTTCAAAAGCATTCCATTACAAGGATGCAGTCCATGCTTAGCACCCCAAGAAAGTAGCCCAGACCCCTGAGGCTCCCAAGCCATTCTTAGTGGATAAAATGGAGGACATTCCAGCTATTGAAATCTCCCATACATCACTTGATAATTAGACTCAACTAATGGCAGAAAATGCCATCTTTTGGTGATTCAATGGATTATGGCCTTGCTCAACAGATTTCTATCAATGGATCCACTCCACTTGGACCAATAACAGCATGGTCTTATTCTGCTCAAAGGGTTTTTTCATAGTTCTGTTCACATTCAATGAGGATTATCAAAAAGTCTTAATAGAGGGACCCTAGTTTTGTGGAAAAGCAGGGCTATTCCTCACACCATGGTTCCCAGACTTCAATCCCTCCATGGCCGTCATCATCAAGCTCCCTATATGGGTCTGGCTTCCTAACTTACCTGCTCATCTTTGGCACTTCTTAGTCTTTCAAGGAATTGAAAACACCCTCGGACGCTTCCTGGCAACGGACACCTCCGGAGAGGAAGCAGGCATATATAACTTCAGCAGAATCTGTGCTGAAATAGACATCAGAAAAGGCTTTCCTAATCAAATCATTCTCAAAGTGGGAGACTTCCATTGGACTTAGACCCTGGATTATGAGAACACAACTTTTAGATGCTGTCATTTTCATCAAACAGGGCACCTTTAAAACTCTTGCCCCTCCTTCCTTGCCCAAAAGGAGAAGAACAACTAGAAATCAAAATCCAAAAGCTGGAAACCTTATGTACCGCCACCTGTGGATGACATTGACTCCTTCAGCTCAGATGAGGAAGAGATCGAAGCAAATGATGAAGAGGCAAAGAAAGAGAAGGACATGACCTTGGCAGACCCTGGTGAGCCCAACGGTCCTACGAGCGCTCAGAAGTAGTCTCATGAAACCTCTTCCTCATACTCTGATAAGGAGCCATCTCCTTCAGTCACCAACAATCTTCAAGTGTTTCTAGCACACCCTCCCCAGGATGGCTGGGTAAGAGAGTAAAAAAAGAAGGGAAAGAAATGTTGTACTGAAGACTCCACCCATTCTGGGTAGACTCTTGTTTGTGTCTTTTAGCCCCCATGTTCATCTTCTGGGCTCTCTTTACTTCTCTCTTGGCTAATCATGGGATCGACGTTGATTTTTCATCATTTCTAGTTACCCAAATCTCTATCCTCTCTTGTTTGTAATCTCAATGTACCATACGCTTTACTAATAGAATTAGTCTAGTTTACCAAAAAAAATAAAAATAATAATAATATAAAAAGGAATTATAAAATTAATAAGGAGAAGGGGGGGGGGGGGGATACTAGTATAGGGAATAATATTAAAATTATTGAAGTTAATAAGAGAAATAATAAAAAAGGGGGGGTGGGTGGGGGTGGGGGGGGGTTGGGGTTTATGAATAATATAGAATAATATAAAAGGAATAATTCTAATAATTCTAAAGAGTGGAGAGGGGGGGGAATATCAACAAATATGTGTGTGTGTGTGTGTTAATAAAAGCTAAGAATCAACAATACGAGGGATGATATCACAAGAAGAAGTTGCATAAAAACATAAACCAAAGAGAAAGAAAACAAGGATACAAAAGGAGGAGGGAAAAAATCAAAACAAAGGGAAGAGAATAAAATCAAATACAAAGGAAACAACACACGAGGGATGAATCACCTTAAGAGGGCCGGAACCCAACTCTTACTTAATTTCCACCCATCATCTCTGTTGATATTTTTAGGATGTCTCTCACTTTCAATAGCCTCCCTCAGCTTTCTATGATGGAAGTGATCCACCCTAGCGATGACTTTGGAGTCTTCAATGCAAACATGGTGACATGATTTCCCAACATGTTCCACAAGGGCAGAAGTGCGAGAACAACTGTGCCTAATGTCTACAACATGCTCATGGATTCTCTGTATAATGGATTGACTGGTTTCCCCAATATAGGGAGTACCGCATGAGCAAGGTACTAAATAAACACCTTTCATGTCCTTGGGATCTATAGGGTCCTTAACCGATCCGAGAGAATTCCTGATAGTACAGATAGGTCAAAAAGAAGAGGCGACATTATTCCTCCTAAAGACACGGGAAATTCTACCAGAGGTCCCTTAGATAAACGGAAGATTCACCTTGGAGATAGGATCCAATCGAGAAGATTTGTTTCTTGAGCCTTTATATATTATTTTTATTATTCATTAACCCCCCTTTTTTATTAATATTATTCCCTATACTAGTATTTACCCATTCTCCTTATTAATTTTATAATTTAATCATTTTTGCTAAATTATTATATTAATTGTTACCCCTCCCCCCTCTAAATAATATTTTTAAATTAATTTTAAAAACTTTTAAATTTTCAACTAATTAACTAAATAACGACTAGTTTTTATAACGGCTAGTTTGAACAACTATCACCGGGAAATGGCGCATCCTTATTATTTATTCAGTGAGATCGATTTCCTTCTTCACCTTTTCATGAGGATGAACCACATTAGATGGTTTGAAACGTCGACCAAATCCTAATGATGTGATTAATCTGAAAGACATTTATCAACCCTAATCCTATTTTCCCTAACCTAGCCTTTTTGACCTAATATCCTCATTTAGCGTCCCAGTTCAAGCAAATCAAACCCCTATACTTATACCTAGCCTAAAACCCTAATTCATCCAACCCTTTTGGCTGTGACTTTGTGGAGAGATACCTCTCTGGTTTGGTAGGGATAGATACCAAGCCAAAAGATTGGTCTATGGTTACCTCTGTTGGGATTTCTTCTTCAACCTTAGAGATCTGGCGGAGTGATAATAGCGACAACGACAAAGTTGCAGTGCAGATGCAGTGTTGGCAGCAATTCAACAAGGTTAGCAGCAAGATGGATGCAACACATATCAGCGTTGTGCAGTGGTTGGTGAGCAACAACAGCTAGACATCAACAGTGTGACAAGAGATGGTGTAGAAGCATTGTTACTACCATATGTGCATCATCACTATAACACATTCCTCGCTAATAGGAAGCCATATTTTTTTTAGCATTGGATGTGTTATAGCCACAGAAATTTGTGGAGATGAAAGAATACATGCGATGTCAAAAACCCAGAAATCGTTTTTCCAAATTCCACCTAGAAGTGTCTCAATTAGATTATTAACCAATTTTAAAATATTTCCTAAGTCTAAACTTAGGGAATATGGTTAATTAATCAATATTAATTGATATAAGGTGAGAATAGTATAGAAACCCACATGGATCGATCCAAATATGATCCTAGCCATTGATTATGTTTTAATATTGGTCGTTGGTGCTCCAACAATGGATTATAAGAGGATATCGATGTGGTGATGGAGAACACACTTTTAGAGTTCGATTTCTTGGCAGATTGATTTCCAGAGTAGCAACAGCCACTTTTTGGAGAGAGAGTCGGAGATCGAAGCAGTGAGACAGGACCAAAGACAGTGAGACTGGAGGAGTAATTCCAGATCCAACGAGTACATTTGCAGTGAGGCAGAAGATCTACAGGGAGGCTGACGCTGGGGTAGTGCAATAGTCTCTAGAGGAAATATTGATTTGCTGAGAGGAAGATACATTTTCAATTCTAGAGGTCGGGAAGAAGTCCCAGAGTGCTGGAGAAGCATCTCTCCAATAAACATAAGGCAAAACAACTTCATAAGATATCAGTTTGAGGCTAGACGTCCAGCCAACTACGTAGAGCAGCGCAGACGCTGATGCAGAGGGTCAGAGGGCCATATTTCTGAAGGCAAGTCGTGTTGGGAGATTTCCTATGGGGTGAGGAAAATTCCTCACTAGGTTTCTTCCAGTATTTTTCTCTGTAGTGTTAGCCCAGGTATGTCAGTGATCAAATGGCTCTTTCAGTTGTTTTCCAGGAGGTCATAGGTCAAAATTTTTACTTTTTCGAACTAGTTCTCAGAAATAATTTCAGTCACTGAAGAGGTCTAAATCATGTTTGTTGCTCCTTCATTCCATTCATCACCACCATTGTCAAGGTAATCATCATCAATAGTCTCAAGGTCACCATCTTCATCAATATCATTTAATAGGTCTGGGGTTATGTCATTTCATTACATTTAGGTCAAGTCTAGGCTCAACCCTTCTTTTGGAAAAATCATCAAATTTTCACTAAAAAAAGCAGTGGCCCTCCACTTCATCCATAAAACCCTAGTAAAGGAGTAGACATCATTTTGAATTTCAAATAAAGCCATCTCTCTTGTTTCATATGGCTCAAATTTCGAGAAAAGTTTTAAAGCTAGTTTTACTAACTCATTGTTTCATGGAATTTATTTTCACTATCTTACTATCTCTTTTAGAGGATCAAGAAATCATTATCCACTACCAAAGCTCCAAGGAGGTCAATTTGACCTATTGTTCCAGTGAAATGAAAATGGAGTCATTCTTAGTTTTTAAAGACATCTCATCTTATTTGAAAAGGTCATAATCAATATGAAAGTTCAAAGGTCTTCAAAAGTAGTCTCACTGCTTCAGGAAAAAGAGAAAATTTGTCTCAAGGTGAAATTTAAAAATGCTTGAGGTCAGCTCAAATGCAAAAGAGGTTAAATCATGCTCTCTCATCTTACTCCAAGCCCAAATAGTCACCTTTCATCACAAAAACTTCAAAGAAATTTTACTGTGCGTTCTTACCTTATCTGAGACAGTAGTATGTTACTTTCCAAGCTGTTCAAAGTGTCAAAGGGTCATTTACAAATGTTTAAATGTAAAGAGCTTTTCACAAATTTGAAAAAGAGAAGTTCATTTCATCCCACGTGAAGGAGTAAAAGTCATTGTCAAATGTGCAAAAATGGGTTTAAAAATGTTTTTGTAAATATTAAAGGGAAAGAAACCTCACCCTTTTTTAGTGTTGTTTGTTTATATATGTAAGAGCCACGTTGATTATCCCTTCTCACTCGAAAAGTCCTCTCACAAAGTCTGAAAATGAAAAACCACAATCCTACATTACTGTGGTGAGCAAGAAATGCACGTTATGTTTCTGTTGCAAAGCAGAAATCTATTGTTACGCTTCTGTAGAGTGGGAGAAAATCCATGTTACGTTTGTGTTGCAAGGCAAAAATATATTGTTACATTTCTGAGCAGAGTAAAAAACATTGTTACGCTCCTAGGAAATTTTAATTAGCAGTGTTACGCTCCTGGAAGAGCATATATTGGTCTTGTTACGCTTTTGGGCAGTGGAGATGAGTTTGTTACGCTTGTGGCAAAGCTTGAAGGTAGTTGGGCAATTTTAATTAGCAGTGTTACGCTCCTGGAAGAGCGTATATTGGTCTTGTTACGCTTTTGGGCAGTGGAGATAAGTTTGTTACGCTTGTGGCAAAGCTTGAAGGTAGTTGTTACGTTTCTGTGGTGACAGTTTCTAGTTGTTACACTTCTGCAAGGTGAAAGTTTCCGGCGTTTTCAAGCTTCAAACCCTCCAAAAACCTTCAAAGCTTGTGTGGCCTTTAATAAAAGGTAGGCCTTCATCCCTGCTAGTATTTGGTTTAATGTTGAGTTTTTAAAGGCACGTCATCTTCTTTTATTTTCCTCTCCATGCTTTTCGCTGTCTACATATATATTTTTTTATATGTTGACAAACCCTAACCTACACTTTTCAACATAAATCCTAACTCATCGTCTAAACTATGGTTCCTATACCCCCATGCTCCATAATCACAAGCCTATTCCCATACATCATCCATAACTTGAATCAAACCAACAAAACCTCCAATTTCTAGACTGTTGAAAATAGACATGACTGTGTTTTAGGGTTTAGAAGCATTTTCACTTACCCATTTTCACCCATTCTACTTGCATTGTGGAGCTAGAGAGGCAGGCCACCTTCACAAATTTTATCAAAATTTTTCTCCAACTCCATAACCCTCAAAAATCAAAATATTCTTTCACTAGTATTTTTCCCACAGCCTCATTTGGGAAACGACTGTGTTTTAGGGTTTTGAGGTACTTCTACTCCTCCATTTCTCTTCATTCAACTTTCATTGTGAAGACAAGACACAACCCTATTCACTAAAATCTTATCACAATTTTTACTCATCTCCATCATTCCTTTTTCACCTCACAAATTTGTCTTACTGTTGCATAGGCTATTCTCACAGTCAAATTTGGGAATTTCCTGTGTTTTAGACATTTGAAAGCCTTTCACTCATCCATTTGCCTTCATTCCACCTTCAACTTGAAGCTAACACACAACATTACTGCCTCAATTTTTTCTAGAATTTTTCGAAGCTTCAAGACCTTCCATTTCATCCACCAAACTCGCACCTTCATACACTCTGTCTTTCAAAATTTCCATTCTCATCCACTCATTTCATTGACATCCCAAATTTTTCATCATTCCAGTGACCAACATCATGGAAAGTGACAAGAAGAGCTTCAAAGGAGGGTTATATCTCAGACTTGAGACATTCACCATGCGCGACATCAATGCTTTTCCATTGGCCAGAAGTTGCTTTGAAAGAACTCAGTGTTTAACATTTTGTGAGAGGCTAGTGGAAGGAGGGTATCATCTTCAGTTATCTAGTCTTTTTGCAACCAGATACAACATGGGAAAGGTCACACTTTTAGGTATGGAGATCACTTTATCACTTGACCTAATTGCTTCAGCTAGAGGTATTCCTTCTCAGGGAGAGCAGTGGTTCAAGGGTATGGATCTTGACATTGAGAACTATAAGCAGTTTCTAAAACCTCATGCTAGAGATGATCCAAAATTCCTTTTTTCCTTTTATAAACCTCAGAAACTAGTATGATCCGTTGATGATGTTCATAATGAAGTACTTTACATGTGAAGGAAGGTTCTCTAGGCTATACAAGTATCACATCAGGCTTTTGATGCACTTTATCAGAGTCCAAACACTTGATTTGCCTCATTATTTATACAGGAGCTTGGTTAAGATGGCTGAGAAGGTCCAGAGCAGAAGAGAAGATCATCATACTAGTCTCTTTTATCATGACCTTATCAAGCTCATTGTGTTGCATCAATTGTCTTCCATAAACATGACATGGGAAGACTTCTTGGAAAGGTTATCAGCAGCGCTTTCTGTCTTACCTATTACATCATCACCACAGCCAATGGAGATTGGCTCTTCTAGTATGCCTATTCATCTTTCAGATGTCCCTAAGTTTGTGGGATTTTCTCACACATATGAGCCTAGGCAGAAGACAAGTTTTTTTTCTTAAGTCTCCAGGGATGTCTCTTACATTTGACACCCATGATGAGAAATGTCAGATAGAGGAGAAGCCTCTTTTGCATCAACTTGATGAGTCAACGTCAATGGAGCCTAAGGTATCAGAACATGAGAAGGTCAAATCAGTTTAAGACATCATCAAAGAGAAGGATAAAGAGATTGCAGAATTGAAAGAAGCCTTCTCCATTGCCAAATCTCGGATTACTTTCCTTGAACAGGAAAATCTTCAATTGTAAGTGAATCAGCTCCTCCAAAGTACATACAAATCATACATGGAAGCAAGAAGAGCTAAATGAAAGAAAATTATTATTGTTGAAGTAGTGCAGGAGATAAAGGCTGAAGTACATGCAAAAATACCAAGAACAAGAGGCCTAGAAAAGGCATTTGAGCAAGAGAAACAACAAATTCATCAACCTGAAGTATTAACATTTGATGAGCTCATTTCCATGGAGATTAATGAGGATAGATAACTTTGGCTATCAAGAGTTAATGAACACCTGAAGAAGTTATTGAAAAGGGCCGAAAGGGATAACAATCTGCAAAGGCACATGACAAGTCATTATCGAACCAGGGATACCATTTCTCAAGTAAAGCTGAAACAAGTCAAAAAAAGGCTTAAAGAGGCACAAATGAAGCTCAAGGAGAACAAAAACTTGGATTTATTGGTTGAAGCTTAATTAGCTATATACCCTATCTATTTGAGATTAAAAGGACCAATTTTGAAGGCTTTGGAGCAATTTTGATATTTTTCATGATTTTTGGCAGAATTTTGGAAATTTGTCATTGCAGAAGGGTAACGGACACTTACGACTTATTTATTTAGAGGTAGCCAAATGTTGATTTATTTACATGGATGGATGTATTTTGATTATTACATCATAGATCAGTAACCCTCCTGGCTTGACAAGCTGCAATTTGGGAGAAAAAGCTGAAAACCCACCTATTTTTCATGTTTTTGCCTCCTTTTTGGACCCTCTATTGCGCTTTTGGGTGACCCTGGGAGAATGGATTTTCGAAGGCCTTCCCGTGGCCCATTTTGGAAAATGAAAGATTTTCTGGAAACTAGACACATAGGGCTAGTTGGCTACTCTTTCAAAAGTGATTTTGGACTTCTCAAAGTGCCTCAAAACTGCCTCCAAAGTTCTGTTACGCTTCTACAGTTTGTTTTTAATTTCTTCAGTCAAAATTGTCAGAGATCAGCATTGGATTCCTTCAGTAGAACTGTCAAGCTCAAAAATGGTCAAAAATTCGAGGCTATGAGTTGTCATTAGAGTTATTAGGTTGGTTTTTCCTTCCTTTTATGATGGAATGTCTAATTAATGTAAGGGACAAACACTCCTAGTTTGTAGCTAAATTTCAGGGAATGGTTTCTAACTTCCATAGAAACTAGGAAATGACTCATCTCTTGCATTTATGACCCATTTTGGATGGGATTTCGACCTGGTGAGGTGTCATGACCTATATTTGCTATAATTAGACTCTCTTTTTTCATTGTAGAGGTTGGATATTTGTTATTTGCAGTGGAGCTATTGTACAAGCTTTTGCTAATGAAATCAAGGACAGTGTTGTAGTAGTGTTGAGACTCCAGTGGTATGCCTTTGAGCATTTGTTTTTCTCTTTAAAATCATGATGTTGAATGTTATGTTACTCATCTTCCACATATGTTCTTCTTTATTTAATACTTATCAGTTTATTGATAGAAAACATGCTTTTCATGCTCTGTTTTTCATAAGATTTTCATGAAATTGTCTTGCTCTTCTGATGAATGAATTCAATTTAATGTTCATTCTGATTCCTTCTCATTTCACTCTATACACAATGGAAAATTAATAATGCTTCTTAGCTTACCTACCTATCCTCACCCTTACCTCTGCAACTAAACTTTTGAAATCAGATCAATACCCTAGACGTAGTCTCCTAACTGTCATTCCTATCCAGCAAAACTCCAAATAAACAAAAACCTTAATCTATTGAGCATCATAAATAGCCTAAAAAATTATATTTAGTCATCCCTTTAACTTCAAAGTGACATAGAGAGATCCCTCTCTGGTCCAGGTAGGGCTAGCTGCCTGGGGAAAAGTTGGTTTGTGGTTACCTTTCTCTAATCCTACTGTCAGCCATAGGAAGTTGGGGAAAGTGATAACATGTAGGATTTCTAGTATTTCGGCATCGAGTTGTACTCAAATTTTCTCACTGTTGCTTAATAGTAAAACCCTCAGTTGTTGCACCGGTTTTCCCTAATTGGATTTTTTTGGGGACTTTTATCCAAAAATAATTGTGTAAAATTTATGTGTTTGTGCTAGTATTTATTTCAACATTTATTCTTTCGCAGTTTTATTTGTGTAGATTGTAGTGTGATTTATTCAGTATTTGCCATAGAAAACAAAAAATAAATTGTTAAATAAAATTAGCAATTAGAGTAATTATTTCCAGTTGCTGCAATAGGATTCTGGTTTAGGAATTCTCGCACATATAACAATGTATATGTTCTGAAAGAAAAGATAGAGAGGTGTTTCTTGTCGAAGATTAATGAGAGTTGGTTGTAGCATAAGAGACTTGGGAATCTGAATTTTGTTCAAATAGTTAGATTAGCCAAGAACAATGTTGTTAAATACTTTTCAAAGCTTTCAAATCCTTAGAATACTATTTGCAATTCTTGCTAGTTGGGAAAGCAAGCTTGAGTACCATCAAAATCCAAGGAGAGTTCACCATCCAAGCCTTTGCAACTAGTTCATATGTACTTATGTGGACTCTCATGAACGTAGTCACCCACAGGTAAATTATATTTCATGATTTTCATCAATGATTTCACCAGAATGATGTGGGTTGCAATCCTTAGGGAAAATTCAAAAGGTTTTGAGAAGTTTAAAGACTTTAAATCCATGGTTGGAAATGAAACTAAATGCAAAACCAATATCATAAGGTCTAATAATGGAGGTGAGTTTAATTGAAAAGAATTTGATGATTTTTGCAAGCAATATGAAATCAAAAGGTAGTTTAATATAGTAGGAACTCCACAACATAATGGTGTAGTAGAGAGAGCCAATAGGTGTGTTCAGATCATAGCTAGATCTATGATGGATGAAAGAAATGTTCAACAAATATTTTGGGTTGAAGCCATTCACACAATAGTAGTGATACTCAACAAGCCGCATTTTAGACCAAATATTGATAAGACTCCATATGTGTTTTGGTATGGCAAACCTGAAATAGTCAAGTATTTTATAGTTTTTGGAAGCAAGTGCTACATCAAAAGGAACGATGGAAAGCTTGGTAAGTTCAATGCAATGGTTGATGAAGGTATTTTTCTTGGATATTCTCATAATAGAAAAGTCCATAGATGTTATAATAAGAATACCAAGATGATTTTTCACTATATTGATGTCAAAGTGGATGAGTGTATTGAGTCTAAAGACAATTATCCAATAAATAATAGCTCAAATGAACCATTCAACAATGATGAGAAGAAGGATGAGACACTTTCAGATGAATATAGTGAAGAAGCCCTCAGTCCACAAGAAAAAAATACTTCAAGGTATGTGCAAAAACACCATCTACCTAATCAAATTTTTGGTGATATAAACATGGGTGTACAAACAAGAAGGAAGGTGTTCGTACATGCAGCATTGTTATCCATGGAGGAACCAAAGGATGTTGTGTAGGCTAGTCGAGATGATAATTGGTTAAAATCTATGCATGAAGAGATGGACCAGATTGATAAAAACCAGACATGGGATCTTGTTCTTAGACAAACAAATAAGAATGTAATTGGCACTAAGTGGGTATTCATGAACAAACTAAATGAGCGTGGAGAAGTGGTAAGAAACAAGGCAAGATTAGTGTGTAAAGGTTGTGAAGAAATCAAAAGTCTCGACTTTTATGAAACTTTTTCTGTTGTTTCTCAATTAGAGGCTATTAGAATGTTTTTGGCATTTTCTTATTTCAAGAAATTAAAGATATATCACATGGATGTCAAATCTACTTTTCTAAATGGATATTTATAGGAATAACTTTACATAGAACATCTAAATGGTATTCAATTGTCAGATTATATTGATTACGTTTGTAGACTAAAAAAGGCCTTGTATGGTCTCAAGCAAGCTCCTTGAGCTTGGTATTACAAATTGGATAGTTATTTGATGAAGTGTGGTTTTGAAAGAGGCACAATTGATAGTAATTTATATGTTAAATCTAATGATAGAAAATTAATAGTGGTGGTTGTTTATGTTGATGATATTATATTTGAAAGTGATTCATATCAATTAACAAGTATGTTTGCGGCTGATATGAAGTCTGATTTTGATATGTCTATGCTTGGAGAACTCTCTTATTTCATTGGTTTTTAGATTGCACAGAATCCTAAAGGAATTTTTATCTCACAGAGAAAGTATCTCAAGGAAGTATTGAAGAATTATAGCATGGAGGGGTGCTCTTTAGTGAGCACACCAATGGTTACAGGCTGCAAGATTACTAAGACTGATGAATCACCATAAGTGGAACAAAATTTATAGAGGTATATTATTGGAAACCTCTTATATTCAATAGCCTCAAGGCCAGACATTATGCAAGCAGTTGGTATAGTTAGAGGATTTCAACTAGCCCCCAGACAAAGCCATCTTTTAGCATCCAAGAGGATTCTAAAATATATGATCAAAATAACACTAGTGGTGGTCCTTTCTTTCTATAAGAGTGTCTGTTTCATGGTTGATTAAGAAGAAAGCTTCAATCTCTCTGTATCTCTACTACTAAAGTAGAATATATAGCAACAACTTTATGTTTCCCTCAACTCTTATGGATGAAGAAAACTTTACAAAATGTACAATTTTTTTATGATCAACCTATTCCTATTATTTGTGATAATACAAGTACCATCAACATGTTAAACAATCTTGTTTTCCACTAAAATAACATATTCCAATCAAGTACAGTTTCTTGAGAGAGCAAGTTGCAAATCAGATTGTCAAGCTGGAATATGTACCTGTAAAAGAGCACATAGCTAATATATTTATGAAACCTCTCCCAAGAGATCAATTTGAGTATTTAAGGCAGATATTGGGAGTAGTTCCTCTTGACTCCCTACACTAGATCTTCCTTAACAAGGAAAAAAGGAAGCTATCTAGCACATTCATCATATCAGATAAATGTTCCAAGTCCACAGGATGAATAATATAGGGGAATATTGTTGACAAGTGGAGTAAGGTAGCAATGGGAGCCCATTAGTGTCTTTTCCATTGATGTCAAAGGGTGCAATGTCTTAATAATCAAACAAACAGAAGGGAGAAGTACTAGTGATAAAACAATAGAAGTTGAGAATCTATGTGAAAATTCCACCAACAAAAGTATATTAGAATAGTTATATAGCAAAATAAAGTGCAATGATAGGGGGGGAAACACCCAAAGGAGGAGAAAAAATAAGAAGAACCTTTTTTTTTTAAATATTGGTGTTGCCATTAATTCTGAAGGGGGAGAATACTAAAAACATGTTTTCATTGATGGAAAAGATGATGAAGATAATGGAAAAGGACAAGTGGATGAAGGAAAAAGATGAAAACGATTGCAAGTATAATGAAGATAGACAAAGACAAATATGGAGAAGGTATGGTAACTTTGAAGACATTTCCAATATAGAAGAACACATCAATTGCTCTTGGAATCCACTTAGATGGATAAAGCTCTGAAAGAGATTTCCAACAGTATATGGATGTCAAGAAAGGCCCCCCTGGATGAGAAAATATTGGCAGTCAAAGTTTAGAATCCATAAATTCAAGGTCACAACTTAAGAGACTAGTGATGGCCTTAGTTGGAGTTATTTTTGATGTTCGACAAAACTTGGAAGAGCAGTTGTTGGGAGGATGACCATTAAAAAATAAACAACTCTAGTGGAAAATTTGGCACCACTTGTTCCCATTGACCCATCAGCAAAATTGGGTGAGCCCAAGTGCGCCCAAGGGTTAATAGAAGGGGGAAAATTACTATTAACAGATTTTTCATACCGCCAATCTTGAGATCGATGACTTTGGTTAATATTGGACCCCTACCTTGCTTTAACACCAAAATACTCATGGGGGGGTCCATAAACTATGAACAACTTTCTATGATGGTGGACACTCGACAAACACATGGCAGACCATGTGGTAGGTGATAGAGACCCAATGACTACATGGCATGAGATATAAATAGATGAGTGGCAAGCGATAATGACCTAGCAAGGTTACATGGCACTCGTACGCAAGGAAACATAACAACTATTTTTGGATGTTTGGGTGGCCAAGTGGGCCTTTTTCAAGTGACACATGGACCACTCACAGGAGGCCACGTGGCCCATGTGACGTCAACGTGAATTCATTTGGGAAATCAATATGTCGGTTGGTTGTTAAGCACAAAAGGAGTTAGTTGTGTTTATAACCCTTGGTTTTATGGGCTAAGGGGCTAATGCACATGGCACTTGGTCAATTCAATAGAATGGACGAATTTGGAACTGTTGTGCCATATTTGGTAAATATCACCATAACCAATAGTAAACTAAACTTGGAAAGTGTGATATTAGATGCATGGATATTTTTGATGGTGTATTTGGCAGTTTGGCCAAATTTAACACTCAACCAAATTTGGAACTGTAGATAAAGTCCAAATAAACCCTATAAAGTTCCAAAATATAAAAAATGGACAGTTAAGCTTAGAGAAACAACATATCAGTGATTGAATACTTAGAGAGCACATTCAGATGACTTGATAGAAGCTATACAAAGGAATAAATAATAGATTCATGCAAAGATTAAAGTGCAAGTTAACTAGAAATAAAAGAATCCTAAATTATCAGTCAAAATTATTTATAAGAAGAATCAATTGAGCAATATTGGGGGTATTGTGTGGTGTGCGAGTTGGGTTGGATTGATTTTGTTGGGGTGGATGGAGGATTTAAGAGTAATTATATATTTTTGAAGTTGTTTGTCATGAGTTTTTGAAGTGAAAAAATTTAATTGTTTATGTAAGGACTTGGCCTTCATGATTTGAGTATGAAAATTGTATTAAAGATGAATCATTGAGGCCATGCAAGTTTTTGCTTGTAGGTCAGGGATTGTAGTTCCTTCCAATAGTTGTTGGTAAATAATTATGGGTTGAAGCTCCTTTCATTGGTAGTTGATAAACTTAGGGGGCGTAGATCCTTTCAATTGTAGATGATAAATCAGAGAGTGGTAGCTTCCTAATAGTTGTAGCAGGAAAATTTGTAACAATAAGAAGTATCTTTCTGTGTGAAGGAAATGAAGAAAATTTTGAAGAATTTGTGTGTTCCTTTGTGGAAAGGGTTGAAGGGTCCATCGTTGGACAGGAGTCGTATGCAAAACACTCTAACTTGCATGATCATGAGGAGAGGAATGGCTCAGAAATTATTGAATCACATCACGAGCCTACTCTTTTGGCTAACCCATTGAAGGCTTAGGTAATAATGATGGATGAGTAGATTGGTTTTCATGAAAGAAACCTTGGAAGGAATGAAAAATCATATGGATAGGTTGGCATCAGCCTTGATATGCATCCATTTTTAGTGGATCAATGTGATGAGCTATCAATGATGATCTAGTAGGGAAAGAACATAAAGGACCATGATTCAGATGAAGAGGATGATAGTCATAGTGTACATGATGAGCCATTTTTGGAGAGAAAGTTGGAGACGTGGTGGAAGTGGTTAAGCATCCATATTTGGGCCCACCCATCGATGAGGTGCAAGTATATGCAAAGACAACTAGTAGGGTGGAAATACTTTTTGACAGTAGCCGCCAAGATAAAATTGAACATTTTAGGGTAGATCTTATGGAGTTGAAGTAGAAGATCCAGATATTCTGAAACACCATATTTTATCATAATAGTAACATCGAGGGGCTTAGAATGAAGTGTGCTGAGTCAGTGGAAAAATTTTCTAACATTGAGAAGCGGTTGAGGATCCTAGCGAGAAAATAATAGGAGTACACTTGGGAGACACAGGGCAACCCTCTTTAGGAGTACATCAAAAGGTCTTGCAACACTATCAAGCCACCTTTGCACATTAGAGAGAGAGATGCAAATTATTTTATGAGGATCATATTGGTTGATTGGGTGCATCAACATGAGTTGGGAATCAAACAACATTAGCATAGATTGGTTGAATATTATGAGTTGGTACTCTATTGATGGGATGAATCTTAAGAGGATATTCTTAGATGGGGGCATATGATACCATGAGCCCTTAGGCACAAATTGTGATGAAGGGCCAAGGTGGTTTCATAACCCATAGGTCCCGAGGCTTAGGTGGCACTAGGATCTAGGGTTAGGTGGCACAGAGGCATGGTTTAGCCCAACAATTCACATGGGATCTTTGTTTCAATGTGTATATGCCTCTATTATGGAAAAATATGAATTACATGAGGGAAAGCAATCTTGGGGAGGGATTACTTATAATGTCCCCATTTTCAATTTCCTCTATAGTATAGCCAGGATGGGATTCCAGGGTATGTGATGTCCAAGCCATAGGAACATGATTACATAATTAGGGGTCCCATAGGGGTTTTGATGGTTTTTATGGGATTTGATGGTGTTCGCTTTGGTTATTCCATCATGAGGGTAAGTTCCACACAAGTTGATTTTGGTTTCGTTGCATTCCAATAATTTCCATAAAATGGGGTTATTATTGAGCCTAACCTAATTAATTATGCTTAAGGTGGAATCCTGGGAATAATATTTGATGGAACACCTTAGTGTAATATCCCATTGGAACCTAAATGAGAAGATCTACAGGATTCGATGATGATAAGTGACTTCCAATGTCCACAGAAAGTATGGTGGGTGATTTACCATTTTCTTGGATTATAAGTGACTTTAATTAATCATTTAATTAAATTAAAAAAAGGGGGAAAAGATAAATTAAAGGGAAAAGGCAAAATGTTACTAACGTAAAATATAAATAAATAAATTTAAAAGTCACTTGGATGAAGTCAAGGAGGGAGCTTCTAGAATAATATTAAAATAATCAAAATAAAATACGGAGATCTATCTATCGAGTCTTTAAAAGGAGGATGAGGAGATCATTTGGGACATCTTAGTTTGGTTGTTCATTTGTTATAGTGAGGTTTGGAGAATGGACCACCCAATTTCAACAAGTCCTAGGATGAAAACCCTTGGGTTTCCATTGTGTTGGATGAAACCACGACACTCCTTGAGGAGATTTCATCCAGAAGTTTCATAGAGCTTCAACGATATTGGAATGAGGATCATTTAGATCCTCAACTAGTGCTTCATTTCTCCTTATTCCATCTCAACTATTTCTGTTGTTAATAAAGTTGAATTTTCAGTATTTTTTTTTTTTTGTTTTCTCTAAATTTGCAATGTTTCGTATTCAGATTGTTTCTGCAATTTTGTATAAATTTTCGTGGTTGTAAATTTTCAAAACTAAAGGAATAAAAAATAAATGAAACATTTTATAATATTTTGAAATCATTAGAAATTTTTCTATTTGGGATATTACAGTGCATCATAGCTATCTTTCAAGATAGGATACCCCCTCCCCCACTTTCTCCCCTCATCCTTCATGTCTCCTTCATTTTAAAACATTTCCCTTCGAGACCATATCTCCTTGAGGCCCATGACTCAACTTTTCTAATCTCACCAATTTTTTATCCTAAAACCACACTGCAACTTGTGGCTACTGTGAATCCCTTTGCAACCAATATGGGCCTTTTTCCCCCACATAACAATTAATTATGTTTTGACACTTGAGGCAAGCCTTGTTACGACTAGGCCCGCTTCACCCTGTTATGCAAAATTATGATCTACGGATAAATCAAATTCCCTAAGTGTGGTGTTAGGCACTTAGAACAATAGATGGAAGACTTTGCTAACACTTTCTATAAAATAAGAAGACACGTAGAATGATAGAAGAACCTACATGCAATCTAAGCCCTTCTTCTTCTCCTTCGGTCACTTTTGTTGTCGCCTTCAATCCAACTTAGATCGCTAGATCAATTCCTACAAGTATAAACAAAGAACAGTAAACATATTGCAATATACAGATGCCTACTTATCTTAATCACTCAAAACAATTATATGTGAAACATATATATCATTCAAGAATCCATTGCATGAGAAATAGAAACATAAACATATACATATATGGGAAAATGAATAGCAATATTTATTAAAGAGTATAAGGGGGAGGTTAGAACCAATGATTGCTTTGATGCCACCAACTCCGACTTCATCCCAGCCTCATCATATCCAACATCACACCAGCAGCATATCAGTAATTGCACTCTCTCAAATGAGAATCCAACAACATTTATTTACCAAAATTCTTCCTTCCCTAGCACTAGGATCTGTGCTCAGTTTATAGGGAAACTGATGGTAGTTTCTCAATGAATAACTTTCTAATAATAGGCAATACATGTTTCCAAGTTCAAAGGTGTTAGATGGACACTTGGATTCGAAGTTTGACACATATGGGCCCTTGTAGAAGACACTATGTTATAGCATCATTTATCACCATCATATACTTGATGACTTATGCATTGGCCTTCGGCAACCCTTCCATTCAGACTTGGTCATATTTCTCTAAAAAACAGTTTCTCAAAATCCATACGCGACTCTGCCCAGAATTTTCCGCGTATACACGCGAGTCCATACATAGAGAACCGCGTATGCCTTTTAAAATATTAAAAAATATATAATTTCTCTACTTTTGAGGCGGGGTTTACGGTTGTTCTTGTAACTTAACTACCCCATCCCATGACCTATCTATTCCCCAACTGAAAAAACTAATTTGAGGGAGTATAAAAACCCCTCAAGGGAATGGCCTAAGAGAGGAAGAGAGAGAATTATAGATATTATACTCTATTATAGCCCTATCCAAGTCTGATATATCCTTTGTGCCTCCTGCACTTCCTAGAATTTCAGGAAACCCTTGTTTCCTTGAGATGTTCACTCATCCTATGTGACACCCATTGTGCACTATTCTTGGAAGAAGTTTTGTGAAGCTAGGTTTGGACGAATCCAGAGGACTGTATGCTCGAGGCCGTGGCAGATTTCAGGTGATCTCTCCATATTTGTTTACTATACATGTCATTAATAAAAGAAGTGCCATCTTTTTCATGATGTTCACCAGTCATTTATCTCTTACACATGTGTAATCATGATCTTAAATAGTTCATTTATTGTTATCTTTATGAGATTATGCATGCTTTTCGCTAACATCTAGAACTTATATATGTTGTAAAACTATGTTTTTGTACTTGTTCTTTTTTGGTTTGCATGTTCTGGAGCACAAGGTGTTGTAGGAGGTTGAACCCCGCGACATCTACTACAATTGAAGGATAAACGGGTAAGTTATTCAACACTTAGTTTCTAGTTTAGAGCATAGAAGTTGGTTATTTGAGTCCTTCTTGTGATGACATGCCCTTGATCTGTGAAGGTTTACCAACCCGAGACCTTAGAGTAACATTGCCCACAATGGAACTAGCGACTCCACTGGGGATTACTTTCGTGTAATTCCAAGTTCCGGTTGTTTTATCTGTCTTGTAAGTTCCATGACAGGTTTATCACTTTTTACAGTCTAGCAAGTCTTTTTTCAATCAGATAGAAGACCTGGTCACTTGATCAGGCTTGACTTTTTCTTTTTTCCTTATTTCTATTTTCATACGCAACATAGTGTTTGCACAGTCGCATATACCTCCTGTATTTTCCAAAGGAAACCATATATACATGAGTTTCCTTGGTTACAGTTGCGTATACACACTTGTTGCATACTGCAAAACTGTATGCATAGAAAATTTTGAAAATTTGAGTTTTAAGCCTCCGTAGTCTTTTCTGTCTGTGGTGAACCATTCCTGTGGTGTCTTTAAGTTGTCTGGACTGTGTTTATTGTGGTTGCATATCCATTTATCTCTTGTTCTTGTAAAAACCTATCCATTTGGTGAATTTCCTATTTTGTGTGATTGCAGTTGCGTTGTAGCACCAAGATCTCTTCCGGGAGTGCTTGGTTGTTCTGACCATTCAGAACAGTGAGCCTTTGCTTGTTTTCTCTTCTTAGCCTTATGCATTGCTTCACTTTTGGTTTTTTCCCTTTTGGACTATCTTAGTTTTCTTGATTTATTGGACTAGCTTTGTAGTGAATATTGAAGAATCCCTTTTTGGTTTTTTGAGTTTTGTTCGCTGAAAGATTGTGCTACTGTACTGAATCATTTGTTTGAGTTTTTTGCTTCTTCTTGCTTGTTTGGGTCCCGCTACAAAAGTAGCATAGTTTTCTTGAGCACTTTGAAGCCTTGTTGAGACTCATTTTTCTCGATTCCAGTTCTTGGGTAGTTTTATACTTGTCTTCTTGACATATTTTTCCTTTCATTATAAGTGAAAAGCCCAAAAACATTTTTGTTTTCCATAGATTTTTCTTTGAGTTCAGTTTTACGATTTCTTCATATATTTTGAAGCTTCTTGTTTGTTTCTAGTCTTTGGTTCTTTGGCTTGGTTTCGAATGAATTATTTTCTTGATTTCTCTCTTTTGCATCAAGTACATTTTGGCATTTTTATGCATAGGAGTTCTGTTTGGAACTAGCCTTGTTTTTCTGTCAAAAGTGATCGAACCATTGTCTTTCTAGAGACTCTTTTTTGCTTCTTCAAAGTTAGCATCTTAGAATTTGCATATCATTGGTAGTTTGCATTAAGTGCATTGTAGCATTTTTAGTCTTTTTCATAGTTTTCTGTATTGTGTGAAGTGTGAGTAAATGAAAAGAAAAACAAATTTTTTTCTTACTTAGTTTCGTAGAACCCATATAGAGATCTCTTTTCATCGAAAGGAAATCATTGCATTTGCATGCAGTTAGGTTTTCATTGATTTATTTTGCGTCGACAAACACCATCAGTTTCAGTTTCGTATACCTTTGACTTAAGTAACAGCCTATTTAAAATCAAGCGATATAATTAAAAGAAACTAGAAGTTTTTGTATCATTTTCATTAATCATAAACCAACTAGATAGGTTCTAGGGCCTTGGAATAGGTGAGTGGAGAGTTAACTCTCCAAGGCCACTCAAACTGTTAAACATAGAAAGTTTATTAAAGAGAGAAATCCAACACCGTTAAGTGGACCGGGAAAGCTCTCCTCCAAAGAGTCAAATGTGAGGGATAGTGCAGGCAGAGAAGAGAGATACCCCCTCTCCTATTTGTTGAATCTTGACCTTAATACCGTTCTGCCCGGCTGCAAATACATATTGGTGCCCTTAGTTTCCTCTCCTAGGGACCACACAGGTGACTGCGCGGGGGGGTTACCCGTGGTACCTGAGATAGACGTTGCATCACTTCCATCAATACTTGTGGAGGGTGCCTTTGCAAATTTTGAGGTCTTGCATCGGAAAAGGTTGTTGTTAGGAGGTCAGCGTAACTGTTTCTGTTACCTTCGCTAGTAGACCTGGGTCGTAATTACCCCAAATTATTTTCGGGAGGTCCTATTATTTTGCTTTCTTGTATTTTGGTGTCCGGTCCTCATAACCCGGAGTAGAAATACCTGAGAGATGCTTGTCTAGCTATATATTAAGAAATTTTTAGAGTGTGCTCTTTGATCCTAGATTGCTTAGCTTCTTATATTTTTTGAGTCAAAAATTAATCTCTTAAAGTGGTTGACCGATTGGCTCATTAATCGAGGAGGCTTCGTGGGATTTCTCCCGTGAGTGTCGAGCCTTCTTCAAGAAGGCGTAACAGTAATTCATAGGGTGATTTTCACCTGGTGGTTTCGAACGCAACAGAGAGTGATCCTCCATCAGGGCTTGTTGTTTCTATGGGTGGTCCTAGTGTTAGTGTCAGTTTAGAGAGGAGTGCTCCACTCATCTATAGAGTTTTATTTCCAACAGAAGAAGTTGAAGTAGAGGAAGTCCCTCAGCCTACTGAGTCTCTTCCATCTCATCTTCCTGTTGTTTGTCCTGATGTCCTTCGGTACATTAGGCCCGAGTCTCAGAGACCGGTTATTACTTTTTCTTCATAGCCCTTTCTTTCGATGGCTACGACTGGGAACACAGTTTCGGCTTTGAGAACTACAAGTGTTCAGACTCCTCTTTCAGTTGAGGGAGGAGGAACTATTTCCATATCGATAATAACTTCTAGGGTTGTTGTGCTTGGCTCTAAAAACACCCAGGCACATGCTTCTCAATATAGTCCATTTTCTTATGGAATGCCCACTAGTGGAATTCCTTCTTTCTCCTATTCTGCTGCTTCAACTGTCTCTGCACCCATACCTTCTATGGCTAGTGGATCACCTTCATTTCAAGGGTTCCCATTTGGAAGTGGGCATTTCCCTCATTCAAACTCTTCCTTAGGATCCATGCCTTTCACCTCTTAAAACCAAGGTTTTAATCCTTTTTTTTGGAGGTCAAAGCTCTAATGTCTTTTGAGGATGGAACCCTACTTTTACAACATTCGGAGTAGGGAGCCAATTTTTCGCTGGTCAACAATGGAATGTTCCTTTCCCTTCATCGAGTACTTCTTAGGCTTTTTCTCCATTTGAAAATTCTTGGAACCCTTAACAAGGGGTTTCCTCTTCATTCAATACCTTGGTTGGAGGGAATGTTCCTGTGTATAGTAACTCTATGTTGGGAGGGGATCCTTCTCTAAATGTTGGGACGCAAGGATTTTCTTATGGCCCAGCATTTTCTACGAACAACATCTGGCAACCTAGTGCCTCAACATATCTAGGTTATTCTTTTTGTAATGTGGGGAATCCTTCCTATGGGGGATGGAATTCCCAGGCTCCTCCACGCTTACCATTTCTGGAAATGTTAAAATTGCTAGATCTATCGAAATTGACTAACGATCCTATTCGATATAGTATGGGTTGGCCTCCGGTCCCCACCAAGCTGCCCTCAGACATTCCAAAGTTAGAAGGGAAGAATGGTGAGGATCTAGCGGATCTTGTCACCACTTTCCATTTATGGTGTTCATCAAACTCCCTTATCGATGACTCAATTAGGTTTAGATTATTTCAACGAACCCTAACTCGAAATGTGGCCAAATGGTACATCGAGTTAACTGGGGGCAGTTTTGCTACTTTTGGAGAGTTGGCTACCATGTTCTTGAATCATTTTCAGTTACCTATCCGTTATGACGCCGAGACTGACCTCCTGGCCAATTTTCAGCAGGACAAGGAAACTCATATTTCTGATCATATTTAGGAATGGTGAAGAAGGAAGAGGCTTATCAAAGCCTAAATCCTGAATTAATTCCTTCTTGAATGGTTTTTGAAATATATATAGCCAAAAATTTCTAAATATGTATCTCTTTCAGGGGTATTTTCTGAAGAGCATGCTATTTTTAGGGCTCAGCAGCTAGAACTTATTTATTCTCGGTCTAGAGTCCTTAATAAATTTTTGCCAGATGCTCCTCACTCAAATTAGATTTAGCCAAATCTAAACTTGTTCCTCATGGTGACGGGCTTATTGGTTCGATTGATAGTGGTACAACTAACCTGCTAAGTCAATTGCAGCAGTTGTCTATACAATCTGCTCCTTTTGGTCAGGTTGTGCCTTCCGTGTCAACTCCTTCTCAACCCTTGGCAATTTATGTTGTTCAAACTTCTAACCCCAAAGGAAATCAACAACTTGATAGGAAGAAGAATGGACATAATAACAAGAAAAAGGAAAAGGATGGGAAGGGGAATGTGAACAAATCCAACGATCATGTTGGAGAGGGTAACAAGGATGATAAAAAGAAAGTGAAGTTTCCATGAAAGTTGTGCACTGGAGACCATCTTACGCACCTCTGCCCTAAAATTCAAAATGCAGGGTTCTTCTAGTTCCCAGGCTGTGCTGACAAACCCTTTTCAAGGATAGCAATTACTTGCTGGCATGAATGCAAATCCTGGGGCTCCCTCTAGGGGCAGCTAGGAAGGGGAAAATACATCGAACATATACATGATGAGTGCTCACGGAGATATCGCTACGAGATCTTGTGATTATGGCGAAGCTGAGTCTTCAAAAGCTAAGGGTGCTCCTAATAGTGTTGAGCCGCTCCATATTGAGAGGCCTGCAGTTGAGCCTATAGCTCGGATGCAAAAAGGCTCTAAAAATCATATGACTATCAATCCTAATTCCAAGGCTGCCCAGAACTACTCAATTGTAGAAGATTTGGCTTAGAGTCCTTGTGCCATGTCTGTGTTAGAGGTACTCCAGTCGTGTCCTAGACAAAGGAGTGCATTGCTCACTGCCATTGGGGCTATTGATCCAAAGAATTACCTGATGATCACATTTGACATGTTGAATTTTAAAAAGAGACTTCCTCATCATATGGATTTCCATATTATGTCAACATATCAAAAATTTAATATATTTTGAATAGTTGTTGATGAGGGCGCTTCCACTTGTGTAATGTCTCTAGCATGCTGGAAGGTTATGGATATCCCTCAGCTATCCCTTCAACCACTCTTCTAACTTCGTTTGATGGTCATTATCATAGGCCGCAGAGTATTGTTCTAGCTTTACCCATCTGTGTTGGGGGTAAAACTGTAAATATCGAAGTTGAGATAGTCAATGCAAGCTTAGACTATAACCTTATCTTGGGGCAAAAATGGATCTATGAGATGGATGATATTGCATCCTCATTATTTTGTATTGTATGTTTCCCTCATGAAGGGAGAATTGTCACAATTGATCAACTGGATTGTTCTCCTATAGATCTGAATGCATCTTATGACTTAACCGTTCCTTTGATGAAGGATACCAAGCAACTTGTTGAGAATCTGGGGCTTGGAATGTATACATCCTTAATGGGTACTTTTGATATTCCGCCTCCTTCGGTTCATATCAATGCTATTTCATCCTCCAGGGTTCCTATTCGGAGAGAGTTCTTCTGAACTCATTACTTTTCAGACCCTTGGACCTTACCTTCTCCTACCTCCACATTAGAGGAAGGTCAAGTGGGTGGAATGGAATTTCCTATGTCTGCAGCTGAGATTGCTTATAGATGTATTTTTTACTCTGAATATTCCATTCCAGTTTCTCTTTCACCAAAGGAATTGGATGGAGATGTGGCTCTGGCTTGGGCTCTTATTTCTTCTTTTTCTCAAGATTGCCTTGATACCACTCTTCCATTTGAAGAGGCTATCCTCGAAGCAATGACTGGTGTAGAGAGACCGTGGGATGATTTTCATCATCGGTCTTACTTTCTACCAGACTTACGAGAACTTGAATCAAGTTTCCCTAGCCTTCAGTCTTCTAGTCCTATTCACCCAGTCCTAAACCCTTCAGCACCAGTATAGGTTTTTGTTGAAGGGAGCATGGCTGTTATTTCTGATACTACCCTGGTGAACATCTTCAGAGATCCCAACATTAGAGAGAATGTCTTCATTGGAGCCAAGTTTTCCCCTAAAGAAATTCAAACTTACACCGATCTATTTCGAGAATTTCGGGATGTGTTTGCTTGGTTTTATGAGGAAATTCATGGTATAGATCCATCTATTGTCCATCATAAGATCAAGACCTAAATAAAATGTTAAGCCTATCAAACAAAAGCTTCGTCCGGTCAACCCTAGGAAGGCAACAACTATCAAAGTTGAGGTGGAGAAGCTGCTTAAGGCGGGTTTCATTTACCTCGTTGCATTAACTGAGTGGGTTTCAAATCCAGTTCTTGTGGACAAGAAACAAGGAACGATCAGAGTTTTCATCGATTTCAGGGACCTAAATAAAGCATATCCGAAAGTAATTACCCTACACCATTTATAGATCAGATTATCAATGAGTGTGCAGGGAATGAGATTTTCTCCTTCATGGACGGTTTCTCAGGATATAATCAAATCACTATCTGTCCTAAAGATCAGCATAAGAATGCATTTATTTGTCCTGGGGTACCTTTGCTTACAAGAAGATACCTTTTGGCCTCAAAAATGTTGGAGCTACCTTTCAGCAGGCCATGTCTTACGCCTTCCATGACATCAAACATATTATCGAGGCATATTTGGATGATTTAGCTGCTCGTTCTCGTAAGAGAATTGATCATCCTTCTCACCTTCGTCAAGTTTTTGAACGATGTCGGTATTAAAAAAATCGGTTGAACCCTAATAAGTGTGTTTTCACTATCACATCTAGTCGGTTGTTGGGATTCATCATGTCTACGAAAGGGATTGGGGTAGATCCCTTCAAGGTTGAGGAAATACTTTAGTTGCCTCCCCCGTCTTCAATTCGTCAACTTCAAATTCTGCAAGGAAAAACTAATTTCCTACAGAGATTCATCGTCAATTATGCCAAGATTACAAAGGCATTTATGAGATTATTAAAGAAAATAGTACCATTCTTTTGGGATGACTTTGCTCAACGCTCATTCGCTTTGAAAAAAGCATTGACCTTTGCTCCTTTACTGAGTCCACCTGATTATACTAGGGATTTCCTCTTGTATCTTGCTGCAATAGAATCTACCATTGGTATGGTTCTAGTTCAGGAAGATGATGCTCTTTCTGAGCATGTTATATACTACCCTAGTCGAGGCTTGGTAGGTCCTGAACTCTGGTATTCTTCGATAGAGAAACTTGGTTTAGAAACTGTTCATGTTGTTCACCGGCTCAGACATTACATTTTCCTTCACAAAACATATGTTTTGGCAATAGTCAATCCATTTCAATTTTTTATCAGTATTCGAGTGATTGGGGGCAAATACAATCAAAGGATTGTTATTTTGCAGGAGTTTGATCTTGAATTTTTGTCTGCCAAGTTCAAAAAATTGTTGGTATTTGCGGAGTTAATTTCTGAGTTGCCCTGTGGAGAAGAGATTGTTTATGAAGAATAATTTCCAGATGAATATCTTTTTCTCATTTCTCCACAGGATCCTTGGTATGGAGATCTCATAGTTTATCTCTAGACTGCCAAGTTTCCCTCAGCTTTTTCAAACGATGAGCGTCGGAAGTTACGTCACTTAGCCAAAATTTATTTGATTATTGGTGATACTTTATATCGTCGGGGTCGGTTCAATCCTTAGATGGTGCTTAACTCTCGAAGAAGCTGAGGTTTTGCTGAATGATTGCCACAATGGAGCTTGTGGTGGTAATTTATCTGGGCTTGCTACAACCCAAAAAATCTTGCGTGCAGGATAATTTTGGCCTTCTATTTTTAAAGATTGTATTGAATCAGTCAAAAAGTGTCATCCGTGTTAGGTTTATACTCGAAAGATGCACACTCATCCAGCTCCGCTCTTTCCTATCATCACTTTCGGTCCCTTCACAGAGTGGGGTATTGATTATACTACTTGTAACCCGCCTTCGGCTAAAGGTCACAAGCACATTATTGTATTTGTAGACTACTTCACGAAGTGGGTCGAAGCTATGCCTACTTTTTGGAATTACAGTGAGATAGCAACCCTGTTCCTCTTCAATCAAGTCATTTCTCGATTTGGTATTCCGAAAGATAATGTCACTGACCATGGCAATCATTTTCAGAATAGCATGATGGCTGAATTGGCTCTGAAATTAGGTTTTCGGTAGGAGCATTCATCTCCTTATTATCCTCAATCCAATGGGAAAGTTGAAGCCGTTAAAAAATCCTTGAAGGAAATTCTTTAACAAAAAATTGATAAAGCTAGATCCAATTGGCATATCATGCTATATCCTACACCTTGGGCATACCAGATGTCAGTCAAAACTGAAACCAGTTTTACTTCATTTCAACTGGCTTATGGGTTGGAATCTATTTTTCCTATCAAATATGAAATCCCTCCCCTTTAGTTAGTTGTTGAGCTTCTTCCTGACACTTCCAATCTCGAAGAACACCTTCTCCATCTAGAAAATATTGATGACTAGTGTCGATATGCAGCTATGATGAATGATACGCATAAGAAGCGGGTAAAGGTTCAGTACAATAAGGCAGTCAAACCTAGGGTTTTCTATTAAGGTGACCTTGTCTTTATTGATGCCCAAGAGAAGGATGTCTTTGGGGGAAAGCAAGTTCAAATCTATGTGGTATTTCCCCTTTATCATCAAAAAGGTCCTGAAGAAAGGATCTTATGCCTTGATTGAATTTGATGGAAATGAGCTGGCAGAGCCTAGAAATGGGCTCTATTTGAAGAAGTACTATGCTTAGGCTTAGGCCTAGCATCTTTCTTTGTTTTATATATTTTGTTTTTTGTACATATCTGTGTTTCGATTTCTGGTGTGGTTTTGATGAGTTTAATCTGCTTTCGCAGGTAATATTGAATGAAATGAGTCACTTTGGTTTCGTCGATGGTGCTAGTAGACATACCCGGAACTTGGCTTCCGCGGCTTGGGTAATCCATTATCCATCCGGTCAGTTGTTAGTTTCAAGAGGTGTCTGCATTGGTCCTGCTTCGAACAATGTAGTAGAATACACTGTAGTGGTCAACCTACTCTCGGAGGCAATATCTTTGGGTGTTGATTCGTTAGTAGTTTACTTTGATTCACAGCTAGTGGTTTCGCAGTTGAACAATACCTATCGTGTCAAAGACCCTTTTTTGCATCGATTTTTTTTTAGGGTACGTTTATTACAACGATCATTTCAATTTATTATGTTCATTCATATTCCTCGATTCGATAATTGGTTAGTAGACTCATTAGCTAATCAAGCACTTGATTGGCATATTAATCATTCAATACTTTAAAAAAAATATCAAAAACATCATTCATTATTGTACATTTGATACATCACATCATATAAAATCACTATATATATATAGATCATGAGTGTTCAAAAATATACAAAATTTGGACCATCATGTCCTACAAAATTGAGGCTTATGCTCGATCATGTCTATCATCAAAAAACATTATAGTCATCCAATCATATATATAATCTACTCCTGAGGTCCCTGCCCAACATTTGTGTTCTTATAGAACACAATGGCAGTCGCTAAACGGTAGAATAACTACACCCAGTCTCGTGGTACTCCTACCACCCACCTCTGGATAGCCTCCGGTGGGTCCTCTATAGCGGCCATAGGCACTTGGCGAGTCAAACTCTCCAAGTTTCTCTGTACTGCATGGAGGGTCCTGCCAGGGTCTTCAGCATCTTCCTCACCTCTGCGGCGCTTGTGCCTTGGGTATCCCTTTGGTCTGACTGGTCCCATGTCTGCATCATGATCATTATAAATTTGTAAGTCATTTTTTCCAATCAAAAACATGTTTTCATTTCCCATATAATTTGAAAAAATTTAAAAAACCATATAATCAAAAATCAAAAAATGCAATCTTACCGATCATTAGGGGAATTTTGAGGTCTAGAATGGGCCTCCTAAGGAAATAATAAAATAATAGCTAAACCAATAAAATAATATTTATGAATTTTCAATTCACTTTTTGCACCACAATCCATGTAACCATAGTTAAATTCAATTCAAAAGTTGTACCAAAATAAAATTAATAAAAAAATTGTATTGATGTGACTATAAATAAGGATGAGCTTTTCAAGAAAAAGTCATTATCATTGAACAACTAATGCATTTTTCCTTTGTACTTAAATAAAATAAAATAAAATATAAATATAAATTTATAAATTCTTAATTATATTATATGCTATTAATTAAAATTCATATTATGTAAATTTTATAATAACATCTAATTAATATACTATATAAAAATAAAATAATATAATATAATATAATAAATGTATAGGGATATGCATTGTTTCTTTCAAGAAATATGAAATGACAATAATATATTTTTATTCAAAAAGTGTGAAATGACATTTATTATGAGTACTTTACTTTGACTTTAAAGGTAATTAGAGCACTACCATGGTTAACCATGTTTTTTTATCCACCATTGAGAATGTGACAAGTACCTTTAACTCAAGTAATGCCACCTCAACCATTAAGGGTGATGTCATCCCCTAAAATGTGATTGGTTCTCATAAAGTGAATTTTGATTGTACATTTTCCTTAGGAGGCCCATTTTAGACCTCAAGATTCCCCTAATGTGCACCCCATGCTACACCGGGTGGAAGGACTAGATCAGGATCTGCACGAAAGTCCATCCCAGCATAGGGATAATCCTCTACTGTGATGACTTGTTCTTCCCACCATTGGAAGAACTCATCATCCCAGGTAGTTCTAGGAACCTCACTTCTCCCCAGTATCTTCATTAGATCTGCCCATTGGGCTATTCTTAGATCTCTTGGGATGCTGATAGTTGAGATGACCTTGGGCCGAAGCCCAAGGACCCTTTCGAAGAAGAATGTTGGCAAGATTGTACCGTATCCAAAGTGTTTAGTCTTTTCTTTCTGGATTTAAGTCAATTGTTTTTTCATATTTCTCAACAAGGTTGTGCACCAATAAAAAAGGTGAATCAAGCATTCCACTGCTATGCTTATGTGTGTACGTGAAGCTTGATGCAGAGAAGCTAATCCTGCTACTCTGCCAATGGTAAAGAGAAGGATCTTCATTTATAAATCCTTCATATCTCTAATGGGAATCTGAGTTCCCACCTTCTTTGCATCTTCCATGCAGTAGACTTGGACATAATCTTCCAAGTTAAGCCCTCTAATAGGTTAAGCCCTCCAATAGGATTTCCGTGCAAATATACTAGGTCTTCCCTTCGATAGAGTCTAGTAATGAAGTATATGTCTTCCACTTCTATTCGTAGTGGCATTTGATCAATTATGAAACAATATTCTTTCAGTTCCCAATGATCAACAAGCATTTGAAGCAAACAAACATTGCTTTTCATATTCAACATTTTGAAAAATTTGAGCAAACCGCAATTCTAAAGAATATCTAAGGAAGTTTGGTACTCCATCACCTCATTATCAATTGCACTATGGTCACGCTCTCTTCAATTGATCGACATCCTGGGAAAAATCATCAATTTACTGATTAGATACATGTTTCTAATTTTCAATCTGCACATATGCGACCTCGCTTATACAATTGTGTATCATACGCAGGCTCCTCCACACGAACCCACGTATGGGCAGAGGGTTTCAATGAAAATCTCTTTCCTACAATAAACATAAATTTTTTTTCTTCAAACAGGAAAGAAATTGATGAATAGGATGAGTTTAAGGCTTACCTGAATGTTTTGCCATGATTTGGTGGCCAGTTGCTCCATATTTAAGAAGAGGATTTTTTGCCCCAAAGCTCATTCTCCACTTTTGCAATGTAAAAATGATCAAAATGTGAGTCAAATTGTGTATTTATGCCCAAAATTTAAAATATTTTCACCAATTTTTGTTTGTGCTTATTTTTTGAATTTGATTAAGGTTGTTTGACCGTTTGGCTTGTAAGCGTTGGGAAAAGTATTTTTCAAGTACATTTTGCTGAATTTGAGATCTTCCTAGATTTCCTTTGGATCCATGACTGCTGACCTGTCATGACAGATATTTGATTTTGAACTAGCATATAGGTTAGGGAATTCACTTTTCGCTGCATTTTTTCATACTCGCCTCCACTCTGATCACTTGCCATAGGTTCGATCCCATCATGCCATGAGTACTTAACCCATTTCACTCGCCTATTTTTTAATCATGACTTGGTGGTAGAGCCATCTTTTACATGGGCTTCCTAGTTAGTTCCTCGCTATAATTTGTCACCCATGCTGCAATTTATGTAGGCTCGGGAGTCCTCTTTAGTCCTGCCATGAGTTATGTGTTGAAGCTTCATTCTTCTTCTTCTTTGCTATCTTTATTCTGGCCATTTTCCTTAGAGGCTCCCATATGTTGTCAAGTTTTATTACTGCATTACATATTGACTAATTATTTGTCTTGGCATTTGGCTAGCTTCATTTGGACTCATGTTTAAACCCTCTTTTGACCATGTCTTTCTGTACATGTTAACCATGCAATCACTTAGCTTATGCGACTTGACACCTTTACCCATGGATGGAACATTCCTTTGAGTGTCACTTACAAGTTTTCGCCACCTTGCATTGAGCATAGGATTTTTCCTATCTCAGGAACTAGTGCATCTGTTTCTCGACACTTGTTCTATCCATTGTACTATAGGGATTCTTTTATTCTTTTTCAGACTTTGAAATATGAAAAAGAAAAAAAAAATATATATATTTGAAAAAGAACGGGAATGGGATATTATTTCCATACTTGATGGCAGCTACAGTGTCAGTTGTGTTGCCCTTGAACAAAGCACAAAAAAGTTAAGTCTTTTCTCCATTTGGGATGATTTTATTTTTTGACTTAGGAGAAGCCATAACCTTTTTTTTGAGTCAGTACTCCCCTAGTTGGTTATCTCTTCCAATCATATGGAGCGTTTGTTTATGCCTCCTTCCTAACAAACTTATACAAAGTTATCATTTGCTACTATAGTCAACATGAATCGTGCTTTTGTTCAAGGGAAGTTAACCTGAGTCGGCCTTTTTGCAGTGTCTCTTGACTCATTTTTCAGTCAGCCTTCCGGGTCTTGTTAGCATCTTGTTCTATCACATCATATATTTGGTCCTTTTCTCGTGCCGGTTTGAGAAGGTCTCCACTGACTTCTTGCTAGCGGGTTTGTCTCTTATCGATTACGACATATTGCTCTGAGAGTCAACCTAGAGCCGCACCTTGGCCTTATTTACATCATTGATAGGTGAACTTGTGCTCAGCATTTGATCAACACCATGGGTCTTTGACTGAGTGGTTTCCCTTTTGTTTTACTTCAGCTTACATTATCACACCCCGGATTCGTGTAGTACCTTGATTTCCATTTGACCCTATCGGTGGATATCTCACCTCTTTGTCAGATTCCATTATTGGTTGGTTCAGAGTGTTTCTGTCATGCGCTAGCTTCATCTTATGCATGTCAGAAACGTACTTCAGATTGGTTACTTCACTTTACTTCATCTGATTCCTTCCAAATCTTGGCCTACGGGTTACACTTACGCTAGACTAATGTGGAATGCCTTAATGCCTTCCTTCCAACAGATATTTTCCCATCGACTCTGACTCATTGCTTTGGGAATAAGGTCTAGAATCCTTTTGTCAGTACCTTAGGGTTTGTAGACATCAGTGGCAAACTCTTCACTATCGACAGTGAGGATACATCATTGCCTCCTGATTGATAGATTCTTTCAAGTGTTCAACTTCAACTCATTCATTTGCACTTGCTAGATTGTACTAGGGAACGTTGACGCTCATTATCATTGTCGGTGGGTTGTCTTGCGTTTGTTAATGGTATACATCAATGACTGGTAATCAAACAATTTCTCACATGGTCAACCTCAACTCATTTATTCCCATTGTGTAGAATTGTGCCATAGGATCGTTGAAGACCTCGGGTTTGCATCAGCATGCTTTTGGTTCACTTTGACAGCTCCTTCAGTTTTTTGCTAGTGACACCATCCACCCTTATATGTTGCAGTTTAATGACAACAACATCTTCTATGTTGGCTTCCGAGTTGCGTGTTGTACCATTTTTTCCACCACTTATGATTTGGTTCCTGGAGATTCAGTTGTGAGTTTTGTGATCAGATATCTATGGTAGCATCATTGATCAGTCTTCTATATGTGATACTTGGATCTGATTTTGGCTTATACTTTCGAGCAGTGATCATATGATTCACTATGTACTTTACCTTTTAGCTATACTTGTATACATATTGGATCTGCTCCATACTTCATATGCAGACATGATTTTCTTTCCCTAAGCATGGGTATGCCCACCTCAGACATGAGCTATCTTTCTAATTTCTATCACTGGTTTTTTGGCAGGCTGGAATCTGGTGAAGTCCTCTCTAGTCCTCGCAAGGTTCTTTCTATGCACATAATACATTTCAGCCATCATGTACCCCTTCTAACCTCATATATTAGGGGGCATCTATTATAGCATCATTTATCACCATCATATACTTGATGACTTATGCATTGGCCTTGGGAAACCCTTCCATTCAGACTTGTTCATATTTCTCTAAAAAATAGTTTCTCAAAACCCATACGCGACTCTACCCAGAATTTTCTGCATATACACACGAGTCCATACATAGAGAACCACGTATGCCTTTTAAAATATTAAAAAATACATAATTTCCCTACTTTTGAGGCGGGGTTTATAGTTTTTCCTGTAACTTAACTACCCCAGCCCGTGGCCTAACTGTTCCCCAATTGAAAAAAATAATTTGAGGGATTATAAAAACCCCTCAAGGGAATAGCCTAAGAGAGGAAGAGAGAGAATTATAGATATTATACTCTGTTATAGCCCTATCCAAGTCTGATATATCCCCTGTGCCTCCTGCACTTCCTAGATTTTCAGGAAACCCTTATTTCCTTGAGATGTTCACTCATCCTATGTGACATCCATTGTGCACTATTCTTGGAAGAATTTTTCTGAGGCTAGGGCTGGACGGATCCAGAGGACAGTATGCTCGAGGTCATGGCAGATTTCAGGTGATCTCTCGACATTTTTTTACTGTACATGTCATTAATAAAATAAGTGCCATCTTGTTTGTGATTTTCACGTGTCATTTATCTCTTATACATGTGTAATGATCTTAAATAGTTCATTTATTGTTATCTTTATAATATTATGCATGCTTTTTGCTAACATCTAGAACTTATATATGTTGTACAACTAGGTTTTTGTACTTCTTCTTTGCTGTTTTGCAGGTTCTGGAGCACAAGGTGTTGCAGGGGGTTTGAACCCCGTGGGATCTACTACAACTGAAGGATAAACGGGTAAGGTTTGAAACCCTTAGTTTTTATTTTAGAGCATATAAGTTGATTAATTGAGTCCTTCTTGTGATGACATACCCTGATCTGTGAAGGTTTATCAACCCGATACCTTAGGGTAACATTGCCCACAACACACTAGCCATGTGGAGATTCCGGAACAATGAGAATTTCACTCCAAATTGACCAATGCACTCTTGAATTTTAGGAAGTGCATTACAGTACAACCTTGAATGGAGGATGTTGCATATGCAATGCAGTTAGTCTCTTTAGAGGTTGTGTTGGTGAGTCAATAGGTGATATAACATATACTTCAAACCTTGGAAATCTCACAATAAAAGCCATGAATTATTTTTTCTTCTCTTAGGGCATATAAAAACTGAAATGTAAGGGGATGATAGACCCTATTGTTGGGAAAAATACTGAGAGGGGGGGGTGAATCAGTATTTACTGCATATTCAAAACTTTTTACTTTTTCACTCTCTAAAACCCATACGCTACTTTCCTTTAGTAAACTCGCGTATACACGCGGATATCATTCATACAATTCGCGTATTAGCAGAGATCTAAATATGCAGATATTTATTAACTTAGTTCTTTGCAATATTCATTCATCTGATGTTAAGTTAACAGTAAACATGTGTAGTAACAACATAATAATCATCACACAAAGCATCACAAATGAACACCAGGATTTTTAGGTGGAAACCCAAGTCGGGAGAAAACCACCGCTGCAGTTGCTCAGCCTTCAATATTTTATTATAGAGAAAACATCTTACAACATATGTGCTGGTGCAGACTCTACCAGCACGCAGGCACCCACCTGCGCTCGTTTACCAGCCTCTCCTGGAAGGGAGCTACGACCCCCCGACTCGTTTACCAGCCTCACCTGGAAGGGAGCTACGACCCCCTGATCTCGTTTACCAGCCTCTCTTGGAAGGGAGCTACAACCCCCTGACTGAAGGCTACAACCCTCAGCACCTCTATGGACCACGTTTCATCAATTTTCACACTGGATCCAAAGCTTCTTTTAGGACACCACTTGCAGGCCACATTTCATCATATTTTCAAACTGGACCCTTTCCATACTTTTAAGCACAGTCAACCATGAAACAGATACATATAACTCACTGACAGATATCAGTAAACCAGCAGAACAGATCAGACATTTCTTACCACAGACTTCAGCAAACCCTAGTTTGCATACACGCTTTCCTTTCACTGATGTCGCGTATATACATGCTTCTGTTCACATAAACCGGCGTATACTTCTGTACATATTACAGATCTAATTTCATTGCGCATACGCGCTTTCTCTTCAGCGAAACAGCGTATATACGTGCTTCCTCTTCGGCGAAGTAGCGTATGGTTATTCAGACTTTTATGTCATTGCAATTCTTCACAACAGATACATCACTTCAGATTTTACCCTTTACCTCAGACAGATGTTCGCCTCATCATAGATCTAATCATTCCATAAACAGATCTAGCAAATACAAGTACATTTAGGATCTAGGTCTCTTCTTCATCATTGGTGCATCATACATTCGGATCTGTCATTCAACTGTAACCCTTTCCCATTCGGATATCCTTCGATATTTGTTCAAGCTCGGACATCTTGCACCCACTCTCATGATCTGCATAATGAATTTCCTCTCTTTATATAGGTTTACCCTTTTTCAATACCATGAGCCAAAACCACATTACTTCCGATGGTATTCCTGGACGGGGTCATGTAGACGAATCATTACCCAATACAATGGGTCAATACCATGGTGGTTACTCCTAGTTTTTCACTTTATGAGCACTTTTGCCCATACGCGACTTGGCACGTTATTACCCGCGTGCATACGCGACTTATCCTAGACAAATCCGCGTATGCCTTGAGACATACCCTTTTCATCATACTTTGACACATACTGACAATTCTTCCATCAATACATTCTGTACGCACTGTAGATACATCAGATTTAGTTCATCAAGACATATTCTATCAAGCACAACTTCATTAAGTAAGTTGCCATCATCTTCATCAAGTGGGTTTCTATTCAAGGACAACACTCAGCATCATATTGCTAGCAAACATCATTTCATATCAGATTTACATCATTTACCAAGTCCATCAGGTCAAGAATAACTTCATCAGGTGGTTTTCCATCAAGGACAACACAGGTCAACAATCTCATGTCTTCATCTTCATTCAGTGGGTTGCCATCAAGGACAACACTCTGCATCATATTGCCAACAATCTCCCCCTTTGTACTTGATGGCAACCACGATGGTGTTTGGTTACCGCAAAGGTGTTTGGTTACCACAACAGATAGGTACATTAAGAATACAATGACACCATGTCACATTCCCCATTTTTGACACCATTCTTTCTCTTCAATCAAACACCATGTCACTCTCCCCCTTTGACATCAAGGGCAAAGGGTGGATCAAAAACCAACATACTCTCCCCCTTTTCTCCGCATGTGGAAGAAGCACTACTGCTGGATTACGATGATACCACATGACCAAGCTCCCCACGGAGTTCATCTTTGAATCTTCAAACATATTTTTCAATGAAGTACATGACTTTATGAACTTCCTATCTCCAGGACTCATACTTGCATCAAATATCCACCAAGTGGATTTACATATGAGACTCAAGTACCCAACCAAGTGGGTTTACAAAATTTGACTCAGCTACCCAACCAAGTGGGTTTACAAATTTTGACAAGTCCTTACATGACTAAAATTTACAATTTTACATCATGGGTTTCAACATGACCTTTTCATCAAAATACAAATATGAATTTTCATAACCAACACCAGAAACTCCTCAAGAAAGAGAACATAATTCAGAACCATCATAGTGCCAACAATGCATTATACTCAGCAACACTAATGCTCCCCCTGAATCTGTGCATCCAAGCAACCTTTCCATATGACTAAGGCCCCCCCTTAGTTTGTGCATCCTGAACACTTTTACCAACAAATCATCAAGGCATCTTTATCAAAACATTAGAAATAAACTTATGAGAACTGGAACACCACCAGAGATACCGGTATCGGAGATACCAAAACGACCTTGCGGTGTGCTAAGGCGACTCCAAACAAAAATTGTCAGCAATCAGACATACGCGGTTTTATGTGCATGAACTCGCGTATATACGCGACTGTGTTTCAGGAAACCCGCGTATCCAATGCCATCTTCCATATTTTAACCAGAACTAATCCTCTGTGAGAAAAAGACAGTGTTCAGCTTCTTTCTGAGATATTTGAATGCTTCCCTGGAAGACAGATAGATAGAACAATGTAGTTGTGTCTTCAGGCGTCATCCAATGGTTTGCAGCATAAGCACATTAGTAACCAAGCCTTCAATTCCTTGCAGCATCAATACAATCTTTCCAAGAGAGATTATTATACCCGAACAGCCTCTTCAAATATGTGTCAATCATCCATGTGGTCCAATATCACCATGATATTCAAGATTTACCATGAAGTAACATATGTAGGCAAAGGATCTCAACCATAGTAACAAACTCTGCATCATCTATTCTTATTTATGAATCAAACGACTTCCAACTCATCCATGTGTGAGCACAAAAGATACTTTTCAGCAAAGAGGGCTCAAAATCTCATCATAATAAACCATGTACCAAGTCATCATCATTTGAGTATGAGTATCACAAAAACCAAAGAATAAGCAGTCATATTGCCAACAATGCAATTAGTATTCAACCTGCTACTCCCCCTGGACCAGTGCTCCTTCTTAACTTGTACAGCTTTCGAATACCTTTATCAGCGAGTCATCGGCAACAATCTACTTGCATGATGCGCTCCTTCCCCTCTGCAGATTATAAGACTTTCATCTCAACGACAAATACTCTTCATCAACAAGCAAACGAGGACTCGTCCACCAATCTTCAACTTAAGTAACCAAGTATCATATCATCATTATTTTAAAGGCGAAATTAACAAGGTGATACGGAGTCAATAATACGATTGTTAAAGTCGGACGATGTTCCCCACGAACCTCTTGTTCATTGTCTTGACTATCATATAAATTCTCTTATCATCGATACATCTGTGACGTATATAACTGGAACTAACGTGTATACGACTTTTGTTCATCTAACCCGCGTATGGAAAGTGAAGCATAGAAATTTTTAACATTCCTTCATCTCCTCCTGAACTTGTACTTCCTATACCTGTCTTCTTCATATCGGATGCTCTGTCAGAAATACATATAACCAGACTAATCAAATCAATCATGAGAGTCATCATACATTGCTCCCCCTGTGACGATACATTACTAAATCTCATAATGTATCCCACATCATTCCTGCATTCAATAAGAAAAGTCAGCTTCAGAAGCGGATGACTGCAGTAGGGTCAGAATTCCCTACGTTTCTGATCGGTCCTCCATCTTTTTCAAGATTTGTTTGATGTTGATCTTTCTATTTGGCCATCTTTGGAATTATCCAATTTCTCCGCACTCTACATTCCTTTGCATTTCTTTCTACATATCCATACTTATTACAAGAATAACATCTCATATGTCCGGAAAAATAAGCATAAGAATCATAATGAGTGTTTCTAATCTTTACTCCTTTTACAATCGGTACCTTTATGTCCATACTTATTTACATGAAAAACTATTATCATAGGCTACCGGAGTACTTCTACGTAGGATCTGTTAGTTTGTAGGTAGGAAATGATACTATCTGCAATTTCTTGTAACATGCCCATAATTATGACATTTAAAGCATTCAACATTATTGAATGATTTCCTTTGAGTGTTCATGATTGTCGGTTGACTTCTTGTTTCTTTCAACTCTTCAGGTTTTGCATTGACATCCTTTGAATCTTTAGCACTTCCTTGTGAACTAGATTCTCCTTTAACGGTTTCATGAAAACCAAGACCAAATTTAACAGAGGGAGACCTTTGACTACTAAGAATATTGTCCAGAATCTTAGTACTATCTTGAAACCTCAAGAGTTTATCCTTTTCTTCTAATTTGCCTTTGAGAATGTTTACCTCAACCTCCAATTTTTGGCATTGCTTCTTCATACTTTCTTCAACCCTTTTTCCTTCTTCTACTTGATCATTCAATTTTAAAATCTCTTCCTTCTTCAAATTTCGTTTTCTTCATGTTTGTTGCGGCTCTTCTGTTCTTCTTATTTGATTTTTCAGGATCTTCTTTGAAGAGATGATTGCTTCCAGAACGCTTCCTTTTCAAATGACGAGGTTCTTCATTCTACTTATTTGATGTGAGATTTACTTTCGAATGTGTTTTTACTTCAGATTGCATTCTTCTTGTTGAGTTTATCAATCTTCTTTGAGAGAGATGATTTCGGCTTCAAGGCTTTCACTTTGATTGGTTACTTCATCCTGCATTCATTGATGTATTTCTATCTGTCCCTTCATTGTTTCTATCTGTCCATTTATTTTAGATATCATCTCATTGTAGGCAGATTCCTTCACATTAAATAATCTTTGTTGATCTTTGATAACTTCTTCTAGGTCCACAACATTACTTTCACTATCTACACCATTGCTTGCACAAAGAAGATTACAAGGACCCCAATCACTATCAGATTCATCTTCTTCAATTTTTGCTATACAGGTTTTCTGAGACATCTCCTTGCTTCGAGTAGCCTTCTTCTTTTTCCTCTTTGCCATGAGCACTTGTAGAGCTTGGTCAGAATCTTCTAGATCCATACTGTCACTTTCACTATCATAACCTTTGCATATACAGTTAAGTAAAATACAAGAACAACGATTAATACCTGTTTCATCTCCTTCAATTTCTGCTATACATGGTTTCTGAGGTATCTGCTTGCTTTGAGTAGCCTTCTTCTTTTGCTTCTTTGCCATGAGCACTTTCAGATCATGGTCAGAATCTTCTTCATCTTCACTGGACACTTCATCATCATCTTCATTTTCATAATAACTCTTCCTCTTTTCAAATTGTTTCCCTTTACCATGTTTTTCTTTATAAGGGCATTTAGCAGCATAGTGACCAACTTTTCCACACTCAAAACATTTAAAGGGAAGCTTACGTTTGAATCTTCCAGTACCTAGTTGGAGTTTTCTCACGAAATTCGCTTCTTCTTATTTGGATATATAGTTGGATTCTTTGACAACTTCCTTTTATTTTCCTTTTGCAGATACCTTAAAAGCAACTTCTCTTAATTGAGAAGGACCTCCTTGTCTCATTTCAAAAGTAGTCAGAATACCATGTAATTGAACAACAGTAAGAGTTTGTAGATCTTGCCTTTCTTCAATAGCGGAAACCTTAGAGTCAAATTTTGAAGTCAAGGATCTTAAGACTTTTTCCACCAGAGTAGTATCAGTTATGGTTTCACCCAAATTTCTCATTCGATTTACAATATCATCTAGACGAAGAAAGAAACTGGCAATACTTTCATCACTATGCATCCTTAAGTTTTCATATTCAATTCTGAGAGTTTGGAGTTTTGCACTTTTTACCTTTGTATCTCCTTCATAGCTCAGAATGATTTTGTCCCATATTTCTTTTGTTGAATTTAGCTGCATCACTTTAGCAAATTCTGGTTCAGACATGCTTCCTAATAAGACATTTACTGCTTTGGCATTGATTTCATACTTCTTCCTTTCTGCTGCATCAGTAGGAATACTTGCTGGGTATTGATAACCTTCTTCCACGATTGCCCATACATCTGCACCAAGACTTTGCAAATATGCTTTTGTTCGTACCTTCCAGAATATCAGATTGCTTCCATTGAATAGAGGTGGATTTATAGACATCACTCCTTCTTGACTTCCCATTGCGACGGATCTCCTTCAAGCGATCAAGCTTCTGCAGAAGAACCTGCTCTGATACCAATTGTTGGGAAAAATACTGAGAGGGGGGGGTGAATCAATATTTACTGCATATTCAAAATTTTTTACTTTTTCACTCTCTAAAACCCATACGCTACTTTCCTTTAGTAAACTCGCGTATACACGCGGATATCCTTCATACAACTCGCGTATTAGCAGAGATCTAAATATGCAGATATTTATTAACTTAGTTCTTTGCAATATTCATTCATATGATGTTAAGTTAACAGTAAACATGTGTAGTAACAACATAATAATCATCACACAAAGCATCACACATGAACACCAGGATTTTTAGGTGGAAACCCAAGTTGGGAGAAAACCACCGCTGCAGTTGCTCAGCCTTCAATATTTTATTATAGAGAAAACATCTTACAACATATGTGCTGGTGCAGACTCCTACCAGCACGCAGGCACCCACCTGCGCTCGTTTACCGACCTCTCCTGGAAGGGAGCTCCAACCCCCTGACTCGTTTACCAGCCTCTCCTGGAAGGGAGCTACGACCCCCTGATCTCGTTTACCAGCCTCTCCTGGAAGGGAGCTACAACCCCCTGACTGAAGGCTACAACCCTCAACACCTCTATGGACCACGTTTCATCAATTTTCACACTGGATCCAAAGCTTCCTTTAGGACATAACTTGCAGGCCACGTTTCATCATATTTTCAGACTGGACCCACTCCATACTTTTAAGCACAGTCAAACATGAAACAGATACATATAACTCACTGTTAGATATCAGTAAACCAGCAGAACAGGTCAGAAATTTCTTACCACAGACTTCAGCAAACCCTAGTTTGCATACACGCTTTCCTTTCACTGATGTCGCGTATATACGCGCTTCCGTTCACATAAACCAACGTATACTTCTGTACATATTACAGATCTAATTTCATTGCGCATACGCGCTTTCTTTTCAGCGAAGCCGCGTATATACATGCTTCCTCTGTGGCAAACAAGCGTATGGTTCTTCAGACATTTAGGTCATTGCAATTCTTCAGAACAGATACATCACACAGATTTTTACCCTTTACTTCAGACAGATGTTCACCTCATCTCAGATCTAATCATTCCATAAACGGATCTAGCAAATACAAGTACATTTCAGATCTAGATCTCCTTCTTCATCATTGGTGCATCATACATTCGGATCTATCATTCAACGTAACCCTTTCGATGAGATATCCTTGAGAGAAAGTATTTATTCAAGCTGGAACATCTTTTACTCTCATGATTTACCGCAGTCGTTCTTCTCTTTATATAGGTTTACCCTTTTTCAATACCATGAGCCAAAACCACATTACTTCCGATGGTATTCCTGGACGGGGTCATTTAGACGAATCATTACCCAATACAATGGGTCAATACCATGGTGATTACCCCTGGTTTTGCACTTTATGGGCACTTTTGCCCATACGCGACTTGGCACGTTGTTTCCCGCGTGCATACGCGACTTCTCCTAGACATATCCGCGTATGCCTTGAGAAATACTCTTTTCATCATAGATCTAATACATACTGAATTCCTTTCTTCATTTCCTTCTGTACTTACTGTAGATACATCAGATTTAGTTCACCAAGACATATTCTATCAAGCACAACTTCATCAAGTAAGTTTCCATCATCTTCTTCAAGTGGGTTGCCATTCAAGGACAACACTCAGCATCATATTGCTAACAAACATCATTTCATATCAGATTTACATCATTTACCAAGTCCATCAGGTCAAGACTAACTTCATCAGGTGGTTTGCCATCAAGGACAACCCATGTCAACAGTCTCATGTCTTCATCTTCATTCAGTGGGTTGCCATCAAGGACAACACTCTGCATCATATTGCCAACACCTATTTCACTGGTCCTGGGGATGATGTCCAGTTTGACCAGGTCATGGGGGATGATGCCCAAATTGACCTATAACAGTTGCCCCCCAAAGCATGAAGTCGAAATAATAATAATTTTTTTTGAATGAGATTCTTTACGATGTGATGAGCTGGAAATGAAGTGGAGTGGCGTCCTACATCAATATTAAAATACATTACATCATGATATTTTCATTTTGATCACGAATTGCTGAGGGAAGAATTCCCATGCTCAGCACTTAAACTATCTAATAACATGTACATAGTGCAGAAAGTCGTCTACATTGGAATGTTGCTCAATATAGACATGCCTACAGATATAGGCCCATGTTCGGATGACGATCTATATGTAAGGTCACCATACAGATGATATGTACAACAATCCTAAAATCGTAGCCCAAATGGTTGAAACTAGATCTAGGTTCTTCTTATCTCGTTCACTCGATCGTTCGGGTACAATTCTAGCCATGCTAATATATGATTTTTAGTTGAGCATGGTAAGACATCGTTTGACTACCAGCAAATGATGCGAGTTGTTAACAAACGCGAGAGAACCACCATTGATGTTAATGGCTCTCAAGGTACTGCAGTACAGTTTGAAAGGCATGAATAGATGATTTGATGTCGAACGACAAAAAAAAAAAAATCTGTCAAAGGTCCGGAAGCGAGGATCTTGTCAATGTTGTAACAAGCCTCATGGTACTAGAAGATGATGTTTCTTAGTAAACTTCCTAGATGATGATTTGATGTCGAGAAGAAGCCAATTTATCATGAAACGGAAGTTGCTAATTTTGGAGACAAAATGTGACTTGATATAGCAGTGTTCAGGGATGACTTTCATGAAAATGAAGGTTTATGAATATTGCAGAAGGATGAGTATTCACTAAATTACTTATCTTGAACATATCGGTGACACTAAGATGAGTTGGCAGCATTGACCTAAAATTGAAGTGAAGGTATGATGAACCATAGGTATGAATGAACCGTCAAGAAGATTACCCAACCCAAAAGTCATAACGATGGAGTGAAGTGTCATGTTCAAGAGAAACTTGCTACCGTAAAAGTTCTATTCACTTTCCCAAATTTTCCCCGGTCATTTGTCGACCAATACCTCTTTATTTTTTAACAAGCTTGAGGAGGATAACATATGATTGATCTATAATTCAACCCTTCAGGTGAATATGCATCGCTTTTTAATAATTTAATGAGTCTAGCGATAAATGAAACTTGATTCTTGTCGTGATCGATAAGCCTATCGCTATTTTATGTTTTAACGAGCCTAACGACAGTGACAGCCCGATCATTTTTCATATTTAGAGAGTTTGAAAAAAAGGACAAAAGAAAACTCCATGAGTCCTTTTTCATAAATTTGTTGCTTAGATCCGAAAAAGTGTAAAATGATATTTGAGAGAACCTCCTAGCCTTGTTCGACTAAGGTTTTCCTTTTTCATAAATAATCTATCTCAGTCTGGAAAAGGGTTAAACTTATACTGAGTAGATGCCATTTCATTTACTTTTACGAGCTCAAAAAGACAAGTGCTCGGCAATATTTTAACATTATTAAGTCTGAAAAGAGCTAAAAGAAAACTCCAGGGGTTCCTTTTTCGTCGTTATCGAATCTCGAAAAAGAGATAAAAGTGCGCTTCAAGTCCTTTTTCATTTTTATCAAAGCTCAAAAAATAAGGATAAAAGTATGCTTTGTGGTCAAATCATTCTTGAAATAAATGTGCACGACTAATCTTCTATATCAGCTGTAAACCTGTTTAGAACAACATCAAATGGATAAAAATACCTGTTTCATAGCAAAAAATGAATAAAAAACATATTCATAGCAATAAATACGATTTTCAAATAATAAAATGACTAATTAAAACAATTTTACTATTCATTTTTACCATTTGAAAGTTACCATTTTCATTTTGGAGCTTTGAACCTATTTTTTCCCCCTAACGTCAGTTGTTGATTGCGATCAATTCCGTGGACATATTTTTTTGATGTTTGATCTTGGTTGGTGCTATCAACCTCCTCTTTCTTTCAGTATTCTTTTTTCTTCATTTCATTGCAATTTTTTTAGGGATTTGGGACCTTTACGGTAAATTTATTTTGCAAACAGGGAAACACACCCTTGAATGTCGAAAGGTGCATTGCAGTGCACTGGAATTGAAGGTCAAGTGCACTTGCAACGCACTGTCCCTTGACCAGGGGTGCATTGGGCGCAATTAAAATTTTTGTTCTTTGTAGTGTGCCCAAATTTTTCTTGATTTTTTGCATGACATGGGTCCTTATGAGTCTTATGGTTGTGTTTGAGGGATTCAACAGACCAAAATGACAATTACTTGGAGGGAAAGAGAACATGAAGAAGAAAACATGATTGCCCTAAATGATTCAGTTATTGGAAGAGCCCTCAGAGACTGTGGGTTGCTGAAGTACTTTAGATTATCTGGTATGAAGTAGCAGATGGAACTTTTGGAGTTCTTTGTTCGTGCATGGGATCCAGCGATTGAGGCATTTCATATTGGGACAAAGTGGTCCCAATTTTAGTGGAGGATATCTATTTTCTCACAGGTTTGTCAAGGATAGGCCTACCCATTTCTCTCTCAGGTTTTGTGTTGTCTAGGTAAATCCCCTCTGTGGATGGAGGCGATCCCTCTAGCCCTAGGGTGGGTCTAGCAACTACGGGAACATAATAACATCTACCTTCCTAGATTGTAAATGAAATTCAAAGAAATTAATATGACCTACCTTGTCCTGATGCTATGTTGTCGTCTTTCGTCGAAGCTTCTTGATCCATCGCTTTTCTCAAGCTCGATACACGCTTCTGCCAACGTTCGATTACCTGTATAGATAATCAAGACACCATGAAAAGCGTAAAATCACGACAAACATAAAACAATTACAATCTATCTACCTGATCAAGGAATGTTAGAAATATCATTGTAAATGTAAACGAGAATGGAAGATAAACATCAGATGCATTTTATTATGATAAAGACAAGGGGAGTTTACAACCAAGCCTTGATGTTGAGGCTCTCCTTTGGGAGGTTCGTATCCAAGCACATTTTCAACACCCTCACACACAAAGGTCCAAGATCTCACTCTGTTCCAAACACACAAAAAAACATGCTCTGCACTGTTCTCCCAAAGCTATAATTGCTTCTCCTTTCTATCATCACTAAGGTTGTAAATCTGAAGGAGGTATCCTTATATAATAATGGAGGAGGAGGTTATGGGCCCTCAAATGATGGGAAAAGAGCTTATCCTTTGGATTAGTTCCTATTTATTGGGAACAAGAAGCCCAAAGGGGAATTCCTCGGCCATATCCTCAAAACAAACTTCTAGCTCGCTGCCTCCGAAGCTTCTAGTCGTGGAAGCTTCCTTTCTATTTAAAAAACTTTCCAAAAGAGTATCAGCGTGGGTCCAACATTAATACAAAGCACCGATCAGTGCGAGTCTCAGTGAAAATATCTGCTATCGATATGGGTCAAACACTGAGAGAAAGCACTGACCTTGAAAACTAGGTTTTTATAAGGATCTTCCAAAAAAATTTTAAAGGGAGATGAATTGGCAGACAAAATATGGTTCAGGGGTATGTATTCCATGCTTGGAAAGTACACAAGGGTCACTGTATGGGTCCTCCAGGATCAAGGAACGGGGAGTATGGGGACAGTGACAAATTGCTATGTAACAGATGCCCCCTAAAGTATGAAGTCCAAACACAAGTGAGGGGTGAAATTCTTTACAAGTACGTGCAAGGACACAGACGCTGTCGTCAGGAGACCTGCAAATCAAGCATAGATACATATACATAACTGAAATCTCTGATGAAAATACATGAATCAAGGTATGGACGCAGCCATTTGTAAGAGAGACCATGGTATGGTCACAGCCATCCATCTAAGAATGTAATATCCCGGATGGGATATTTTAACTAAAATGCAGAAAAATACTGAATACCACAATTTGCCGTAAAATAATCATTCATTCAACAGAAGATTGCCATGTAAAATTAAAAGACAAGAAACACTGCAATCCAATACCATATAGAACAGAAGGAAAATCTCAGCTTTTATTATAGATAATAAACAGGGGTTTACATATAGATCTGACCCAAGAAGAGCTGAGATAGAAAACCGGCCACCAAGATAAGCTGCTGAACGGCACTGGCCACAACTGCACTGCTGCACTCTCCCTCCAGCAACAGCTGAAACTGAACCCACTGAAACTGATGAAGCCCAAGTTGAAGATCTGAATGATCCTCACACCAAACTCTGAAGCTCTGTGAAACTCCTAAGTGAAGTCTCCTCAAGAGAGTTGGGTTTTTGTCCAACACTCACAAATCACCCGAGGGTTTCCGTCCTGGGGCTACGGCTGAAGTAGAGAACCACATCCTCAAACCTCTCATACACAAGCAAATGATCTACTCCAAAGATGTCTCCCAATGGCCTCCTCCCTTTCTTTTATAGATCCCTTGGAGCCTTCTAGAGCATTATTTTATTATTATTTTATTTATGGAGCACTTTTCCCTTTCTATTAAAATATTATAAAATATTCCTTTTTAATGCAAAAAAGGGTATATCGGCTACCACGCCTCCTCTGGTCACTGAAATCTCTGTCTAACTGTCCCATCGTGTAGGTCTCCTCGTCCCGGTTCCGATGAGCTATTACACTAAGGTGTCCCATCGTATATTCCTCCCGGAATGCCACCTTGAGCATAATCAGCTGAGTTAAGCCCATAAATAGCTCAAAATTCCGAAAGTTATCGGAATGCATCGGAACGAAAGCCAAACTGCTCGGATGATGGAGTATATCAAGCGAATGCCTCTAGACACCATGAAAACTCCTCAAAACTCCTCTGAAAAGCTCCTGAGCCCACTGATAGCACCAATCTGTACATGTGACCTGTCTGCTCCTAACTCTGGAAGTCCCTCCTAGCCCTGTCATGGATGATACCAAAAATGGGAATACTACAGACCTCCCACCCCAAGATTGCTTGCCCTCAAGCAATCGAAATATGTGGACCACTCTATTGGCCCGCCGCATCTCAGACCCAATGCCTGGATCCCATACCAACCTCTGGGTGCTGCTATGCACCTGTGTCAAACCTCTCGGAACAGACCCCTCAATGCCGGGATCCCAAACTGATCTCTCTCTGTCCCAGACAACAAACAATCCTCCCGGATCCCAACGCCACCATGGCCAATCATCGCCCAAGTCCCACGGCTCAGGTTGTGCACTATCTCTAACTATATCTGATGCTCTCAGAGGTGAAGACCACCAACAAGCATCAATGCTCCCGGGATCCTGCTGTGCTGTACCTGTAACTGCATATGCTGCCCCACCAACTGCATACCAACTCATCACTTCTCTCCAATCCAGGTCCTGACTCGATCCCATGCTGATCCTGCTCTCCTGAAATCGGGAAGGAGTCCTGAAGTAACGACAACCGGTGCCCTCCTGCCAACTGGAATCTGTAACATCTACTATGTCTAAGGGCCCCTGCTCTGATGTGCTCCCCATGAAAAATAATGTACCATCAAGAGGGTACCAACTCATGATCTCTCGCCAGCCAACCTCAACATGTGGATGTTGTACCCTGTACAACTCTGATCGTCTCATACCGCTATCCAAGTCAACATATGAGATCTGACTAGGTGGCTCTGCCTCTCTCTCTCCAACGGAAAGAGATGACCCAACAACACTGCTAGTCCCATCCATGGATGCTTGAAGGGGAATGATCTGACGCTCCAACTTGCCCTCTGATTGTACCATTAGGGAATCTAGTCGTTCCCCAATGCGGACGAACTTGGCCGCTGACTTGGCACAAGACACTCTCATACCCTCCAGCTCCTGGTCCTGCAACAAAATGGCCTCCCGTACTGACGTGGCCTTCTCTCTCAAAACTCGAAGGTCCGTCCGAAGCCGATGATACCGCTATCTGCGACCATCATCCAATACCTCTGTACCTGCTAGTGCCCTAGCTCCCTGCAAAACTATCCCATCGACCTCCAACGTCTCTAGAGGATATGGATCTGCAACTGGTGTTGGTGCATCTAACTGCTCCTCCTCAAACGCTGACCCTAATGTTAGCTGCATATCTATCATAGGCTCAATGTGGGTGCCCATCTGGATCTCACCCAAGGAAATGTCATGCCTGATGTCCATAGTATCCTCTTCTGCTGACTCAGGCTCCATCATATGCTGCTCTGGCTGAATCGTCACAAGTGACTCATCACCCAAAGTATCACCTATACAGTCCCCTGACTGCTCACCCTGCACACTAGAACACAGCTCTGGTCTACTGTCATCATCATCTCTGCATGGCTGCCCTCGCTCCCCAGAAGCATACTCATATGATCCCATGGACTCATCTGAAGAAGAGTCCCCATCCTGGCATACAGAAGGAACGTCTACCTGCTCTACCTCTGCCACCTCATCTGCATCTCTCACACATGAGTGATCAGGCCCCCAAGGTTCTTTGCAAATGAAGCAAAGTCCCTTCCTCCTCAGCTCATTTCTGCTGCCTGACCGACCAAACTGGAGCCGCTCCTCGCTGGTCAACTATCTCCTGAGAAACTCAATGTTCTGCTCAACTAGCCCTTGGGCTAGCTCATAAGCAGCAGGCGAGACCAACCTCTTTCTCCTCCAAATGCTCAGCAACCTAGTCTTCAACTTCCGGCAAATGGTCTCATGGTCTCTCATACATGACGACAAGATGGACTGCATGTGTGCTATGACAATATCAGGATGATGTTTCCTAATGCTAAAGAAGCATCGGAACATCTGCAAAATCAGGTCATCACACTCAAGATAGAACATGACCTCATAAGTTCGGGCCATAGCCATGACTTCTAGAACCTTAAGCTTCCTCCCAAATGTAGACCCTGCACAAGTGTCCAAATCCTGAAAGGTTCCTACTATCAATCTGAAAATTCTTCTCATAATATCAGCATTGTAGGGGGGGATGGGTGCTGTTATCCTCAAGATATCACTGAAACAAGAGGCAACTATCAGCTGGACTCTCTCACTTGGATGTTCCAAGAATCTGGCTTGTATTAATGCAAGCATAGCTGGCTTCAAAGCCCAATTCAAATACCAATCAGATTGATGTACCTTTGAAAGGCAGGATTCCAGCTCCTCTAACCTGGGAAAGTCAATTTCTGATCTTCCAAATTCCATCCCTTGTACATACAGCCAATTTCCCACTTCTTCCTCCTTTTGTATATTCCTCGGATGCTCTTGTTGGAGCAATTTATGTACCTTCTTGGTGAAGGGTATGCTGTTCTGATTAGTCTTTGGGTTTTCTGATGCATGGAGGTTTAAGGAATCAATTTTTATCCTTCTCAATTTGTTTAGGAGTTCCTCCATCGTTCAACTAATGGAAAGACCACTGATTTTCTGAGTTTAATGCATTTTTCTGAGTTTGCCAATTTTAGAGGAGTGATGGTACACAATGATGCATTCAGCCCTAACCAAAAACTGATATCTATATTTTCAAGCTCAGAATTTATATATTTTGTTTCGAGAATAGTTCATAGAATCTTACTAAAACCTTTGAATACCCGGGAAACTATAGATATCACTGCTTTGTACAATTGAAAATATTTTAATTGAGATAAATGAGCAGAGAAAATAGAACCTGGGTAATAGTTCATTCAGAAGTTTAGTGCAGTCTCCTTGAGAAACTTCGCCCACAGAAATACGCTGGCACAGTGATAACACACCCCCGTGTGAAGTAGCATGCAAGGAATAAGCTTCTAGCCTGGAACCAATGGTCTCTGCACCTCTGACCCTTATGTTAACTTGGCCCACAGAGATCAAAATTTCCATAGTTCCCACGTACCCTCTAGAAATTTCTGGTGAATGCCTTTAGCGCAAATTTAGAGTTATAATCTTCAAGAGGATATTCGGCTTTCTGTAGGTGATATCGGCAACTTCGACTTGCAATTGACCCCCTATCTTCTGGAATTTTGGGTTTGATTACATACAGGTGCTAAATTAAGCACGTCCAACGGAAAATGGAGGAATAGCGTGAGCCTTCTTAGCAGCACGGATAAATTATGGCACCGATATTATCTTCTACGCACATGCTGCCAACGATTTCTGTAATGAACCCAGCTGCTGGTCCTTCTCGGTTTTGCTGACGTTCAGCGATGTTCAGATCACGTTATTGCACATAACCTTCCCACCAATCCGCTGCCACTACCACCAGATTCGTGCACTGGCAATAGATCGGCCTCCGCAGCTTTGCTTCACGATCTCCCCACGATTTATTAAATCAATGGTATATACAGCAGCTACACAATTTATTAAATCAATGGTATATGTAGCTTACACCTTTGATGTGCACACGGTCCTTCAATTTTCTCCTTAAAGGATTATACAACCCCACGCATTATGCAACGTCTTGAACCCACCTTGAAGTGGTCCCTAAACACTCCTTAATTCCAAGTGCAGAGTCACTCTGCATGGTCGTGCAATTCATGACGGTCCCTTATGTCCTCCGGCGTTTACACAGCTTAATGTATAATTGCGTGCAGTCAGCACTTCTAAGAGATCAACACCGGATTAGTCACGCACTTGCAATCTGCATTGACTCTGTTTTGATTCGCGCGGAAAGCAACGAAGTCAATCATTCTACTGGAACTCGACTCGGTGATCTAGCATTACGTGCACCAAATCACATGTTTCTATTTTTCACATATTCCCCCAATGACCTTGCCAAAATGATGAGGCTACTTTAAAACTCAACCATGACTGCTGGGAACCATGTGCTTTGATTAATTGTTGTGACGTCTACGAAGCGGAATTCAAACGGTTGTTGACGTAGAAACCACCTTTGCACAATTCGGCCCCCGATCTAGACAGCGACGCGCTCAAGCTAATGTGCACCCGCAGCCAACAACGCGTCTCTATCTTGGGTTCGATCCACAATTCCGACAGCCCTTGGCGAAATTGATTCTGGCCACTACTCAATGTTTGGCTTCCTAACGTATGGACATCTCGTGTAGGTGCCGATTCGACCAAAACTACACATCTTTTCATGTTTAGAGAGTTTGAAAAGAAGCATAAAATAAAACTCTAGTAGGTCCCTTTTCGTAAATAGTCCCTCAAATCCGAAAAGGTAGAAAACTATGTCTGAGAAAACCTCTTAGTCACGATAGGCTAAGGTATTTCTTTTTCGTAAATAATCCATCCCAGCCCGAAAAAGGGGTAAACGTATACTGGGTAGATATCGTTTCACAACCTTTTAACGAGTTCAAAACGACAAGAGTGTCGACAATCTTTTCAATTTTATAGAGTCAGAAAAGAGCTGAAAGATGACTCCTCCTGGAGGAAGAAGTGGTATTACAGGTAGCAACTAGTTCTGGTGATGGTGGAATTGCTCAGAACAAGTAAAGGTCAAGAGGTTGGCTAACAAGACCACTCATTGTAGCGGTTCCCTAGGAATGGGTAAAACAATCAAGTGAAGGCATATGTTCGGTCGAGCAGGCGATGACGATGGAATGAGAAAACTAAGGCTCATATGGAAAAACAGGCTGATAAAATGGAAATCACAAGAGGTAAAATGGGAATGGTTGCATTTTTATGCAAGCTTGAAAACAAGAAACTCTGCTTGGGATTGGTTTCACTTTTACACAAGCTTGAAACTTTGTAGAAAAGTATGCTTGAAACCGGTTTCATTTTTACACAAGCTTAAAATGGAAATAAAATATGCTTGAAAATTGGTTTCGTTTTACACAAGCTTGAAACAAAGATAAACTATGCTTGGGATTGGTTTCATTTTTACACAATCTTGAAACAAAGATAAAATATGCTTGAAAAACAGGGAAAAATGGGCATGCCCCCAGCATGGTGACTCAATTCGAGGTACATTCCCCCAAGCTTCAATCCATATGAAAGGTAGATGGAGTGAAGGTTCAAATTATGAGATCAGAGAAAGACTCGACTGGGATTTTACGAGATCTGATCAAAGACTCGAATTGAATGGGAACATGTTTCATTGTTTTAACGAGGTTGAAACATTAAAAGAAATATCCTCATGACCAAATTCATTTTTTAACGAGGTTGACATAGAAGAAGTACCATCCTCATAACACCTTGTTGTTGTTTTTTTTTAAGGAGCTTGACACAAGAAAACGAACCGTGCTTCGATGACCTCATCATGTTGAACAAGAAGTCATGGCTTCCAAGAGGTCCTCATCTGATGGGAGAAAAACATCTTGGAAATCAAGACCCAATGCCCTCAACACATGATGCACAATGGAACTATCACTGAATGCGGGCATGGAGCAGGTAGCCACATAATTAACCAACGGCGAGGAAGGTACAACCGGCAGATAAATATCCGGCAGAGATGATGGTGGGCCAACTGCCATATCAGGACCAAAGAATGAAAGCTAATCAATGGTCACGATCTGACCTTCGTGTGGAAAACACACGAAAGAGGGAAGAGACAAGTGCACCCATGGCATAAGAATAATTGCGCCCCAAGAGTAAATTGAAATCCAAGGGGCCTAGAACAACCATCAGGTCTATATAGATGGTTTTCCCTCCCAAAGTAATAGGCAACTTCGGAAGGATCCCTAACGGTTGACTAGTTCCTTTGTCAAAAGCTAACAGATTCTGCGTAACAGGCATAAGCGGTGGAGAAATAAAAGCTTGCCAAGTAGTTGAAGACAAAAAACTGACAGACGTGCCTTCATCTATAAATGTGCTAGGTATGGCCACATCAAAGGTCTGTATCGTGATCTCAAAAGGCACATAAGAAGGAAGGCGGTATCTCGCAAATCGAATCCAGTCGAAGGAAGCGACCAAACTACTTGGAGGGGGTACCATTAAACTAAGATGGTCATCCCCTGGTGTTACTAGAGAAAGAGGAGAATCCTCCTGGACCTTAGACATGGGAGCAGGAAGAGCAACTTATTGAGTCACAGGGACAGGAGAATCTTTCTCCAAGTTTGAGGAATCTGAAGAAACAAGAAGAACATGAGGGGGATGAGATCCACTCTCGATGGAAAAGACCTAATGAACCATAGACGGGATCAGATCAACTGATTCCATGACCAACGGTTGGTCAGGAATGGATCCGTGATTTTGAATTTCCAAGGGAGCAGGATCGACCAAGGATGACTCTTGACCGATGGTTGAATCAGCTAGCGGTGAACTCGAAGAAAGTTTCTTGTAACCAACCAGAAGGCAGGGTGCAAAAATATTAGTGTTTTCCAACACTCTCATGGCTTCATCTATGTACAAACAAAGGTGAATGGGATGATGCCCTTCACACAAGCTACATGGATTCATAATCTTACACTGTTACTTATGAGTCTTACCATTACTAGTCGAAGATGTGCCACCAATATGACTTCCAGAAGCCAAAGGCAATGGTGGACGGCCATCGGACCATACTTCAAGTACCTTGGGAATGCCAGGGCAGTCTCAAAGAAAGTGGTTAGCTTTGCACAACATGCAAGGGAATTTGACTTTCCGTAGAAAGTTGGATGACTTATCAAGGGAAGGTTTCTTAGGTGCAATAGCCATAGAGTTGGCCTCTCTCTTATCTGACTTCTTTTTTTTTGTCTTCTTCTTCTTCTTCTTAGCCACCTAGTTACTAGAATCCAGACTTCCACTAGGTGAAGTAGAAGAGGAGGATGAAGAAATAGGCGAAGAAGGGGAGAGGTCCACCTTAGAATCAACATGATGTTGTTCAGGTGGAGGAGATGGTTGTAAAGAGGGCGGAATACTCGAGACCACAGAGGTGGAGAATAACCACATAGGCAAACCAACAGTTAACCTCGGAAGGGACAATGTTGCCATATAAGGAGCACCAGCATTACCAAAAGTAGGAAAAGGACCAGGATTTCCTTCGGAGGGGATTCCCTGGTTGGTAAACTCCAGAATTGTTTCCATTGGAAACAACCTTAAAACAAAATACTAAGGAAGATAACTTTTATAACTTGGAATATTTCGTGGGCACTTAATATTTTAAGACATTGAAACAAAACTCTGTTGTTTCATGTTTTAAGAGTCAAGAAATAGACAAAATGTGACTCTAGTCACTTCCAGGTTGAAACAAGCATGAAAGAACAAGTGCTCGATGATCTTTTCACTTTTAGAGAGTCACGAAAAGACCAAAATGACTACTTAGGCAATCTAAGCAAGAGGGTGTACAAAGTTTCCGTGAACTTCCATATACACCTGGGTGATCAAATGAAAGAGAAATGACCAAGGACTTAATGTACGTGCAGGAAGTATTCCCGAATGCTGTGTTCGGTGTATCACGGTTACAGGGCGGCAGACTTGGCTTCCTATGGACAAAGGATTTAAACCTATGAGGGTCTCCCTTTATATACGCGACGGTACGGGGAGCACAAGTCCATACTAGTGTTGTCTAAGGCCAGATGGCGAACATCAGCTACTAGGTTTAACGACGTCAGAACACATCACTAGCCTAGACCTCTAAAAATGTTTGCATTAGGTTCCAATGCTTCCTTAGGTTAATTGAATAAATTTTAAAGTTGATCTTGAATTATGTCTCAGTTTCAAGGCCCTATCGAAAGCTGTATGAGAAAGGAAATATTTCAATTCGATGAATGCTATCTATTTAAGGGAAGAGTTTCAAACAATGCTGCAACAAACAGAAATACTACAAACATAACTTTTTCCTAACTAGATGGCTTTCACTATCCAAAATTAATCTAAAACATTCAACGATGCGAATTATGCAATGTAATCTTTGCAAAATCCTCTTTTTTGAAAACTATGCAATTGCAATCTATGCACAATTTCTTTTTTCTTTTGGAAGAATAAGAATCCACTCAATGCATTTTTCGATGAAATGAGAATCTAATTAATGCATGCTTTTAATGAAAGAGAATGCACTCAATGCGATTTTTATCTTTCAATTATTAAATAATGTAATCTTAGTTCAATGATGGATCTCAAAAAAGTATTTTCAATGCAATGTGATCTAATACATTTTACCGAAAAGAGAACTCTAAGACGAAAACTAAATGAACACAAATTTCCTTAATGGAAGGATGAATGCAAAAGGGATGCAAACAAACACTAAAAATACAATTGTTGTTTTAAACACTTTGTAACAAAATTCCCCAAAAGGCTACAAGACATATGAGGTCAAGCACAAAGAGGACTTCCAAAGCATCAACTCAAAACAAGGCATTCATTCCTTTTTACATCAAGCAATCACAAAAAGAAGACTTTTCAGTTGAACAATGAGCAATGTAATCTATGCTCACAAGTGCACAAGTAAAGGGGAGAATGTGTAAATCATACAGAGAAAAGGACCGGAAGGGAAAGACACACTAGTGAAGGACTTAGGAAAAAACCTTAATTTTTCACACACCCTGAAATTGGCATGACTTTTGTGGGTGAAACTAGCGCCAACTGGCACGACTTGATAACTGAAAACTAGTGCCAATGGCCCATTGGCGTGGCTTGATAACTAAAAACTCGCGCCAATCAGCGCGATTATCAGACAAATAAAAGCACCAATGCCTGAAAAAGAAAAAACAAAGAATTTATCCTAACCAAGACCAGACTCACCACTTCAAGCAAAAACTAAAATATCATAATTGATGAAAAACATAAGAACAAACACGGAAAAGGTCGTTCGACTAAACTCATCGAATGACTAAGACCTCAAAGAGTGAAAAAATCAAAGGAAACTCCCCAGTGGAGTCGCCAATTTGTTGTCCAGGTAAATCCCCTCTGCTGACAGAGGCGATCCCTATAGCCTAGGGTGGGTCTAGCAACTACGGGAACATACTAACATCTACCTTCCTAGATTTTAAATGAAATTCAAAGAAAGGAAGATGACCTACCTTGTCTTGATGCTATGTTGTCATCTTTCGTCGAAGCTTCTTGATCCGTTGCTCTTCTCAAGATCGATACACGCTACTGCCAACGTTCAATTACCTATACAGACAATCAAGACACCACGACAAGCGTAAAATCACAACAAACATAAAACAATTACAATCTATCTAACTGATCAAGGAATGTTAGAAATCTCATTATAAATGTAAACGAGAATGGAAGATAAACATCAGATGCATTTTATTATGTGTAGTGCCCCACTTTGCTTGATGGACACTGATCCTTCATACTTTATTCTTTGAGGACCTCAGGTTGAGGATTCAGACACATGACTCTATTATTAGTGGATTTAATGGTTATGTATGTTCTCTATTGATACTGTGATGATGACATCATTGATGGATATGTATGTTCTCTATTGATATCATGATGATGATAGACTTGATGGATATGTATGTTTTCTATTGATGTTACAATGATGATGGCTTTGATGGATATGTTAAATTTTGATTGATGTTATGATTATGATAACCATGATGGATGTGCCCCCTATGTTAGTTACTTACATTAGCTCTGATTCAAAATGAACAACGATGTGAATGACAGTCATGTTGATGTTGCTATTGTGATAATGACTAACAATGAGAAACTTTGTTACTGATGATTATTGAGTATGACAGGAAAGCACCGGAGGCACTCGCATATGATGAGCTGGCAACATCTGGTTTGATGGAAATTAATATTTTGTCTTTGAAATTCTAAGTTCAGTTTGAAACTTGATATATATATATATATATATATATATATATATACACTATGATGATATGTCAGTGGTTGCAGAAACATGTTAGTTGCTTGGCTGAATGACTCACATATGGGTGATGGGGTTGTACAATTGGATGGAACAACATGGGAGGGGTGGAACAGTGTTCTTGATATCACCCGCTAGCACTCCCGCCGTGAATTAGGCTGGAAAGGTCGAAGTACCTTCGCCTTGAAAATCACGATGTCATGAGGGCAGGTCCCAAATTTGGTTTGCTCACGAGGATTTTCTGGGGGGCACGCATCAAGGCAGATTCCTTTATCCCTAGCACCATTAGTCTCACTATAGCAGGCAACATATGAGATGATATGATTCTCTGTCGTTGCACATATAATTTCCCCTCGTAACTGATGCAGGAGCATTAGACGAAGAGGAAAATACTTTGTATTTTAAACTTAGGGGTTTTTAAGTTTTTAGAGGGGTTAGGTTTTTATGAATGATTTGAGTGGGTTTTAAGTATTTTTAATTAAATATTGCAAATAATTGAGAATATGAGAGAATTTGATGAGTTGAGGATATAAAGGGATTGAGAGATTTTTCTAAATATTAATTTAGAAATTAGTTTCATTAATTATGGGTGAGAGAGGATCCTTAGGGATTCAAGAGTGATTTTAGGATTTTGTTGAGAAGTTGAAGGGATTGAACTTAGATTAGATCATTCTAAATTGTATAAATTATTAAGCCTCAAAGGCATTAAAAAATCAGAGAGAGTGTGAGTAGAGAAATAGAGTAGAGAGCAGGGGTTTCTACTTGGAAGCCTTCGGGCAGATTGTAAAAGGGCCAATGTTTGGAAATCAGGCCAAGGAAGGAGATTGTTATGTAAGTGTGTGTGTATTAATACACAATTTGATTTTCTGAAGTTTATGCCCTTATTGAATTTGTGTTCAATATATGAAGAGATGATTCGATTCTTTTTTTTTTTCTTGAGTTTTATATTGTGGAGGAATTAAATTTAATTCTCTCTACGTTTCAATGATAAAGATCGATGTGATATATGACCCATGTTGTTGAAGTTGCATAAGGGGGAAAAGTGACTCGATGTGCTTGAATTGACATCGAATTTGTATGAAAACTGTAATACATAATTGTTGAATGTAGGAGGTGTTGAATCTTGACGTGAATGGTTATTTTCAAATACATTTGAGTCCGCGGGTTTGTGTTAAATCCTGTGCATAAGGCTCTGTTCTGTCAGACTTGTTTGTTATTAATATAAGCTTGTGTTACTGAGTGGAATCGATAGTGGATCTATGGCATTAATCGCTATAGACTTAGTGCGTTGAAGCCAAAAGACATAATCTTGTGAAGAACTGAATTCTGTATAGAGAATGACGGAATTAATGGATGTTGATTCTTTTTTGAGACCCACATCGAATCTATACTAATCTTTGTGACATTTTCTTAATGGAAATCGAGAGTTCCGATTCTGATTCATGCTGGAGAAAGAACAGTTCTGGTTGAATGGAATTCTACTATTAAATTGTGGAAGATCGATTTGTATCCGATCCATGCTACCATGGGAAGAAATGATTTGTTTGTAAAAATTGACATCGATTTGTGTTAAAACCCCAGTACATGAGAATCGATGAACTTTCAGTCATTTTAATAAAGATTACAAACGATCTGAATGTTGATTATTTAACATGGTCAAATGTGTGTTGTCTGAAATCGATATCAGTAAAGACAGTGTTTGCAGGAGCGACAGTGTTGAATTGAGAGACAGTGTTTGCAGGAGTAGATTAAACGTAAAAGCAACGGGAGTTCTGAGCTGAATAGAATTCCATTAATCGACTTATTGATTAATCCGAGCCATCAGGCTACATACAGAGAAGGATGATCGATTTGAAATGGTGTGAGGGTTTTTATCCAGTCGAATGTTCGATTGCCGGGTACAGCATAGTCTTGAGGTAACCAACATAAATTGGATCCATTGGCAAGTAAAACGAAGAGAAGAAGTGATCGAACCTTAGTTCGATTGCAGAAAATCGAACTCCATGAATCTGGTCGAAGATTTAATTGGATAGCGTAGAAATTTCAATGGAACATTTAACATTTGTATGGACCCGGAAGTGGAAGAGGTAGGTTCGCTACATTGAATTACTGAAGTTTGAATGATGAACGATGCATCCATCATCAGATGAAAAGGTATGAAAGTTGCTATGATCCAACTATGTGTTGGGAATTTGGAGTTTTAATGAAAGTTGAGTCTTGATTATGGACTCAATTTAAATTATGGTTATATTTGAATTTCTCCAAAAGTCTAACCTATATATTCAGTCATGGGAATAGTAAGCTGTGGGCACGGTAAATGTTGAGTTTTATAAAACTCAATGATGGAAGGGAAGTTTATATTGGAATTTATTTGAAATTCAATGGTCAATTAAAAATCATATGGTGGGGTATTCCAATGGTGCTATGATCATTGTTTAAGTAATATAAATTTTTCATGATAAATAAATTTGGGCTAGTTGTTTGGTTTGATAGCCATGAATTAAAATATAGCTTCCACATATTAATTGAGATTGCCGGATTGTGAAAATTGAGGACCATTTCGGTTTTTAAATGGAAATGCATTTTTATATGCATCTATAAGTGGAGATTGTGGTAAGCGGGGTATGCCCTGCATCAGTAACCACTGGATACTTGAAGGGAAAGTGGTGTGGCACCCTTGGAATTTCAAGAGAAATTCTTGAAGGGCACGACCAACTTGGTACCCTTGGTATCAAAAAAAAAAAAATCTTAGGCATGGCACCCTTGGAACTTCGAATGGAAGTTCTTGAAGGGCATGACCAACTTGACACCCTCGACATCATTAAAGAAACTAATAAATATAATCAATAGATGAAAATCCAACTAATTCATATCAAGTGACATATGATGTTAGAACCAAAGGAATTAAATCAAGAATAAAATTTAGGGTAAGGGAGGAATAGGAAGAGATAAAATATTTACCATGATAACACTACCCTTTCCATGTTAAAACAAAATATTAAGTACACAAGACTTAATTAGGCAAAAAGGGGAAAGAGGGACATATAGTTACGTAGAAATATTTATTAAAAACTTCATTAAGAGAAGAGGGTGGTGAATTAATATAAGATTAATAAATTAAAATTTGAGAAATTTAGAGAACTTCCATGTGGCAAGAACCAACATAAGAAGATTCATCAAAAGAACAAATTAAGGTAGTTAGGGGACCAAATCTGAGAATAATCAATTAACTTCAGTAATCAACACAACTTAAGGAGTAAAAAGGGGGAATCAAGAGACAACTAGGAGAAGAAATAGGAAACCTTGTTGGGTGGAGGGAAATACTATTTTTAAATGAATAATTAAGTAAATTATTTTTGGAGAGTCTTGATGAGAGGGTGACACATGGGTGGGTGAATAATCAAATTTTGGAGTAATAAAAAAATAATTATTTATGCATGAAATTCCAAGTGTCACCTATGAAACCTTCTTTAAAAGAAAGGGAAATGGAAGGGAAAAGGGGCTTTTTGTTTACCCTATGGTTGGAGGGAGGAGATTATGTCATTTTGAGTGGTTACGAGCTATAGTTGAGTTTGGCGAGGTAGAGGATTATAGAGAGGGGACTCTTGAGCCAAGAGGGCCTCACCTCTATCAGCTAGCATATTCCATCGTTGTACAACTCCATTGCAGCTCGAGGGTCCGTGGGGAAGAAGAGTACCCAAGGAGTAGGCTGGGAGGTCAACCAGTGGGTCGTTACATTTAGACTAAGCACAACAACATTTAGGCTTGGAGGTAGACGACAACAAAGGAGCTCAAGCAGCGGAAAATCAAGTTTGGTTCTCGTCTAAGGTTGAACGGTACATGTGTTAGTTATATTGTTTTTAATTATGATGATTTAATTGTGCCTATAATCAAGTTAAATATATGTATGTGTTATGAACTTAAATTTATGGACTTGATATACTTGATTTAATTTTACTGAGTTTCAAACTTGTATGATTATGGTTTCACTTCCTTGCTACTGTGTAAAATATATATATATATATATATATATATATATATATATATATATATATATGTAAAGCCTAGCGCTCATCTAGTAAATTATAAGGTTGGTCCCTACAATTGGTATGAGAGAAAAGGTTAAACCTCTAGGACCTATAGGCCCATAAAGTATTAAGGTTTTCCTTGTATTATTTTTGTGAGCCATGCGTTTTGTAGTCTTTGTGGACTTAGAAACCTTCTTGATTACATTTTGGTTCTATGAAAAAAATCAAACTCGGTTATACCGTTATGACTCGATCCATAACCATCACTAGCACCAATGAATCGATATCATTTAGCATCAATAGTGTCAAAAAAATCAAGTTGATGTATTTGATTTGTAACCTACAATGATTTAAACTAGATATAACCAGATGAGTTTGATCTCATGATTTTCAGCATATTTATAAACATGATTGTGTTAATTTCCGTTGAACTTAGCTTAGCACCTTGATTCATACAACTATCAAGTTTAAATTATTTTTAAAAGAGACAGTCTCATAAAACTTTGACACTGGTCTATGGGAATGATTTTCTTATTCACTAAAATAATCCAAAGTCGATATGCAACCAAGTTTGTCGTTGTTAAATATGATTGTTGTTTTTGACAAAAAAAAATAAAAAAAAATCACAAATCATTGGGATTATAACTACCTAGTTCATAGCAAATCAGTAATGGTATCAACAAGGCTAATGCACTTTGCCGCACTTGTCTGCAGCAGAATGCAGAAATTACAATCTATAGAGTAATCTCATTTCTCGCTCATGTAACTCAGATGTGTAAGTGGGGTAGGTCGAAGAAAAGATGCAAAACAGTAATCAAATTTAAGTATGTTCTATTTTGGGATATCATGCTTGTAAAATATTTTGTTGCTGGCCAATATTCTACCGAAAACCTTCTAGCGTGTTCTGTCAACAATCCCTTTTGAATGTGTTAAATGAGTTCCCTATTACTTTTCATATCTCATTCTGAATCAATTATTGTTTTTGAAATATTGAGATTGTTGTGAAATCATATCTGGAAACCCTAGGTCCACACAGGTTGAGATCACAAAATAATGAGGGGATTGAACAGAACCAAACAGCGAACCTACAAACCTGCCAATAGAAGAGAAAATTAGTTTACAGTTATACTGGTAAAATAAATCAGCTACAGAATTTGTACTAAATCCTTTCAGGACTAAACGTAAGCGCTCATCTTCTGCCCGGGCCACTGAATCTCTCCACGCACACAGTTTCCTGAAAATCTTAGTACATATTTGATGGCACGACTGTCACTAACATAGTCAATTAATAGTGGTGGCCGAAGAAGGTCGTGGATCATGTCACAAGCTGTGCGACATTCAACGTTGAGAAGCCGAGATTTAGTTGCCCACGGGAATTCAATTTCTATTTTAAGGAAAGGCCGAATTGACTATAAATCTTTTATTTTTTGCAAACATACCTTTATGTCCATGACTATCTTTGTGATTTCAACAGGTTTATATAAAAGCAAAGGCGTAGGGTTTGAGAATTTTTTGTTTGCTTCTGCTTTGTTGGGGATTAGAAGATCTGAATTGATGGAGGACTGAGTCCCTCACCTAGCCTCACGACTAGGGTTTAGAACATGCTATTACATTATTTGAGAAAACCGTGTGGTTTCTGCTCTCGCCTTTTGAAGGCCGCAAGCCTATTTAGCATATCTGGTCTAGATTTAGCCTTATTTCAAACTAGTTATCCTAGTCTTTTGATTTGCAAGGGTCTTTGAAGCCATTGCCTCATCTCAAAATTCAATTTCTGCAAGGGTTTGGGATTTTATAATTTGTAAATAAATTTTTGTGTCAAATCTAACTTGGATCTGTTTTGCAGGCATAAATTCATCAGTTGGTGGTGTTGTTTCATATTTTCAAGGCTTATCTTACCTTGCCGTAGGCCTATTCCGGCTCTCTAATCCTTGTCGTAGGCCTAGCAAGACCTATCTACTCAACTGCAGGTCCTTCGAAGCTTCATACCCCAGCTGAAGAACCATTTACCTTCATTTTGCATAACCATTGGCTTTTAAGGGCTTTCCTCTCTACTGCCTCCAGGCGTCATCACATGGATTTCTTTTTACTTTGGCCTTGATCATCTTGAGAAGCCTTTCTTAACCTAACCACAAGTCTTAACAGCCTCCAACAACTTGGCCGTAAGGATTTTACCCTTTGCTCCTAACCTTATTGTTTCTAGAATAACTTATCTATGTGTGCAGGTTTTGTCTCATATTTTTCGAGAGGTTCCATAATTGATTTTAAGGGCCTTATGAATTTTAAATAAGACTGATATCTTGTTGATAAAAGTTCCTTTTGAGGTTTGGTGCGTTTTCATGCTCACTGTTGTAGTTGTTTGCTATTGGTAATTAATATTGCCCATTGTCTGGGACTTCATTCCTAAAGACTTCCCACTGAAGGCAACCTCATTAACCTGAACTATTTGTGCTTTAGCGCATATCAATGTTTCCTAATTACTATTTTGCAAATAGAAGACACCCTAAACAAGTAACATAATTCAAGATTTATATTGATCTTTTATTCGAGGAAGTCTTGAAGTCCTGTGTTGGAAGTAATATTCCATGAGTCTGATTGCAGGTCATCTAGCACCAGTCACAAACCTAAATCTCAAGAGGAAACACATAATGAAAAGATCCCTAAAAGACTAAATTTGTCATCTAATAATCATAAGAAACATAGCAAGTGCCTAAATTCTTATTTCTTGCATCCTTGGTGACTGATCCTGTTTATTGTGGCATGATCTTAATTGAATAATAGGCTACTTGTGGATTTATTTATTTTTGACAGTAGGCTTTCAATAAGATCTGGTGTATTTTCTCCATATCTAAAGCTTATTGACAGTCTTCTTGTGCATTATTGTGGCATCTATTAGCTTGTTTTGGCAGTGAATCAATCTCATAAGATATAAATGAATAATGTCGTTGAATTATTATGCAACAAATTGATGGTATCAAAAATCCTCGTGGCTGTAAGTATTAGTGGCTCGATTTTCATTGTGGAAGAGCAGCTCGAGCCTCCAATCAAGGCTCGCTTTACATTCCATCGCTGGACGAAGCCTTCTACAACTATGTATGCATACTTATAGTATAAAGTTCCATAAACCTGCACAGACCCTTCTCTCAACGTCCACCCTTTTGAGTATGGGTCGGTTGCTTCTCTTCACAATTCAATTTTCTCAGGCGAACTCATCATCTTCTCACATTCACCAGCTTTCAAATTTCTTAACTGGTAAGTTCAATTTTCCATCGTCTCGTATTTTCATTATTATTTCACTGACTGCTGATCCACCTACTCAGATTTTTGTGATAAATTTAATACCAATAACCATTTCAATTCTTAGGCTACTCTTTCTACGTGTAGGATGATTACTTGTAATAATTTGAATGGGTTGAACTTCCCAACTTGATAAAACAATTAAATAAAGCCCATGTCAAACCATTATTGGCATTTCCACCTTGAAGGGGGAATTGCTCTTTCTTTAAGAAAACAAAAAGAAGAAGAAGAGGAGTCCAATTACCAATGCTCCAATCAGTAGACCAATTCCACCATAAAGGGGGAATATAAAAAAGGTCATGTCCTCAATTCCTGGTAGCTGAGGGCATAAAATAGTAGTGGACATCAATGCTCTGCAATTGTGGTGAAATGTGGTAAAGATGGATGCTTAACTCAGAAATATTTAAACATCATCTGAATAGATAAATAGAAAACAGGGAAAAGATGAAATCAAAATATTCAAACAGAGGTAGCCGGAGAATGAATAATTTAAAATAGTTTCGTTCCAATTTCTCTGTATATACTTGCAGAATTACATACAGATCACCACAATGTTTTGTTTTACAGTTTTACTTTTTTCATTTCTGGAGTGTATTCAAATGATTAATAACCTATTTATTTTCATATCCCACAGATATGTTAAAAAAAAAAAAAAATCTACCGATTCCTAATACTTCTACCTAAATCATTTGAAATGTTAAGTGGAATCTAATTGCATCATGTTGATGGTGCTCACTGCTGATATGATGTTGAGTGGAATAACAGAAGATTCTGCGCTAGCAGAGTAATGGGTAGAAAACCTCTTATCTACGATCACTTCTTTAATTCTTATTGTTCAGAATGGCGGTTGAGAAGTCTCTGCAAGGTTCGAATTTGGGTTTCCTTGCGGAAAATACACCCAATTTTCCATTCAGCCAATTGGTGGTGGAAATTTTCTCTTTTGGAAGAGATCTTGTGACTGCTTCTTGCTATTTTGTGAAACCATATCTTTGTTCAACATGAAACAATATCCTGAAGTTTGTTTGTGCGCATTACCATCACATGCCAAATCTGTGTCACAATGTCCAACAAGTTGTAGCCTGCCTTCCAAACCCACATTAAATGTGATACCATAATTTCCCATTCCCCAATGATATCTAAAATTTTCACGCACAATTTTATGCCATGGTCACCCAATTACTTACAATAGGGTCCCAGTTGTACTGATAGGAAATTTTCAAATTACCTTTATAATGTCAATCTTCCTACATCTGAAGACACATTTCCTTCAATAGCTTGAAACAACCTTCCATTCGAGTTGCCACTTGCTTTAATTTATTCATCTCAAATTTCTTGAGGTCACATTCAATACAAATCATTTGAATGAGATGTATACACTTCCTTTTGGTGTAGCAGTAGGAAATCAAACCCAACTCTAAACCACAAGGTAATTGCAGCGAGGAGAAAATAATAGAAATAGAAGAAAGAAATATAACTCGTCCAATAACTAATATCATTATTCTCGGGTGACAAACTGATTACAACAATATCTTTTCCCTCAAGTATTATCAAGTCCTCACAACCTCTGAACTACTTACTTCTACATATCAATTACCTTTGATGCTCTGCTCCTTGTCACACAATCTGCAATCTCAGTCTTCTTCTCGCACTAATGCAAATTTTTCCTCTTATGAATCCTGAGATATCTGACTTTCCAAATGTTCTTCTGAATTTCTCTATCTTTTCTGCTACAGCTTAAATTTCCTTTAAGGTAGCAGGGCTCTTTAACCCATAGCTCATATTGATATTTAGTGTTAAAAGACTCTATATATGAGATGGGGATATTCTTCGTAGGGGCTTAATGTCTTGGAGAAAACATTTGACTACATCATTGAATCTTTTGTTGAACTCGGCCATTATTTCATTCTCACTATTTTTAATTCCATTTAATGCAGTGAAGAGGTGGCGATCATATTTCCTTTCCTCCCACTTCTTGTTGAAAAAATTATTACTTCATCAAGGGTTGTGAAAGTATTGACATTGTGTTCTAGGAACCAATCCATGGCATCCTCTTCCAGTGAAAGTACAAATAGCTTGATCTTTAAATCTTCTTGGTTGGAATTTTGCCTGCTACGCCGCTTGGCCACACAAATGTTGAAATTTCTTATATGTATCTTGGCGTTTATGGCATTGTTTCCTTGGGAAGTAGGAAACTTCTCATTGGCCTTGTTGGGCAAGACACGAGGCTAACCTTGGATGTTAGAAAAATCAATAGGGTTGATCAGATGATGTCAATTACAATTACAGGCTCAATAAGCTTATGCAAACACAAATATAGAAAAATAAGACCAGTGCCCAAATATAGATACTTGCTAAGGATACTCCAAGTAAAGATATAACTTTGCAAAAACTTGGAAAGAAAAACAAATTGCCACAAGATAGTCATCCATGCAGGAATCCAATACCAATAGATTGATAGCAATAGATAATAGTGAAACAATTATTGAGTCTAGAGCCCATGGAAATAGAGTATGATGACCTAAGAATATGGATGGAAAATATGTCAACCTAAAGATTACTTGGAGGCGACTCCTTCTAGGATGAATCATCCACCTGAAATTAAACAAGAACTTCTCAGGATTAGAGTCTCATTTCATATCTGGGACAAAATAATGAAGAGAATAATAACAAGCGTGTTTCATCCTTTCATCTTGAGAAATCCTGGATGACAGTCTATCTCTTTTCTTATATTAGGTTTTTACTATTTGTATAGTTTTACCAAATACTTTGCCAAAGGAAGGTCAGAAGTATGTGTTCATGTGCGTGGTTCTTCACCTAGTTAGTCAATCTCATATGATCATACCCCTTTACTATAAAATAATAGGGTTCATGACATAATGGTTTGTGGAATGCTTAGCCATTACAAGTGATTTGGAACACCTAGGGACATGTTGATGGATCCAATAATGACTCAGAGATTACATACATACATACATACATACATACATACATATATATATATATATATATACATACATACACACACTTCAGGGAATAAATGTATGGAACTAAATTTTCATGTCGATTCCTTTATGGGAGAAGAAGAGGGACCATGCAATTGCTTATTATTCAACAATTTCACAGTAGAGACGTGCCATGCATGTGATACATGAAGGAGGTTAGCTTAGGTGATTGTTGAGACAATGATGATTAGACACATTGAAATTGATAATTACAATACTCTTAGGTTCAAATATGTGACATCTAAGAAATTCAAAAGGATTATTACTAATTTGATATCGGTTGATATTGAGTGCTAGTTTTTGGAGCCTATCATATACTTGTATGGTTTTATTTATTTTTGTTGGAGCTTTATCATATAACGATATTAATGATATCATGTTAAAGGATATCTAATATGTGACGATTCCTAGCCTAAAAGCCATTTTATTAATTAAACTTAAATAGTGTAAGTGATGTAGTTGAGATTGATTCACAAGAAGAATTGATGCACCTTGACGTAGGTTCATTACACATGTGGTTTGAGTTATTGGTCACTCACTAATTGTACATTCTCTTGGGAGATATTTTATGGTGATAGATGTTAACATATATAACTATGATCATTTAAAATTTCATAAGAAATCAATTGTGTTAATATATGAGAAATAAACATATATAAGTTGTAGATATTTTGTTAACTTACTTGGGGATGGTGTTTATATGAACTAATGGTTCCCAAGTAGTCCACATTTGTTACAAAATGAATATTGATGTAATGTGTTAGGCATATCCATACACATATTATACATTGTTGAATGACGTTGTGTGCCCTAAAAGCATTGGCACCAAGAATGATAAAATATAATTGTGGGGCTTGATTGCCAAAGCATGCGACACATAATCACCCAAGACCATTTAAACACTATATAAGGGAGGTAATCAAAGTTAACAAGTAAATATGATGTCTATATTACTTGCGTAAAGGGAACCATAAAGAAGATGGAAGATGTTTTAAGTATGACCCTCAAATATTTCGGTATTCCTTAATGGACAAAAATCAGGGAGAAATTGCTTGATTTAAAAATTGAGGATACTTGTCACAAAGAGGATAGTAAGATTTTAATAGAGGATATTAAGGATATGCATCCCTATCTTAATTTCCTTTCCTAATCTAAGGACTTCGGGACGAAGTCCATTATTAAGAGGGGGTGAATGTAGTGCCCCACTTTGGTTGATGGACACTGATCCTTCATACTTTATTCTTTGAGGACCTCAGGTTGAGGATTCAGACACATGAATCTATTATTAGTGGATTTGATGGTTATGTATGTTCTCTATTGATATCATGATGATGATAGACTTGATGGATATGTATGTTTTCTATTGATTTGACAATGAGAATGGCTTTGATGGATATGTTAAATTCACATTAATGTTATGATTATGATAACCATGATGGATGTGCCCCCTATGTTAGTTACTTACATTAGCTCTGATTCAAAATGAACAATGATGTGAATGACGATCATGTTGATGTTGCTATTGTGATAATGACTAACAATGAGAAACTTTGTTACTGATGATTATTGAGTATGACAGGAAACCACCAGAGGCACTCACATATGATGAGCTGGCAACATCTGGTTTGATAGAAATTAATATTTTGTCTTTGAAATTCTAAGTTCAGTTTGAAACTTGATATATATATATATATACACTCTGATGATATGTCAGTGGTTGCATAAACATGTTAGTTTCTTGGCTGAATGACTCACATATGGGTGATGGGGTTGTACAATTGGATGGAACAACATGGGAGGGGTGGAACAGTGTTCCTGATCTCACCCGTTAGCACTCCCGCAGTGAATTAGGGTGGAAAGGTCGAAGTACCTTCACCTTGAAGATCACGATGTCGTGAGGGTAGGTCCCAAATTTGGTTCGCTCAAGAGGATTTTCTGGGGGGCACACATCAAGGCGGATTCCTTGATCCCCAACACCATTAGTCTCAATATAGCAGGCAACATATGAGATGATAGGAGTCTCTGTCGTTGCACATATAATTTCCCCTCGTAACCATCGGATACTTGAAGGGAAAGTGGTGTGGCACCCTTGGAATTTCAAGAGAAATTCTTGAAGGGCACGACCGACTTGGCACCCTTGGTATCAAAAAAAAAAAAAAAAAAATCTTAGGCATGGCACCCTTGGAACTTCGAATGGAAGTTCTTGAAGGGCATGACCAACTTGACACCCTCGACATCATTAAAGAAACTAATAAATATAATCAATATATGAAAATCCAACTAATTCATATCAAGTGACATATGATGTTAGAACCAAAGGAATTAAATCAAGAATAAAACTTAGGGTAAGGGAGGAATAGGAAGAGATAAAATATTTACCATGATAACTCTACCCTTTCCATGTTAAAACAAAATATTAAGTACATAAGACTTAATTAGGCAAAAAGGGGAAAGAGGGACATAAAGTTAAGTAGAAATATTTATTAAAAACTTCATTAAGAAAAGAGGGTGGTGAATTAAAATAAGATTAATAAATTAAAATTTGAGAAATTTAGAGAACTTCCATGTGGCAAGAGCCAACATAAAAATATTCATCAAAAGAAAAAATTAAGGTAGTTAGGGGACCAAATCTGAGAATCATCAATTAACTTCAGTAATAAACCCAAATTAAGGAGTAAAAAGGGGGAATCAAGAGACAACTAGGAGAAGAAATAGGAAACCTTGTTGGGGTGAGGGAAATACTATTTTTAAATGAATAATTAAGTAAATTATTTTTGGAGAGTCTTGATGAGAGGGTGACACATGGGTGGGTGAATAATAAAATTTTGGGGTAATAAAAAAATAATTATTTATGCATGAAATTCCAAGTGTCACCTATGAAACCTTCTTTAAAAGAAAGAGAAATGGAAGGGAAAAGGGGCTTTTTTTTTAACCTATGGTTGGAGGGAGGAGATTATGTCATTTTGAGTGGTTACGAGCTATAGTTGAGTTTAGTTAGGTAGAGGATTATAGAGAGGGGACTCTTGAGCCAAAAGGGCCTCACCTCTATCAACTAGCATATTCCATCATTGTACAACTCCATTGCAGCTCGGGGGTCCGCGGGGAAGGAGAGTACCCAAGGAGTAGGCTAGGAGGTCAACCGGTGGGTCGCTACATTCGGACTAAGCACGACAACATTCAGGCTTGGAGGTAGACGAAAACAAAGGAGCTGAAGCAGCGGCAAGTCAAGTTTGGTTCTTGTCTAAGGGTGAATGGTACATGTGTTAGTTATATTGTTTTTAATTATGATGATTTCATTGTGCCTATAATCAAGTTAAATATATGTATGTGTTCTGAAGTTAAATTTATGGAATTGATATACTTGATTTAATTTTACTGAGTTTCAAACGTGTATGATTATGGTTTCACTTCCTTGCTACTGTGTAAAAATATATATATATATATATGTAAAGCCTAGTGCTCATCTAGTAAATTATATGGTTGGTCCCTACACTTGGTATCAAAGCAAATTTTAAACCTCTAGGACCTATAGGCCCATAAAGTATTAAGGTTTTCCTTGTATTATTTTTGTGAGCCATGAGTTTTGTAGTCTTTGTGGACTTAGAAACCTTCCTGATTACGTTTTGGTTCTATGACAAAAATCAAACTCTGTTATACCGTTATGACTCCATCCATAACCATCACTAGCACCAATGAATCGATATCATTTAGCATCAATAGTGTAAAAAACATCAAGTTGATATATTTGACTTGTAACCTACAATGATTTAAACTAGATATAACCAGATGAGTTTGATCTCATGAATTGTAGCATATTTATAAACATGATTTTGTTAATTTCCGTTGAACTTATCTTAGCACCTTGATTCATACAACTATCAAGTTTAAATTCTTTATAAAAGAGACAGTCTCATAAAACTTTGACACTGTTCTATGGGAAGGATTTTCTTATTCACTAAAAGAATCCAAAGTTGATATGCAACCAAGTTTGTCATTGTTAAATATGATTGTTGTTTTTGAAAAAAAAGAAAAAAAATTCACAAATCATTGGGATTATAACTACTTAGTTCATAGCAAATCAGTAATGGTATCAACAAGGCTAATGCACTTTGCTGGACTTGTCTGCAGCAGAATGCAGAAATTACGATCTATAGAGTAACCTCATTTCTCGCTCATGTAACTCGGATGTGTAAGTGGGGTAGGTCGAGGAAAAGATGAAAAACAAGAATCAATTTATGTATGTTCTATTTTGGGATATCATTCTTGTAAAGTATTTTGTTGCTGGCCAATATTCTACCGAAAACCTTCTAGCGTGTTCTGTCAACAATCCCTTTTGAATGTGTTAAATGAGTTCCCTATTACTTTTCATATCTCATTCTGAATCAATTATTGTTTTTGAAATATTGAGATTGTTGTGAAATCATATCTGGAAACCCTAGGTCCACACAGGTCGAGATCACAAAATAATGAGGGGATTGAATAGAACCAAACAGCAAACCCACAAACCTGTCAATAGAAGAGAAAATTAGTTTACAGTTATACTAGTAAAATAAATCAGCTACAGAATTTGTACTAAATCCTTTCAGGACTAAATGTAAGCTCTCATCTTCTTCCTGGGCCACAAAATCTCTCCACGCACACAGTTTCCTGACAAGCTAAGTACATGGTTGATGGCATGGTTGTCACTAACATAGTCGATTAATAGTGGTGGCCGAAGAAGGTTGTGGATCACGTCACAAGCTGTGCGACATTCAACGCTGAGAAGCCCAGATTTAGTTGCCCACATGAATTCAATTTTTGTTTTAAGGAAAGGCTGAATTGACTATAAATCTTTTATTTTTTCAAACATACCTTTATGTCCATGACTATCTTTGTGATTTCGGCAGGTGTATATAAAAGAAAAGGCGTAGGGTTTGAGAATGTTTTGTATGCTTCTACTTTTTTGGGGATTAGAAGATCTGAATGATGGAGGGCTCAATCCCTCACCTAGCCTCACGACTAGGTTTTAGAACATGTTATTACATTATTTGAGACAACCGTGTGGTTTCTACTCTCGCCCTTTGAAGGCCGCAAGCCTATTTAGCATATCTGGTCTAGATTGAGCCTTATTTCAAACTAGTTCCTAGTCTTTTGATTTGCAGGGGTCCTTGAAGCCATTGCCTCATCTTAAAATTCAATTTCTGCAAGGGTTTGGGATTTTATAAATTTTAAATAAATTTTTGTGTCAAATCTAACTTGGATCTATTTTGCAGGCATAACTTCATCACTCGGGTGTTGTTTCATATTTGCAGGGCTTATCTTACTTGGCCGTAGGCCTATTCCGTCTCTCTAATCCTTCTTGTAGGCCCAGCAAGGCCTATCTACTCAGCTGCAGGTCCTTTGAAGCTTCATACCCCAGCTGAAGACCCATTTACCTTCATTTTGCATAACCGTTGGCTTTTAAGGACTTTCCTTTCTATTGCCTCCAGGCGTCGTCACATGGATTTCTTTTTACTTTGGCCTTGATCATCCTGAGAAGCCTTTCTTAACCTAACCGCAAGTCTTAACAGCCTCCAACAGCTTGGCCGTAACGATTTTACCCTCTGCTTCTAACCTTATTGTTTATAGACTAACTTCTCTATGTGTGTAGGGTTTGTCTCATATTTTTCGAGAGGTTCCATAATTGATTTTAAGGGCCTTACAGATTTTAAATAAGACTGATATCTTGTTGAAAAAAGTGCCTTTTGAGGTTTGGTGTGTTTTCATGCTCACTGTTGTAGTTGTTTGCTGTTGGTAATTAATATTTCCCATTGTCTGGGACTTCATTCCTAAAGACTTCCCACTAAAGGCAACCTCATTAACCTGAACTAGTTGTTCTTTAGCGCATATCAGTGTTTCCTAATTACTATTTCGCAAAGACAAGACACCATAAACAAGTAACAGAATTCAAGATTTATATTGATCTTTTATTCGAGGAAGTCTTGAAGTCCTATGTTGGAAGTAATATTCCATGAGTCTGATTGCAGGTCATCTAGCACCAGTCACAAACCTAAATCTCAAGAGGAAACACATAATTAAAATATCCCTAAAAGACTAAATTTTTCATCTAATAATCATAAGAAACATAGCAAATTAAGAAACATAGAAAGTGCCTAAATTCTTATTTCTTGCATCCTTGGTGATTGATCCTGTTTATTGTGGCATGATCTTAATTGAATAATAGGCTACTTGTGGATTTATTTATTTTTGAGAGTAGGCTTTCAATAAGATCTGGTGTATTTTCTCCATCTCTAAAACTTACTAACAGTCTTCTTGTGCATTATTGTGGCATCTATTAGATTTTTTTGGCAGTGAATCAATCTCTTAAGATATAAATGAATAATGTCTTTGAATTATTATGCAACAAATTGATGGTATCCAAAATCCTCATGGCTGTAAGTATTAGTGGCTCTATTTTCATTGTGGAAGAGTAGCTCGAGCCTCCAATCAAGGCCCGCTTTACATTCCATCGCTGGATGAAGCCTTATATAGATATGTATGCATACTTACAGTATAAAGGCGCATAAACCTGCACATACCCTTCTCTCAGCGTCCACCCTTTTGAGTATGGATCAGTTGCTTCTCTTCACAGTTCAATTTTCTCAGGTGAACTCATCATCTTCTCACATTCACCAGCTTTCAAATTGCTTAGCTGGTAAGTTCAATTTTCCATCATCTGGTATTTTCATTATTATTTCACTGACTTCTAACCACCTACTCAGATTTTTGTTATAAATTTAATACCAATAACCAATTTTAGTTCTTAGGCTGCTCTTTCTACGTGTAGGATGATTACTTGTAATCATTTGAATGCGTTGAACTTCCCAACTTGATAAAACAATTAAATAAAGCCCATGTCAAACCATTATTGGCATGTCCACCTTGAAGGGGGAATTGCTCTTTCTTTAAGGAAACAAAAAGAAGAAGAAGAGGAGGTCAATTACTAATGCTCCAATCAGTAGACCAATTCCACCATAAAGGGGGAATATAAAAAAGGTCATGTCCTCAATTCCTAGTAGCTGAGGGCGTGAAATAGTAGTGGACATCAATGCTCTGCAATTGTGGTCAAATGTGGTAAAGATGGATGCTTAACTCAGAAATCTTTAAACATCATCTGAATAGCTAAATAGAAAATAGGGAAAATATGAAATCAAAATATTCAAACAGAGGTAGCTAGAGAATTAATAATTTAAAATATTTTTGTTCCAATTTCTCTGTATATACTTGCAGAATTACATACAGATCACCATAATGTTTTGTTTTACAGTTTTTTTTTTTCATTTCTGGAGTGTATTCAAATGATTAATAACCTATTTATTTTCATATCCCACAGATATGTTAAAAAAAAAAAAAAATTCTACCTATTCTGAATAATTCTACCTAAATCATTTGAAATGTTAAGTGGAATCTAATTGCATCATGTTGATTGTGCTCACTGCTGATATGTTGTTGGGTGGACTAACAGAAGATTCCGCGCTAGCAGAGTAATTGGTAGAAAACCTCTTATCGGCCATCACTTCTTCAATTCTTGTTGTTCTGAATGGCGGTTGAGAAGTCTCAGCAAGGTTCGAATTTGGGTTTCCTTGCGGCAAATACACCCAGTTTTCCATTCAGCCAATTGGTGGTGGACATTTTCTCTTTCGGAGGAGATCTTGTGACTGCTTCTTGCTAGTTTGTGAAACCACATATTTTTTCAACATGAAACAATATCCTGAAGTTGGTTTGTGCGCATTACCATCACATGCCAAATCTGCGTCACAATGTCCAACAAGATGTAGCCTGCCTTCCAAACCCACATTAAATGTGATACCATAATTGCCCATTCCCCAATGATATCTAAAATTTGCACACGCAATATTATGCCATGGTCACCCAGTTACTTACAATAGGGTCCCAGTTGTACTGATAGGAAATTTTCAAATTACCTTTATAATGTCAATCTTCCTACGTCTGAAGACACATTTCCTTCAATATCTTGAAACAACATGATTAAAGAAAAAAAATGCAATTGTTTGTCCTGTGTTGTTGAATGAAGGCATTGCTTCGGCCCACTTTATAAAGTTGTCAGCTATGATGATAATATAACCATGCCCCCCGGACAAACGAGGGTTACAGGTCATAAATTCAATGCCCCGTTTTGAAAATGGTCCCACAGAGAGAACAAGATGCATTGGCACTGGCGGTTTACGTATTTCACGATCAAATATATGGTATGCATGACAATTTCTGACCACGAGGATGCAGTCGTGAAATATGGTAGGCCAAAAGTAAATAGCGCAGAGTATCTTCTGCGCAGTAGCATATCCAAATAAGTGTCCACCTCAAGACCCAGGATGAAAACAATTTAAAACCTTTTTGGCCTCCTCATGAGTGAGGCACCTTCTTAAAATTTTATTGACACCATGAAGATAAAGTGTATCATCGACGACCAGATAATCTTTGGCTTGGTATCGAATACGTCACTGGTCAGAGTGAGAGGTATCAGGCCAAATAGTCCGGGTCTGGAGATAAATGATAAAATCCCCATACCAAGGATCGGATGGTCCGATCAGAAATAGAGACTCATCAGGAATATATGGTTTCAATGTAGTAGCAGTACTATCAGAGGGAAGGTCATAGAGAAGCTCAGCCAAAACAAAAGACTTCTTTGACTTGGATTTGATAAATTCCAAATCAAACTCCTGCAAAATGACAATTGATTTTGAATACTTGCCCCCCAGCAATTGACGTGATAATATGTAAGTCATGGGGTTTCAATCCGAAATGACAATGGTCTTCTGGAATAGGATATAGTGGAGAAATATTTGGACAGATTGAACAGCCTCCAAGGCAAGCTTTTCTACGTATGAATACTTCGCTTCCGTATCATTGAGATTACGACTCAAATAATATATTGGATGTTCTATCCCATTTTCTACTTGGACCAATACCATAGCAATGGTCATATCAGCCACGAAGATATATAAGAAATAATCACTCTCATAATTGGGGGGATACATTAATGACGCTCGAACAAGAGTATCCTTGACAGTATCAAAAGAAGCTTGTGCAACCTTATCCCAATGGAAGGGAATCCCATTTTTCAAGATATGAGTAAATCCTTTAGCCATTTCGGCGTTGTTGGGTATGAACTTCCTTAGGAAGTTAGCCTTTCCCTGATGTTTCTGTAACTAAAGCAAATTTGATGGTGCAGGAAAATCAATAATGGCCTGGACCTTTAGTGCGTTGATTCGAGTTCCTTCTTTTGAGATGACGAATCCTAGAAAACGACCAAAACCTATTATCACTCAAATTGAACCTCAGGCTGAAGAAGGAAATTTCGAGGTAACCTCAAACCACACTTAGCCAAGTAGCTAGCCCTACTAGGCAAGGAGAGGGCTCTCTCCGTATAGATCACAGCCAATATGACTGCGGAAAGAAGATATTAGGCTAGGTATAGTAGCTCAGAGTTTTGATTTTAATTGTGTAGGGTTTTGCTGGATCAGGAGGAGTCAAACAGTCAAGGCAAGGAAATTAGGTCAAGATTTGCAAGGTGTTCTATGGGGCAAGGTAGCTAAAATGTTTAGCACTTTAGGGTTTTGATGATGAGATGATTAAGACGGTTGAGGAGCTAGGAATAGCATGGTGAACTCATTATTTCTTTCTAAACTGAATAAATTACAAACTATGAATTTTTACCCAAAGCAGAGCATAGAAATTATGGATTCTTTTCATCTAACTTGAAAATATTCATTCAATAGCAATGAAATTTTGGATGAAATGCAAAAAAAATTCTAGCATATGAGCACAAGAAAAGAAACTGAAACTAAACACAATACCACATGGATCCCATAAAAATAGCTACAAATTTGATTAATCTCCAGGCCAAAACTGATACAAAAGTGTGTCTCTTGAGATGCCAAACCTCCAAGTGAGTCCAACCATTACAATGACTGAGAAACTACATCATATAGACTTCAAAACCACTATCCCTAGTCTTAAGGAGTTAAATCCATGAGATAGGAATTAGTTTCACCTACTCCCAAACAAGAAACTGAAGACTAGGAAGACCCAACAATTTGCCTCTAAAAGAGAGGAAACTGATTCATTTAACCTCTAGAGGACTCACCTAATGTATCTAACTTAGATGAAAGTCAAAACATGACATTTACATTCACCATGACCATTCACATCAGTAATTTCTTCGTTTTCCCAAGTAAAAAGTCAAACTGGAGTGAAACTTCAAAATTTGCTGAAGATGGTGAAAATGCAATTTTCCTGGCAAACACGCAACACCCTTACAGGAAACATATCCTATTTTGCAAGCAACTTTTGAGTGCCTTCTCGGTGTCCAAATCATCTCCATGATAGACCATTGGAAATATCTCTGAGTTTAGTTTCCAAATATGCATCCAGTTTCCAAAATTATGCTCATTTCCCTGTCAAAAAATGAATCTCCCAAGACTGGTAAACATGCAGCACCTAGGTCAAAAAGGAGGCAGAAACATGAAAATTTGGTGGTTTTTTGCACTTTTGAGGGACCATTTCTCCTCCAAATTTTCTGAAACTTACTAGGGTTGATTTATTCATCATTTTGAACATGATGGTGGTGGCCATTTTCCCTTTGGATTCCCCCAAAAATATCACAGTGCCCAGCACGCTGCGCGTTTGGCAAATTTTCTGAGTGCACAAATACTCAAAAACACAGAATTGTCACATTTTTTAATACCACATTTGGAGGCCTTCCTGGTGTTCAAATTGGGACCATGTTAACTAATTGGAAAGCTTATCTTGACTACTTTCCAAATACCTTTGGTTTTTTATTGGAGTTGATTTGCCTTGTCAAACGTTATTTTTCCCAAGACTGGTCAAAAAGTGCTGAAAAGGGTGCAGAAATGCAGAGTGCTGGTGCAGGAAACTTTTGGAGGCCTTCCTCAACTCCAAATTGAGATCATGATATCTCATTGGAAATATCTCTCTGTCTATTTATCATTTGACTCATCAAGAAAGTCATTTGGACACTCCAGCTATGAGAAAACTTGATTTTCCCAAGGTTACTCCAGAAGTGCAGCAACTCTCCAGTGGCACCTGTATTTTTTACATTGCTCTAAACCATGACACATGTGTAAAAAATGAATTGTTTTTTCCTTCCTTGATCTATTATGGACAAAAACCTGTCTCATTTTTTTCAAATTCATCTTTGTTTGGTCGGAAACACAGTTTGAAAAAACCGACCCTATGAGTAGCAAATGACTTGAATCTTGGAATGACTTCTCAAAAAATGATGGATACATGATGTTTATGAGCTGAAATTACCTCATACTTACTGATATGACCTACCTTATGGCTCTTCTGCTCAAATGTCTCGTTTCCATAGCAAACCCTAGCTCAATGGGAGAAGAAATTAGGGTTTGTGAAGCATTCTGACTCCAGTAGCTCTTTTGTGGTTGCTTGTTCATATCTGATGATTTTTCCTCCTTTCTTATTCTTCTTTGTTGTTTGTTAATCACTGACACTTCTATCCTCCTCTTCAAACATTTCGAATTTGAAGGCTTTGGAAACCCTACGGTAAATGGAATGAGATGAAAGGAGTGAGAGATGAAATGACTAACTTAGGCAAATGGAGGGGATGAATGTAAATGAAAATCTAGGTCTATGAAAATCCTAGGATTTAACAATATTTATGATTGATATGTGTTTTAGGGACATGAATATGGATTTAGTGCATGAAAATGGGAAGGAATTAGAAACTAGGGTTTCATAGAAACAAGCACTTCAAATCTTCTTATGGAACACCAAATATAATAGAGAGAGGTGTCTTAGGGTCCACTTATTGTTTTAATTCCCTTTGAAGTAAGTTGTGAGGAAATAGAAGCTTGTTGGAGGTGGTGAAATTATTTGAAACCCTCCCTAAGAAAGCACGCCGCATCTTGGAGGAACGCGCAGTGCTCGAGAAAACGTGCAGCGCCTAAGTGCAAATGCACAGTGCCTATGTAATTTGGTCTAGAGTTGGCGGGAAAACACGCAGTGCCTCTAGGTAAACATGCAACACCTAAGCAAACGTGCAGTGCTTGGGTGCATGTGCACAACACCCCTGAAATTTGAACGAAAATGCTCAAAAAACTTGAAATTTATCCTTTGCTGGGAACTTCTGATGGCTAAATGGAAACAATGACTTGCTTTGAGGTGTTTTGAAAGGCTTTATAGCATAGTGGATTTGAAATTTTAATTTGAATCACCCACTTTTTTAATGTTCACTTTTCCCTTTGGACTTTGGCATTGATACTCTTTATCTTTCTGAATTTTTGGCATTGCAGGTTGATCAAACATGGAGTTTGGCTTTCTTTGCTCCACTTAGGCCAGACAGGATTGCATTTGACAACTTGGGATTGAATTTATTACATATGAGAACATAAAGTTACATTTGGAAAAACATAAATAAATTACATATTGAATTTTATATCAAAATGACATTTTGATATAAAAGTCATTAAACTCAAAAATTACAACTCTGAAAATATGATAATTACATCATGACGATATTCTTTCTTATTTAGTCCCTCTCAATATGTCCTGACCTCATCTGAAATGAAGGAGTGACCTTGAGAAATATAAAAACCTAATGACCTAATGGGACTTCTTTAGACCTGACTTTCATGAATGAGATTTTAACAAGACTTCCCGGTGAAAATAGACTTCCATAGGTGTTGTTATGATCAAGGAGACATGAGAATGAGTCAGCCAATATGATCTTCTGAGGCAGAATGAAGCTTATTGACAAGGACAACCACCAGTGGAACAATTTTATATCATGACCTAATGGAACTATGGAAAACTTCTTCAGAGTGGGACACCTAAGATGCACATGAAAAATGTGTTTTGATCCCTGGTGGAAGTATGAAAATACTGACACTAACATTGGATCCAACTGGGGATGGTAGCTCCTTGGAGGTGCCAAGAACACCGTAGACCAAGTGCCTATCCATTGGGAATGGAGTCAAAAGCTAAAGACTAACTAAATACTGAAAGAAACTTGACTCAATAAATTGAACTGACTCGGACTAAAACACAACTGTGAAACTGAAAAAGATGCTCAGAATTGAACTTATTCAATGAAACCTAATTTAATTGATCCTTTCATCACCTGATCAAGTGAAATGGAACAACCAATGCAACCATGTAAGCATTCTATATGTTGTTTGAATTCTTCGCAAGTGCTTTCTTATGAGCAAGAAGAAAGAACTACTAAAAGGCAACTCCCATGAAAACTTTAAATTAGATTGAATCTTAATGAAATTGAAAAGCATGAGCCTACCGGCTGACCTCAAGAATGCTGCAAAAGGATCTTCATATGAATACATATTTATTTTCAGCCCATCTAACACGTTACTACTCTTCTCTAGGTAGTGTTCGTACCTTGGTATTAAAATTTTCCTAACATTTGTGCTTTATTTATTTGATGACTGTAGCAAGTTGACAAAAGGATCCTGAAACTCGTGAATGACTATTTTTTCCTAATGATCATCAACAAAACAAGAATCTTCTTCATTACTCTCCTGATATGACTGCAAATCTTGGTATGAGCTTCGTAATGAAACACCTACTGAACAAGACAATGAAGTCGGTTGTCGGATCAAGTTTATATCAACACTATTTTCAGGCTCACAATTAGCTAATGGAGAAAGAGTTTTACTGCAAATATCGTCTAACACATCAGCTATTGGGTCATGAAAAATGTGAAAAGACTGCTGAAATGTATCCATCGTTTTTAACGAGACTGCATGACACTCTACAGACTGCTCATCCTTTTCTTTAGAGATATGATGAAAATTTTGCTTTAAAAATTGAAATGCTTCAAAACATAATGGTATAGAATCATCTTGCATCATTTGATCATGTGTTTCAACTTTCGAGCCTTCATTTGCAACCTGACATTCAATGGCATTCGGTGGCTGCAAATCTGGAGCTAAAGAGGATTCTATGTCGCAAATGATTTCCTTAACCATTTCAGGAGAAGGTTTCTCATTAACAAATTTCTCAAGAAGTTCATTATTGACCTCAACCTCAACATTAAAACTGAAAGACTGTTGATTTCTAATCTTGGAAAAAAATTCTTTCAGAAATTGAAATGAATCAAAACATAACAGCAAATATCCTTCACTTATTTCAAAATTTTCAGCATTTTCCTCATCTCTTTCATCATAAGTATGCATCAGTTGATTACTATATTCGAGCTATTGAAACTGAACTTCCTCCTTCCACAAACCAACTACTAATTGCTCTGCAAAATTAGCTTCTGTTTAGAGAACATAATCATCGTCATACTGATCAAACTTTGGCAGATCATCAATATAAGTAATGTCACCAAACATACACATTATATTATCAAATTGTTTCTCCTTAGATTGATCTACAAATCCATTTTCTGATCTATGATAGTTGGGATTAAAAGGAAAATTTTTAGGGATTGCAATCTCTTCTTTTTCTTGGATTAGTGGGTCATGATGATCTTGAATGGAAAATACATCTCTCATGGTTATATTTTACATCATTTCCTCTATTGCACTTACCAAAATGTCAAGCTTTACCTCTGAAGATGTCAGGTGCTCTACAATGTTCTTCTTCTCTTCTTCCTTCAGCTTTGCCTTTCTGATCAGCAGATTAGCCTCTACATCTACTGCACTGTTCTGCATCTTTTCAAGTGTTGAAAGGTTCCTTTCTCTCATTTGAAACTACATTTCCATATTAAAGGCATCTGGGTAATGTAATAGAGCTGAGCCAAGAGGGGGTCTTATATCAGCAGGTATCGAATAATAGACTTGATTGAATCTGGCAGAAAACTTTTGTATTGTCTCCCCTAGTTGTCTTTTCAGCTGGTCATACTCTTTTAGAATTAGGAAAGGGTTTTGTTTAACCACCCACCTGTCGAGGAAAACTTTGATGAACTATGGGAAATATGAGATGCTTGCAGCAGGCAAGTTTTTGAACCAACTCTTGACTTTGCCTTGCAAAGAAGAGAATATATCCTTATATTGACATCCTCTTTGTCAAGTTTAAAAAGGTCTAGGAAAGTCTCAAAATTCTACATATGTCTCTCAGCAATGATGTTGTCATATTCACCATCAAACCTCGGCAGATATAGGTCATGGTTTTCATGGAAATCATGGAGTATAGGAGGTAAGATGAGTGTTTTGTATCGATTTGGAATTTTACAAGGTGTAGGAGTATGTACAGAAGTTGTAGGATTAGTCTTGATCTCTTTAGGCTCATCAATTTTAATATGGTCATCATAAGATTCAGAAAAAGGATGTGGAGCAAGATCAGAGGAAAACTTGGTATTTACACTTTTCAAATAGGTAGAATCAAGATTTTGATCATCTTTATCATACATTGTTGGCAATATGATGCAATATGTTGTCCTTGATGGAAACCTACTTGATGATGATGTACTTGATGGAAACCTCTTGATGAGTTGCCTTTTGATAGCAACCTATTTGTTAAAGATGTAAAAATGATGTATCTACAAATCAGTTCAGATGTGACAGAGAAAGGAATTCCAGTAAGTGCCAGAGAAATGATAAAGATAATATGTCACAATGTATACGCAGGTTTGATGAAGACAACCCGCGTGTGGATGCAATGTATACACTACTTTTATGAAGGCAACCTGCGTATACATTCAGGATAAGTATATACACAGTTTTTATGACGAGAAGTCATGTATACATGCAGATAAGAAAAAACCAAGTTGCGTATTCCTTTTGCGCTCTAAAATTATAATACCAAGGGGCATTACCATGGTAATAGCCCACATTATTGAGCGTTGTATTTTTTATTTGATTCCGTCCAAGAATACCATCAGCAGTTGTGTGGTTTTGACTCATGGTATTGGTAAAGGCTAAATCTATATAAGGAGAAGAATATCATAGTGCAAAGGTGCATTAATAAGGGTTGTTACTGAATAATTTTCTCTAAGGTATATCTGCATGGGATGAACTTTGTTTTAATTGATAGATCGGATTCTATGATGCACCCATGGATACAATGATGGTTCAGGATCTCTAGATCTGAAATGAATATGCTCTTGTGTGATCCATTGAAGAGATGATTAGATTTATGACCTGGCACAAGTTTTCTGAAGTCAAGTAAAGAAATCTGGGTAAGTTTTATGGATCTGGTTTATTCTACAAAGTTGATAGTTACAAATCTATACGCAAGTTCATCTCAGTAAAAGCGCGTATATACGTTGGTTTGCTTCAGAAAAGGCGTGTATGGCAGTTAGGGTTTTTTGAAGCTTATTGCAGAGGTTTTTCTGTTATTCCTGCTATTTGTCTGTTGTCTGTCAATGAAGTCTTCTTGTAGAGCTGGGTTGTTTGAATACTGTATATGCTGCTAAGTTGATTATGCACAAATCTGATCAATGAGAGAATAGACATGGTTGATGGTGACTAACTAATGAAGGGTTCTTCATTTCTAAAGATATCTAACTGGCAGCCTCAGATTTGGATCTGAGACTGATTACATTCTGAAAAACAGTATTCACAGAGATATACGTAGGTTGGTGTGAAGGAAAGTGCGTATACACGCGAGTTCAGTGAAGCGAAGTAGCGTATGCATTTTAAGTTGATGATGGTTCAGGGTTGAGTTTGTATCTGCATATTTATTCTAAAGTTTGGGTTATTTCTGATGATTTGATTACATTGGTCTCATTGTTTTGATTGATGTATCGGGTAAAACTTATGGTTATTGATGTTGATGTTGTTGATGCTATTTGATCTAGTATGAAAATTGATGAAATGTGGTCTGCAGTGGTTCTGAGGGTTGAAGCCTTCAGTATGGAAGTAGAAGCTTCCTACCAATGTAAGCTGGTGTTCTGTTCAGGGGGTTGAAGCTCCCTTCTAGGAGTGGCTGGTAAACGAGAAGAAAGGGGGTTGTAGCTCCCTTCCAGTAGCAGCTAGAAAATGAGAGAAGGTAGTAGCCTTCTGCAGGTAGATGCCTGCGTACTGATATGAGTCTGCATAAGTACTATATTGTAAACTGTTTTTCTGTATAATAAACATTGAAGACAGAGACGAAAATAGTGGTGGTTTTCTCCCGAATTGTGTTTCTGCCTTAAATATTGGTGTTCATGTGTGTTGCACTTGTGTGATGATTTATACTGTTTTTACTACACATATTTATTGATTCTCTAACATATGCATGACTGGTAAACTGATTTAAAGATTGTTCCTGAAAAGCTTTCTAATATGTAATATTATATCAGTATACGCTATTTTTTTTCAGTATATGCACGTGTAGAGTTGGGTTCATCAAAGCCGCGTATGGAATTCTGTAGAGAAAAAGTTAAAATCTGTTCATTAAGCTCTAAATATTGATTCTCCTCCCCCTCTCAGTATTTTTCCCAACACCAAGATTAGAGGAAAACTCGGTATTTACACTATTCAAATAGGTAGAATCAAGATTTTGATCATCTTTATCATACAACAAACTCTAGAAAAATTTCAGGATAGTTTCAGGAAAAGAAAAGAAGTAATTTATAAGAAAGCAGATTAGATCTTGAAAACAATTCCACTTTGAATACCTAACCTTTGTGTAATATCTTTCCATTTTCCTGCTGGCAAGGTCGATCCTCCAGTGGAGTCTTTACATCAAGTTGGAGTCGCCAAGTGAATGTTTCAGCCTTCATATGTGTCCAACTGTTTTTCACCATCAACAATTAGATCTGATTTTTGTCATTCTTTCCCGAGGAAGATATGATCTTTCGCTTCCCCAGTATGGTCGCCAAAATTTTATCACTCGAATTGAACCTCAGGCTGAAGAAGGAAATGCCAAGGTAACCTCAAACCATGCTTAGCCAAGTAGCTAGCCCTACTAGGAAAGGAGAGGGCTCACTTCGTATAGATCACAGCCAAGATGACTGTGGAAATAATATATTAGGCTAGGTATAGTAGTTCAAAGTTTTGATTTTGATTGTGTAGGTTTTTGCTGGATTAAGAGGAGTCAAGCAATCAAGGCAAGGAAATTAGGTCAATATTTGCAGGGTGTTCTATGGGGCAGGGTAGGTACAATGTTTAGCACTTTAGGGTTTTGATGATGAGATGATTAAGACAGGTGAGGAGCTATAAAGAGCATGGTGAACTCATGATTTCTTTCTAAACTAAAGAAATTACAAATTATGAACGTTTACCCAAAACAGAGCATAGAAATTATGGATTATGTTCATCTAACTTGAAAATGTTCATTCAATAGCAATGAAATGGTGGATGAAATACACAAAACATTCTAACGTATGAGCACAAGACAAGAAAGTGAAACTAAACACAATAACACATGGATCCCATAAAAATAGCTGCAAATTTGATTAATGTCCAGGCCAAAACTGATACAAAAGTGTGTCTCTTGAGATGCCAAACCTCCAAGTGAGTCCAACCATTACAATGATTGAGAAACTAAATCGTATAGAACTCAAAACCACTCTCCCTAGCCTCAAGGACTCGAATCCATGATATTGGAATCAATTTCACCTACTCCCAAAAAAGAAACTGAAGACTAGGAAGACCCAACAATTTTCCTCTAAAAGAGAGGAAACTGATTCATTTGACCTCTAGAGGATTCACCTAATGTATCTACCTTAGATGGAAGTCAAAACATGAAATTTACATTCACCATGACCATTTACATTAGTAATTTCTTCATTTACCCAAGTAAAAATTCAAACTGGAGTGAAACTTCAAAAGTTGTTGAAGATGGTGAAAATGCAATTTTCCTTGAAAACACGTAGCACCTTAACAAGAAACATATCCTCTTTTGCAAGAAACTTTTGAGTGCCTTCCCAGTGTCCAAATTAGCTCCATGATAGCTCATTGGAGATATATCTGAGTATAGTTCCCAAATATTCCTCCAGTTTCCAAAATGATGCTTATTTTCCCTCTTAAAAAATGAATCTCCCAAGACTGGTAAACGTGCAGCGCCTAGGTCAAAAAGGAGGCAAAAACATGAAAATGTGGTGGTTTTTTGCACTTTTGAGGGACCATTTCTCCTCCAAATTTTCTAAAACTTGCTAGGGTTGATGTCTTCATCATTATTAACACTATGGTGGTGGCCATTTTTCATTTGGATGCCCCAAAAAATATCGCAGCGCCCAGCGCGTTGCGCGTTTGGAAAAATTTCTGAGTGCAAAAATACTCAAAAACACAGACTTTTCACCTTTTTGAAGACCACATTTGGAGGCCTTCTTGGTGTCCCAATTGGGCCCATGATAGCTCATTGGAAATATTATCCTGTCAAATTTCCAAAGCTACCTTTTTTTTCTGATTGGAGTTGATTTTCCTTGTCAAAAGTTGTTGCTCCCAAGACTGGTCAAAAAGTGCTGAAGAGGGTGCATAAATGCAAAGTGCTGGTGCAGGAAAATTTTGGAGGCATTCCTCAACTCCAAATTAAGCTCATGATATCTCATTGGAAATATATCTCTGTCTAGTGATCATTTTAATCATCATGAAAGTCATTTGGACACTCCAACTATGATAAAACTTGATTTTCCCAAGGTCACTCAGAAGTGCAACAACTCTCCCGAGGCACCTGTATTTTTGACATTTCTCTAAAACCATGACACCTGTGTAAAAAATGAATGAGGTTTTACTTCCTTGACCTATTATGGACAAAAAACACGCTCATTTTTTTCAAATTCATCTTTGTTTGGTCGCAAAACACAGTTTGAAAAAACCGACCCTATGAGTGGAAAATGACTTGACTCTTGGAATGAATTCTCAAAAAATGAAGGAGACATGATGTATATGAGCTGAAATGACCTCATACTTACTGATATGACCTACCTTATGGCTCTTCTGCTCAAATTTCTCGTTTCCATAGCAAACCCTAGCTCAGTGGGAGAGGAAATCAGGGTTTGTGAAGCATTCTAATTGTAGTAGCTCTTTTGTGGTTGTTGGTTCATGTCTGATGATTTTTCCTCCTTTATTATTCTTATTTGGTGTTTTTTCCTCACTAAAACTTCTATCCTCCTCTTCATACATTTCAAATTTGAATACTTTGGAAACCCTACGGTAAATGGAATGAGATGAAGGGAGTGAAAGATGAAATGGCTAGCCTCGGAAAATGGAGGGAATGAATGTAAATGAAAATCTAGGTCTATTAAAACCCTAGGATTTAACAATATTTATGATTGATATGTGTTTTAGGGACATGAATATGGATTTAGTGCATGAAAATGGGAAGGAAATGGAAACTAGGGTTTCATAGCAACAAGCACTTCAAATATTCTTATGGAACACCAAATATAATAGAGGATAGGTGTCTTAGGGCCCAATTACTATTTTAAAGCCCTTTGAAGTAAGTTTTGAGGAAATAGAAGCTTGCTGGAGGTGGTGAAATGCTTTGAAACCCTCCCTGAGCAAACACGCAATGTCTTGGAGGAACGCGCAGCGCTCGGGCAAACGCGTAGTTCCTGAGTGCAAACGTGCAACACCTGTGTAATTTGGTCTAGATTTATTTGGAAAATGCGTAGCGCCTCTAGGTAAATGCACAACGCCTAAGAAAACGCACAGCTCCTTGGTGAAAACGTGCAGCGCCCCTGCAATTTGACCCAAAATGCTCATAAAACTTGAAATTTCTCCTTTTCTTGGAACTTCTGATGGCTGAATGGAAACAATGACTTGCTTTGAGGTGTTTTGAAAGGATTTATAGCATAGTGGATTTGAAATTTTAATTTGAATCACCCACTTTTCTAATGTTCATTTTTCCCTTTGGACTTTGGCACGGATACTCTTTATCTTTCTGAATTTTTTTCATTGTAGGTTGATCAAACATGGAGTTTGGATTTCTTTGCTCCACTTAGGCTAGACATGATTGCATTTTACAGCTTCGGACTAAATTTATTACATATGAGAACATAAAATTACATTTGTAAACACATAGATAAATTACATATTGAATTTTATATGAAAATGACATTTTGATATAAAAATCATTAAACTCAAAAATTACAACTCTAAAAATATGATAATTACATCATGATGATCTTCTTTATTATTTAGTCCCTCTCATATATATGTTGACCTCATCTGAAATTAAGGAGTGACCTTGAGAAATATAAAAACCTAATGACCTAATGGGACTTCTTTAGACCTGACTTTCATGAATGATATTTTAACAAGACTTCCTGGTGAAAAGAGACTTCCATAAGTGTTTTTATGCTTAAGGAGACATGAGAATGAGTCAACCAATATGATCTTCTAAGGGAGAATGAAGCTTATTGACAAGGAAAACCACCAGTGGAACAATTTTATATCATGACCTAATGAAATTTTGGAAAATTTCTTCAGAGTCGGACACCTAAGATGCACATGCAAAATGTGTTTTTATCCCTGGTGGAAGTATGCAAATACTAACACTAACACAACCAACACAAAAAAACACATTTATGTGGATTGAGGCGTATTTTGTAGTATTGGTAGCATAAAAAGATAGCTCTCAAATGCATCGGGTGATCATTCCGGTTTCATGAATGCGCGGGTAAATCGTCTAGATAGGTTTGAAAAATGTGCTTGATTTCATTGAAAGAATAATCCATTGCTCTCTAAAAAGTTTCCCCAACATTATTTAAACCAAACGAGAGTTTCCGATAAGTGAATGTGCCCCAGGGACAGATGAATTATGTCTTATATTGGTCCTCTAGGTAGATATTTATTTTATTTTAGATAGAAAATCCATCCATGAATGAAAATATTACACATCCAGCACAATCATCAATAATCTGGTCGATAAAGGGAGTAGGATAGTTGTCTTTTGGACAAGCAAGATTGACATTCCGATAATCGATGCACACTCTAATTGTCCCTTGTTTTGTCATAACAAGAACAATGTTGGAAACCCACTCAGTTAGCAGAACAGGGTATATGAAACCAACACTCAAAAGTTTTTCAAATTCTGCTTTAATGGCAGCAGCCTTCTTTGGATGAATAGGACGAAGGCGTTGATGTATCGGTTTGACATCAGGTTACATATTAATGGTGTGTTCAACGATACTAGTATCTATGCCTGGAATTTCCTCGTAAGACCAAGCAAATACATCACGAAATTCATGAAAGAGAGAGCGATATGTGTCATGTTCTAATGGAGAACAAGACACGCCAACATGAATGTGTTCTACAACGCCAGTTTTGGTCGAAATATCGATAGAAATGGTTTCTTCAATATTTGACAAATTTCGCTCGGATTTGATTGCATTAATGGGAAAATAATTCGAAAAGAATGTTTTGATTGATGGGTGTAATAGTTCAATAAGATTATCTTCTCCGTAATCCTGAAGATGGGAGCGATGATGAAGATATTCCCATGGTTCTCCTTCTGGCATCATGGATTCCACAATATTTTCATCTGTCAAGAAAGTTGAGGAAAAAGTATCAGATGGAGTACCAAAATCTAATAAACGATCAACCCAAATGACTAGAGACGATTATTTCGGATTTTCCGCCCAAGCCATGTAGATTGATTTCTATGTCAGCTCAATTGGGCTGGGTGGTAGAAAATCATCCAACATAACAACTTCAGAATCACCCATAATCTTCCTTAAGCTAGATGGAGTGGAAGATATCATGTAGCAGGTCTCTATGCTTGCAATTTCTGCTGACGTCGCAGCTGGAGATAATGCATAGGTTCCCATTAGAGTGGAATCCTTAAAGATTCCCACTCCAATGTTCTGAAGTGCGATTTGGGGTGTGTGAACTAACAGAATGCTTCCAGTTACCTAGGAAATGGATGCAAAGAAGGATGGTTGATTTGTGATTGTGATGACACCTTTATGTGGAAAGGCGATCATTCTAAAATATGTAGAGAAGATCGCAGTCATAGCATATACCCATGGCCTTCCTAGTAAAATGTTGTAATCAAGGGGTCTGTCAACGACCTCAACTTCAACATTCATTGTTTTTCCCCCTAGTTCAACATGAAGGTTATTGATAATACCGTAAGGCTTATATTTACATCTGTCAAAAGCTTTCAATTTCGTAGGTGATTGACATAGGCGCAATGAGCCAAGTGACTTCCATCAGTTTAGAGACATAATGCAAGTATATGTTCCCTCATCAATAATAGTATGATGAACATGGTGATTGAGAACATTTACTTGGATGGAGAATGCCAATTCTACTGGTAATTGCGGGACATAGCCCATATGATTAAGGACTACAAGATTGGAATATGTCGGATCAATTCCACCAATTGCCGACAACAAAGCCTGCTTTTGGGAGGGAAAATTTTGAAGCACCTCATACATTGAAATAGCTAAAGGGGATTGAGCCAAATCTTCAACTATATTATAATTTTGAGCAGCTCAGGCTCAAGGATTAAATGTTGATTTATGAACAACTCCCTTCGGTGGCTTTATTGTTAATTCAAGAATAGCAGTGGGCAGTATCGATTCCGTAGAAGGATTCATGGTCGAGGTAGTAGGTTGATCAGTAGCCTAGCTACCATAATATTTATTATGCGTTGACACAAAAAAATCAGTCTATGGCTTTGTGACACACAGCATAAGAACTTGGGAACTAGAAGCTGGATCAGTACCAACTAAATTTGTGTCCAGATTTGGAAATGGATCTGTCAACACTGCAAATGCATGCAATGTCTTAACCAATATTGAGACTTCAGCGTAGTCAAGACAGTCTCAAACAAATTTTTCCTCATTACGGATTATGCAAGGATAACAAGGTTTCTAATTTCTAGAAGATTGATCAGATGATATTTCCTACGGGGTAGAATTTTTCTTTTTCTTTGATTTCCCCTTTTTCTTACTTTCAGGTTGCTTATCACTTTTTCCCTTGTGAGATGACACGTAATGGATTTTAGAAGAAGATACAAGATCAGATGCAGTAGAGTGATGTGTTCTTGCAGTATCGATCATATTGTCTTTGGCATGAGAGCCCTTAGAGGGAGGAGGAACAGTAAAATTAGATCTCGACGCGTTGGGAATTTTCTCATAGAGCATGCCAGACTGAGTATAAGTCAAATATAAGTACTAGGCATGATAAATTACTTGCTCTTCAGTGATGAATCCATCGTTAGCCACATCCTCAGTTATAGATGGTAACAGGGACTTAATGAACCACTCAACAACGAGCTGATCAAGAAAAAATGTCTTAACCATTCTACGACGACGACGCCACTCATGAATATGATAAAAAATGTGAGTAGCATTAGTCTATTTAAAATTATTCAAGAGTTTCATTCTAGCTTCATATCATATGGGTAATTGGAAGTGGGTCAAAAAGACAATATCCAGGGCATTGAAATTATCAAATGAAGCTCTTGGTAACTCAATGTACCATTTCGCGGTCGGACCAGTGAGTGTACGCTGGAAAAGACGTAGTCGAACGGAGTCATCGTTTAGGGAGTTAGACGAACACCACGAATGATAAGTCATGACATGCGTCAACGGGTCTTCCTAAGGTTTCCATTGAACTTAGGAATATCTGAGGGTAATTTATGAGGTATCATCGGCCACAAAGGAGCATAGTTGATTGGATCATTGGTGAGCCAGTTTAAATCGAGTAACTCAAAATTTGCAACGAAGGGAAACTGTTGATTTAAGTCGGGTTGAGCATAGCTAGGGTATGATGGAATTGCTTGGGAAACAGGCCTTTGAGCACCAACATAAGGAATTTATTGTTGGTAACCTAGAGAGGGATTGTTTTGAAAAGCAAATGCTTGAGGATTCTATTGACCAAAACCTGGGTACGCTACTTTTTGAAATGAAGGTTGGGGAATTTGTGCTTGTGGCTGCCAAGGGGTTTGTCCACCAACATTATAACCCAAACTAGTATAGCCTATATTTGGTTGCGGATAGGTATAACCTGGTTACAGCTGTGACATCCCATAATATGGTAATTTAGCTTGTGAATAAATAATTTTGGATACAGGTGGTTATTGTAAATCAGTCGAAGGAGTTGGAGTCTAAGGGCCTAATACTTGGGGGTATTGGGTGGAAGGACTCGCCTGAGATGGTTGAGGTACAACAATTTGAGTTTTTAATAGGGATAAGGATGTATTAACAGGTGGATTTGATGTGGATGTAACAGGTTGAACCGGTTGACACGAGTGTACAACCGTTTGTGGTTGGATGGGTAGAGTGGGCTACCACTGACAAAAATTCATTCTGACATTAGGATGACCAAATAACGATGGATTACTGTCAAAATGGGTGACCATAGGTTTCCCCCCAGCATGAGGAGTATAATAAGATCGAAAATATTTTTCTCCAAATGTAGGGAGTCCAGTTGAAATTGTAATGGAGGGAATATACCTAGATGGACCAGCTTGATATTGCCCTGATGATGTATATAAAGGATCAAGCCTTTCGGTACTCACTATAGATTTACTAGTTAGAATACCAGATGATGTCATTGGTGAAGTCCATGGATTTGAGGATGCATCAGTTAAGGTTCTAGATAAATATTGGTAACCAGGTGGGATGGAAGGGCCACCATATAAATGTGACTCTGGTGAAGTTGTGAACATCGACGGGGTAGCATGAGCAGGTGTTGACGCAACTGGAATAGATGGTCCAGCTGAATATGTTGGCTCAGGCATGGTTATTCGACCAAATGTATACCCTATTGGATCTACGGGAACTCTAATAGAGACAGGTTCAACAAAAGCAGAGGTAGGTGTTTGAGGAAAATACTCGTACAAGTAAAGTTCCACCCCAAAATGAGTTGGAGTTAAAGGTGTTTCATCTTGTGGTATTTCTTCAATTGAAATTAAACCAGGTGGAAGGATTTCGCCGTCAGGCCCAAAGTATATTTCAGGAGGTCGACTGCGTAATATGGGAGACTCAATGTCTACAATAGATTGTGGGGCAACCGATACTAAAACAACTTCCGTTCATTCAACTTCGGGATTCATATGTTCTGGAAAAAAAGTGACAGGATCTAGATCAACTTCCAGTTGAACAATGTCGAGTTCAGGAGGTATGGTCTCATTGATTAGATGGATCGTGACCATAGGTAGTTGTGAGGACTCTATCTCGAAAATAGTAGATGAACTAGGATTTGTATAAATAACTTGTGCCGACTCTGGTATATGTGAGGATAATGCCACACCAGAGGTATTGATAGTACTAGTTTGAGTAAAGCGATGTCGCCTTCACCAACCAGAAATGGCTTCCGGCGGTAAAGGTGGTTTTAGTGCTATTATACGTGAACGATGGGGAAAGGTATGTTCTTCTTCCACGATGACTGGTTTATTTTATGACCAAAAACAAATAAACAAAATAAAAGGGTAATTCTACGAAAAAGGTTTACCAAGTAATTGTGAAATGCATAATACCTCCTAGCGAACCAAGAAGTACGGGCAGGCAGTCTCCCCGAATGTTATGTTCAGTGTATCACAGGTTACAAGGCGGCCGACTTGGTTCACTATGGATGGATAACAACCTAAATTTTTCCTCCAAAATATACTCGAAGATACATGGAGGCCCAAGTCGGTATTAGCGATGTCTAATGCGAAACCGCACAATGAGAGCACCTCCTTATACTTTCTGTACTAGAACACCACCTGATATACTTGAAGGTACATGGACAAGCTCCGATATACTTACGTACATGGAGTGAGGTATCACACTCGAAATGTATCGCAGACAAGTCAACGACAGTTGCTATGTTTAACAATGTAGGAACACGTCTCTAGCCTAGACCTTCTAAATGTTATCGTTATTGTTCCAATGCTTTCTTAGGTAAATTGATGTAAATTTTAAGTTGATCTTGTTTAGAAAGTTTTCCTTTAAGGTTCACCGCATCATGTGATGGAAATTCCTAAAAATGCAAACTAAAATGATAAGCAAACTTTTCAATTGTATCTTTTTCAACGAAAATCCTAGCTACTAAGGGAAAGATGCAATCAGTTTTAGAGCAAAAAACAAAGAGCACAAACTAAAATGCAGCTTTCCTAACTTGTTCCTATGCAACACACACAGTTCACTATATGCACATGCATATTTTTCTTTTCAGGTCCCTTAATGTAAATGCAAGAAAGCAAACTATATGCATCAAATCAACAAAAAACAAATGTTTTCTTCTTTGAGAAAAGATGAATTTAACAACAATTTCTCTTTTAGGAAAAACGAAGAATGGAACTACAATTTTTTCTACAGGAGATGAAGAATTTAATGACAATTTCCTTTATTAAAAAAAATGGATCTAATGCAGAAATAAAATACTTTGAATTTGATTTTCCAATGATAAATAAAAACACTAAAGAGATATTGAACAAATTTACTTTTCAAAGGAGGAAGAATCAGGTAAGTTCACTGGTCTCTAAGAGGTATCAGAAAGTTGAGAATACAGCAAAAAAATGGTTGAGAATGATAGCAATGACAAATTTGAATGGAATTTGGTTGGCTAAGGGGGCAACACAGTCTCTAAGGGGAGACATTGCATTGTAGTGCACCCCTGAGTGGGAGACAGTGCACTACAGTGCACTGTGTCTTGACCAAAAGTGCATTGGGTGCATCAGTGATTGAAAATGCAAACTACATAACACACTTCTATTGAAATTATTTCATTCAAAAGTCTAATAACATAAAATAGATGCTACTGATGAGGATTAGCAGAGGAAAAAACACCAGGAATGATAGGAAACTCCCCATTGGAGTCGCCAATTTGTAATGAAAAATTATGATCTGTGGATAAATCAAAGTCCCTAAGTGTGGTGCTAGGCACTTAGAACAACAGACGAAAGAATTTTCTAACACTTTCTCTAAAATACTCAGACACACAGAATGATAGAAGAACCTACTTTCAATCCAAGCACTTCTCCTTCTCCTTACGTTGCTTTGATGTCGCCTTCAATCCAACTCAGATCGCCAGATTGATTCCTGCAAGCATAAACAAATAACAACAAACAAATTGCAATCTACAGATGTCTACTTATCTTAATCACTCAAATCAATTAGATGTGAAACATATATATCATTCAAGAATCCATTACATGAGAAATAGAAACATAAACAGATACATATATGGTGTTGGTGTCCCGTGTTTTGATAGTTTGGAAAATCAAAAGACAAGGCAACATCAGAACCAATCTCTAGAGATTCAGGATCTAGTCCTCCTGTTCTCAGAGAGGGATCTCTCAAATGTTTATTTGCAAAGGTTTACCTTGTGTGCTTAGAGTATGGATTTAAGACTAGTTATTAAGTGCAGGTGTTTGTTTGTTTGTTTGGTTGAATTGATACAACAGGATATGAAAGGTCTAGGAAATATAGGTAGAAAGAGGAAGTAGTAGCTTCATTGGGCAATGGAGTCAAAAAGAGGTAATGAAAAACTTATCAATGGATATGGGATATCAGAGGGCAAATATAACTTGGCCACAGGATCCTTTGGTTTTTGGAATGAGATGGACATCAATGATTTGGAAAGAGAAGTTTAATTCTCAACAAAGGGAATTTGAAAACACAATTTGAGCAATAAAGAGCTTTTTGATAGATAGGGTTAACCATGAATTCTACAAATCACACCTTTAAGCAAACAATGATTTCAAAGCAACTTTTAAAATGAAATCTAAGATTCAGGGAACACCCTATTTCCTCAAATATTTTATTTCAAATGATTTAGAAAACATAAAAGATTTATTGATAATTGCAGTCATAGAAGAGGGAACACCTAAATACATCTATGATCACAATTATAACGACCTTTAAGTCAACTGTTCAAGTAAGGACAAAGGGCAAGATCAGAACAGACCTCCTTGACTCACTGTAAACAAAAAACTTCAAAGGGAGACTTCAATAATAGTTTTTAAGTGGCAGCAGACAAGCAGGGAAAACCATAAATCATGCTGAAGCCAACTATTCGAGCTATTAAGGAAATAAACAAGCATGAAGACTAAAGAGAGATATTAAATACTCTAAAATACTTCAGCAGAAGAAAACATGAAATAGTGAAGGATGAACAGGTCTAAGGTGCTTCTAGGAGTCATTCCTTAGCCTAAAACTTTCAACCTACTATAGTAAGAAATTATGGAACATAATGAAAACATGAGAAAACATTAAACAATTCAGAATACTTCACCAACAGCCAAACTCATGGATCCAATGATAGAGCCTTCTCAGTAACAAGAATGCAACAACATCATCAGGGCTTCCAAGACTTCAATTTCTTCTCCAACTTCAACAGACTATGTATTATTTCAGAGAGTTCCAATATTACAACTAGTGATCAACCAACCAACAACTTCTCTTCTTCTACAGAAGTATTTGTAGAATAAATGAGGTGGTGGACTCTGATAAAAGATCTCTAAAGATAATTAATACAAGCTTAAATGGCTTCTCGGCCTTTGGGGGCTCAATGAAGAAGCTTATATAGGCGTCCTCTATATTAAATCATTTATATTAACTATTAGGTTTGCTGGAAAGAATTTGTTGACTTCAAGGCTCCTCGTTATCCTTGTAATAACTTCTGCTGATAGCTTTCAATAAGTTCCTTTGGTTGAAATAACTATTCAACTGTATTGATGCAAAATACCTCCTGGTCTGGTAATAAATTCAACCTTATTTTGATTTCTTTGAGGCTGTAGGTGGCTTCTGTGGTGGCTGGGGGATTTAATTAGCCCCTGATGTGGAATTGTATGCTTTCTGTCTAATGAACCTTTGTGATTTTTCTTTTAACTGTGTTTTAATTGGGGATTAGGCTTTTGATAAACCATTTTTAGGCGTAATCCCCAAAAATCTGTCTTCAATCTTCTGTTCTGGTGTGTTCTTTTTTTCTACACTGATATTCTTTGACTGTGCTTGATTCATTGTGTTTTACTGGTGTGCAGGGCTGTGCAGGGGTGATATGGCATCAATGCCTCATGAAACACTGATGAAACGTGCATTTGAAACCTGCAAGTGATTTCCTTTGATAAATCAAAAGCAGCAGGATCGTCACCCTCTTCCTTTAAATTTTCTTCAGATATAGCGGAAAAAACCTTTAAACCCTGCAAAATACAAACAACTATTATAAAATCTTGCATGTATAGGTTTACTGCTTCAGAAGGCACGTGGAGGGAGCATGGTCGTTGGATGGCATCATCCAACGGTTGAGATTGAGATTGATTAGAGGGAGTCGTCGATTGCGCAGAGATCGACGGTTAGGAGCGGAGGTGAAAAAATAATGTGAAGGGGTCACATTATTCGAAAAAATAAAATAAAAATGGAAAAAAGGTTTAAAACCTTTGTTTTGGCGAAAAATGGTCGAAAATCATGTTCAGGGTTCGGGACAAACGTGGGCCGTCGGATGAGATCGGCCCACGCGATCAATGGTGGAGAACAAGTGCCAATAAACCTTATAAAACACGCCCGAACATCAAACCTTTAATTAAACCATGCTAAATAAAGTTCCCAAGTTCGGATTTGCTGACTGGGTAGAAAAACCATGGAGACCCGCCCAAATTAAAATGTGCCGCGTGGACGTTGAAGTGGCAAAGGGATCATTGGATGCTACTATGGACGAGGGGACCGAGGTGATGGAGTGTGGGCCATCGATCTGCAAATCAGATCGACGGCGGAGATTCTTTTAACATCGCACCGTACCTTGGTTATTTCACGAGCATCTTCGGAGAGCGATCATCGTCCGATGAGAGGCCTCAGATCGAACGGTGGACGTCAATATCGTGCTAGGTCCATGTCCGATCTTTACCGCGCGATGAGGGCGATTTTTTAGAATGGGCCCAAGAAACGTGTCGGCCAGTGTATGGAATCGTTTCGAAATAGAAAAAACCGCCCCGCTCTCAAAAGCGATACGATGAATTCCGCTTGGTTTTGCAACAGTGAGTGGCTGGCAGTGACCACCGAGGCAATGGATTGCGCGTCGTCGATCTGCAGATCAGATCGACAGTGGAGAGCGATTAGAACTGCGCACCGGCAGAAAAATTTAGGACATAATAAAAATCGAAAAATTTATATAAACGAAGGTTTAAACTTTGGGGGCGAAATATTAATTCGACGTGGGTAGGCGCCCGACTGCGGGGCCATGGGTTATATGGAAAATCATATGACCGGGGATTTATGGAGGAAGGGCTAATCGTGATCAGGCGATGCGATGAGCGCTTGGAAGGCTGGCGCTTGGTCCTAGCACCAAGGCATATGGAGGGGAAAGGTTAAAGACTTAGCCCAAGGGGGCTTAAGTCTATAATACAAAAATGCATTTTTATGGATTTTCAATGGTTTTCAAAGGAATTTGAGGGTTTCGATAAGGCAAGAAAGGGTCTTAAAACCTTATCAAAGGGATTTTGATGAAGGGGAAAGGGGAAAAACATGAAAATGAGGGATTTATGGGGGTAAAAGGGGTAAAAAATGAAGGTTATTTTTGTGGTGGAAGGAAGGGAAAAAATGGGATTTTGTAGCAGTTTTTCTTCATGTAATGACAATATAATTTCTAAATTGAAAAGGGGGAAAAGCAGTGACGATTATCCAAAGGATATGATATTATCAAAAGAATTTAAGCATAAAATTTTTTTAGCAATGAAATTGTTTCTTGAAGGCTATCCAAAATCATTTAGCCACCACTTGATATGACAGAATTTATGGGTGGCTAACCGTGGCTCCACTTGGGGATGGTGCCTTCTTGGAGGCATCAAGAACTTCAGACTTGCATTCTTTGGGAGGCTGACCTTTGCCTCATCCATTGGGCTGCCTTTCCTTCTGTGGATGATCGTCTTTTGCTCTGAAACATATTATCATTCATGAATTAACAATGGAATTTCATCAATACAATCTTTCTACCTACCCAATCCTACTGATCTAACATTTTTTCTTCATTAGAGTGCACTTGGATTGGAAAACTCTTTCACAACATTTTATTCTTTTTTGAAAGCAGGAAATCTAATCTATTTCTACTCCTTATTTCTCCATGGACTTAGATTAAACAGTTGAGCCCATATGATTCTCTACCTAATCTATTATCTGTTGGGATTAAACTGTCCAACAGACTTTATTCTCTAAATTCTATAACATAAATTTAAAAAAAGTCAAGCCAAGATTAAACTGTTTGACTTGCTGTGATCTATGGCATAAAAACAAGCTGAACATAGACATTTATTTTGTAGAAAATATAAAACAAAAATGGAAGGTTTGAGATCTGAGATTTTAAAACATTTCCTTCCTCTTTTCTACAGCTCTGTTTTGACTCTTACTTGAGCTGTCTTTCCTTTGCTAACTGGTTCAGGTTTTGAGCTGATTAGAACCAGATTTTTACATCTTTTGACTCAGAACTTGAAAAAGATTTGAGTCATTTTCTCTTTGGAAACTCAGGTTCGGATTTTGAGTATGTTTGAACCTTTAATTTCTATCCTAAACTATCTACTGATAATCCAAGATTAACAATTTGGCAAATCGAATTCACTATCCTATCAGCAGAAAATTTAAAGCTAATTAGTCAAGATTAGGCTGTTTGAATAACTAGAAGTGTGTTCTTTAGGAGTGGCATTTGAGCTTGCACACTTTCAGATTGTTTCTCTTTTTTGGTATGGGGCTATACCTTTCTTGTTTTCACAAACTGCCCTCTTTTCTTTCTTTTCTTTGTTTTTGTGTTTTTTATTTTTATAACTTTGAATGCAATGTTCAGGCTATGATATTTACAATGAAAAAATGAAATGCTTTAAAACTCAAGACTCTTGGCAGAAGTAATGCTTGAGCATTCTGCCATTGACAGGACCTCCATACAGATCCTCTCCATTTAATTCTTTCAAGAAGAATGCATTGTGACACCTTTCAGCATGAACAATATAGGGACCTTTCCACAAGTTCTCAAACTTGCCATGTTTTCCCTTCTCTTCTCTTCTTGAATCCCATTTAAGAACAACATTTCCAACTTGGAAATTGTTTGCCTTAGTCCTCTTATCAAATAGCTTCTTCATATTTTCTTGGACTGACTGTGTTCTTTCATAGACTTCCTCTCTGGTCTGCTGTAAATGGATGGTTTGATTGATTCTCCTCTACATATTATTCTCTTCAACCTGCGCTTCTTGAAGGAGCTTCATGACTGGAACTCCTAATGAGGTGGGAAAGACTGCATCAATGCGATAAACTAGCTGATAGGGGGACATATTTATTGATTTCTTTGTAGTTAACCTATTAGCCCATAAGGCATGAACCAGTTTACTGTGCCATGATCTCTGATTTTGTTCCAACGGTTTTTTAATGATATTGATGAGGCTCTTGTTGGAAGATTCAACTAATCCATTTCCTTGGGGATAGTAAGCAGTGGAATGGCCCAAGGTTATGTGGTATTTGTAACAGAAGTCAATCATCTTTTTATATTTAAAAGCAGCAGCATTGTCTGTTATGATTTTTCTGGGACAACCAAATCTGGATAGATATTTGTTTCAAGAAACTTGATAATGACAGAGTTATTAGCATTTCTGGAGGGTATAGCTTCTATCCACTTGGTAAAGAAGTCAGTGGCCGTGAGGATCCACTTATGTTGAGCTGAGGAGGATGGGTGGATTTCCCCAATGAAGTCCAGCCCCCATTGTTGAAAAGGTGCCTCAACTCTGATAGGATGTAAGGGTAAGGGAAGAAGTTTTCTTTTGCCATCAAAGATTTGACACTTATGGCAAGACATGACCAAATTCTGAGTGTCTAGGAAAAGGGTAGGCCAATAGTAACCTGATCTTAGAATTTTGTTTGTTGTGGCCTTCCATTAGAGGTGTCCTCCACATTCTCCGTCATGCAATTCATGCATGATTTTCCCTACATCATCTTCAAGAAAAAATTTAAGAAAGATTCCAACAGCATTTTTTCAATATAATACCCCATCTAAGATGCAAAAACTCACAGCTTTTTGTTTCAAAAATCTAGCTTTAGTTTTAGACAAAGAAGGAGGGGCATTTAAATATAAAATCACATAAATAATGTCAGCATACCAAGGAGAATTCATAAATGTTTCTTCAATAAAAGGAGCAGTGCTTGGAAGTTAGACTCAGCCATAAGTTTTGCTAATCCTTGCCCTTTAACTAGTTTGGTGGGCCTGATCTCTAAGTCATACTCAAGAATAGTTGCAATCCATTTTCCCCTTTCACCATCACGGTCTTGACTTAGAATGTCCTTGACAACAGTATGTGGAACAAAAGAAATTATGTGAGAGTGTAAAATATAGACCCTAAAGTCTTTTAAAGCTTTCACTAATGCTAAGGCTTGCTTCTCCATGATGTTATATTTGAGAGGAGCATCCCTTAAGGCCCTACTAAAGAAAGATATTGGTTGTTCTTGCCCCAAGTTATTCTTTTGAAGTGATACTGCAGCTATTGTATGCTCAGATGCGAAAGAAAAGATATAAAAGTCTTTGGTGAAATCTGGACTAATTAGGACTAGTGTTTGAGTAAGAGCTTGTTTGACCAATTTGAATGATTGTTTAGCTGGTAAAGTTCATTTTACACTGACATCTTTCTTAAGCATGTTTGTAATGTTTTTTATTAGCTCAGCAAGATTAGGGATAAACCTCCTCAGAAAATTAATCTTTCCGATGAAAGATTGCAACTCTTTGAGGCTTCTTGGATGGATGATCTGCAATATGCCATCTATCCTTGTAGGGTCTATTTTGATTCCCTCTTCCAAAATTATATGGCCAAGAAGTTTACCTTCTTGGAGACCAAAGAGTGTCTTCTTGGGATTCAATGACAAGCCAAATTTCCTACACTTCTCAAAAACTTTTCTTAGGTGAATCAAATGTTCTTCATCAGTTTTTGAGAAAACGGTTATGTCATCAAGGTAAATGATTATGAAATAGCCACTGTCTTCAAAAAAGGCTATGCCCATGGCCCTTTGGAAGGTGGCCCCTGCATTCATTAATCCGAAAGGCATTTTGACATACATAAAGGTGCCCCAAGGTGTGGTAAAAGCAGTTTTGATTTGATCACTTGGGAGCACTAACACCTGGTTGTAACCTGAGAACCCATCTAAGAGAGATATCCTTTTTGACCCAAATACCCTTTGAAGTATATGGTCCATCTTGGGTAAGGGGTAGTTGTCTTTTAAAGAGGCTCTGTTTAAATTTATGAAGTCAATAAAGAGCCTGATTTCCCCTGTCTTCTTTCTAACAGAAACTAAGTTTGATACCCACTCTGAATATCTAATTGGTACAATGATCCCAGCAGCATGCATCTTTTCAATCTCTGCCTTAACTAAAGGTAATAAAACAGGGTTTATTCTCCTTAGTTTTTGTTTAAAATGCTTTTGATTTTCCTTCAAAGGGATTTTGTGCTGAATGATGCTGGTATCATATGATTTTAAGTCTTTGTATCTCCAAGCAAACACATCTTTAAACTCTTTGAACAACTCTATGTATTGCAATTTTATGTGAGCTGGGAGGGTGCTGGATAGTTTAATCATCTTGGGTTTTGCTAGACTGCCTATGTTATGTTCTTCTACATTCGTTTCCACAGGCTCCATTCTTAGTTCCTTGGCTACATCGTTAAAATCAAAAAGGTGTTATAAAGGTGTGAGACCTCTTGGAATTTTATCATTTTTGCATTGTAAAACTTCCAAGTCTTCTTGGTCTGCGTTTTCAATTATCTCTGCTTCAACAATATTCTCATAATGATTTATATCAGCAAAATATGTCATTTCAACTTCTGGGTTTTGTTCAATATACAAACAATTTTCTTTTTGGCTGGATCTTGCTATTGGTATGCTAAAATCATTTTCTGATTTTAAGAAATCATCTATGTGTTTGTCAGATTCAAACACTTGCCAGTGATCTTCATTATCAGACACAGTAGGCCTGTGTTTTACCTTCACGCTGAGCTGTTGATTTGTCTCAGGTATTTGGCAGTTGCTGGCATTGAAGGTGAGTTCATTTGTTAGATGATTCAGTGCTTTAGGGATGAAAATGAGTTCGTATTTTTCGAAGGTTTTCAATAAATCAAGGGCAGCGTTCCGATATTCCCTAAGCCTTGGATTTCTAGCTGAGTATTCTCCTTTGATTTGTTTTATGATAATTTTAGAATCCCCTAAGATCGATATCCTTTGGGCTTCTAACTGTTTAAGAAATTGTAAGCCTAGGAGAAGGGCTTCATACTCAGTGATATTGTTAGTGCATGGGAAATCCAATTTGTATGAAAAAATTTGATTCGTATTTTGAATCCAAACACCTGCCCCTGCCCTTGTTTTGTTACAGGATCCATCAAATTTTATTTTCCAAAGTACATTTGCCTCATTTTCATTTTCTTGTTGCTGTTGATTGTCAATGTTTTGAATTTGTTTGAAGGGGAGATTTGATTGTTCTGGTGAACTGATTGGGTACATGTTTTCCTTATCTTGTTGGGTGATTTCATCTTCGTTATATAAGATAAAGGAATATAAACTTGATTGAATAGAATATATTGGAGAGTTGTTTGGTTTGTCTATGTTGCTCACCATGTACTTCATGTGAGATTCCCTGTATAGTCTTCTGTTTTGGTTGAAAACAGGGATGGTGGCATAATACATGTCCATTTGAAGGCTCCCCTGAAGTTTGGCTCCCCATGATCTTGATAAGAGCATGCCATACTTAGGGGGAATGTCAGCTACCACTATGTCCATTACTAGACTCTTAGCAGGGATTTGAGCTAGATTAACACATAAATCTTTGATTAAACCCAAACATTTGACTCTGCTTGAGTCAAAGGAATACAAGTATTTGTATGGTTTAGTAATTTCTAAGCCTAAGATTTCCATTACCACCTTGGGCATTAGATTGTGTGAAGCTCCTGAATCTAACATGGCATTGTGTAAAATTTTCTCGTGTATGTTCAAGCTAACATAGAAGGGAGGGACAGCCCCTTCTTGGTATTTTCCTTCAACTTCTGGACCAAACAACAACTCAGGATTGTCATCAGTCAAGTTCAAGGTGTCATTATCACCTCCTAAGTTCAAAGCTTTCAAAACTTGGTTCTTGTACACTTCTTGGGTTACTAGTTCAGCTAGGGGAATGGTAACTTTTATCTTAGCAATCTTTCCCTCAAGGCTGAAAGGAACAATTGACTTGTTCATATTTACATCTGTTTTTTCAATTGAATTACTTTCAGCAATTTTGATTTGTTGAACCTTGTTTGGACTGGTAATTGGGACATTTTTATTAGGACCACTAGCTGAAGTGGTAGGGGTACTCTGTTCAACATTTGGCTGAATATTTTTGTCTTTGTTTAAGTCTGGTTTCTTGGCCAAAATGTTGGTTTTCTCTGTTGTCTTTTTGGGATGAGCTTCTGTGTTTTTCTTGACAGCAGTATCAGTGTTCTTATTCTTTGAATTGTCTATGTTCCCCTTGCTCCTAAGATCGTATTATTTGTGCACCTCCGTGATTGCATTTTCAAAACCCAATCTATAGTCATCAGAATCTTCATAGGTGTTTGCATTTTGATCATAAGAGAAAAAATTGTGTTCTTCCTCAGTGAGGAAAATATCATCCCCACTGTCCGATCCAATCAAGTTTACATGAGATTCTCCCAACTTTCCAACTCCCTATCTTCTTCATATTGATCTACATAGTTTTGTTGGAAGGGAGGTCTAATGTGTTGGTCATTTTCCTTTTGTTTGTCTTGATTGTTTTCTCTTCTATAATTCTGATTTCTGTTTCTGTTTTGGTTATTTTGAGGTTCTCTTGGTGGCACTCTCTCATTCAAATTGATCTTTTCAAGCATCCTCTCAATCACCTTCACTAGGTTGTCAATTTTTGTGTCAGAAGCTGAGGTTGAGGGTAGTCGGTCATCATCATAAGTTACATTCTTCTCTAATCTCAACCTATTTCTTTTCTCGATTATGTTTGCTTCTACACTCAAAGCTCCTTTCTGCATGTCTTCTAAGGTTAAATAATCTCTCCCCCTTAACTCATAAGTCATTTCAGCATCAAGGCCTTCGGGATACCTTACCAAAGCCATGCCTTGAGGAGGCTTCATGTGAGGTGGGAGAGCATTGTAAACACTATTGAACCTAGTGGAGTAATCATGGACACTCTCCCCTTTATTTCTCTTGAGGCTGCTATACTTTGCTAGTATTTGGAGAGGGTTCTTTTTGAGTTCCCATTTGTTGATAAATGTTTGATGCAAGGCAGGGAGATCATTTATGTTGTTAGGAGGTAAGTTTTTAAACCATTTCTTTACATCTCCTCCTAAACTTTGGGCGAAGATCCTCATCTTCACAGTTTCTTCTTTTATCTCCATGTAATAAAATGCATCTTCCATCCTATCTACATGATGTTGAGCTGTTGTAGACTCTTTTCCAGTGAAGTGAGGGATTTTGGATTGGTAATCATTTGGTAAGGGAAGTAGAGGTTGTGGTAACACTAATGGGGCATACCATGTTGCCATGGACAGAAATAAGGGTGGATTTACAAGAGGTGGATTTACAAGAGTAAAAGTGGGCTGAACAAGAGTGTTTTGCATAGTGGTAATATAGATTGGAGTGGAAGAAACACTTGGGCCAGCAAACTGATTTTGAGCAGATTTGTTATGGAAAAGGCTAAAGTGATGAAGAAGTTGGGAATCAGGAGGAGTGGAAGGTGAGGCTTCTCTACTAAAGCTCTGTTGCAAATTTGCAAAGTTAAGATCAGTCTTGTTTAAATCACCTTGAGATCTGGTTCTAAAAATTTTCTTTGTATGATATAAATCAAAGTGTGAATCCTCTAAGTTAACCAGGTTTTCAGGGAAAGAGTTTGTTCTTAAGAGGCTCCTATTAGGAGCTGATTTTCCAGATTTAGAAGTCTGCCATAGAATTCTCTCAGGATTGTCAACGATTAAAGGAGGATTTGGGTCTGGATGGGATCTAGTGTTGATCCTATGTGAAGCCAGACTGTTTTTAAAAAATGAGAGAGGTTGAGGTTTTAGGGACTGTTTTTGGGAATTTTATCTCTCACAATGTCTTATCTAGTATGGGACTAGGCTCCTAAACTTCTTCAAGGCTGGTTAACACAGTCCTAAAGAGACTTGGAGACCTAAATGAGTAATAGGCCTATTGGGGCTAATGGAGTCGCCAGATGGAAACTTTTTTAGCTTTTATGAAGGTAAGATATTGGATGGTTCCACCACCATGCTTATTGTGAAGCCAAACTGAAATGTTTTTGGGTTTTTCTGAGTTATTCTGTTCTTATAGGTTATGAGGGTGTCCTAAATCTGACTTAACACTTAGCTAGGATGTCAAAACATACAGAGTTCACTCTTATTGCTTGGTAACTGAATCCTTCAAGGTTTGATAAGGTTCTATGAGAATCCTAAGGGTTACTTAGTTTGTCACTGATTCAAAACAAGTCCTATCACGATTACCATTGTGCTTGGTAGTGCTTGAAGAAGGTTACTTATGTTATACTGGACAGTGAGTGTTTTGTTTTAAAGATTTTACTCAGTGTCCCACCATGATCGCCATTATGTTGGTGGTGATGAGGTGGCTAATAATCACTGGATATTTTTGAAAATAAGGAATTTCTAGAGTTTTAAGGGGTACTTAGATTATTACTAACTCAGAAGTGTCCCACCGTGATCACCATTATGTTGGTGTCCCATGTTTTGATAGTTTGGAAAATCAAAAGACAAGGCAACATCAAAACCAATATTTAGAGTTCCAGGATCTAGTCCTCCTGTTCTTAGAGAGGGATCTCTCAAATTTTTGTTTGCAAAGGTTTATCTTGTGTGGTTATAGTATGGATTTTAGACTAGTTATTAAGTGCAGGTGTTTGTTTGTTTGTTTGGTTGAATTGATACAGCAGGATATGAAAGTTCTAGGAAAGATAGGTAGAAAGAGGAAGTAGTAGCTTCATTGGGCAATGGAGTCAAAAATAGGTCATGACAAACTTATCAATGGATATGGGATATCAGAGGGAAAATCTAACTTGGCCATAGGATCCTTTGGTTTTTGGAATGAGATGGACATCAATGATTTGGAAAGAGAAGTTTAATTCTCAACAAAGGGAATTTGAAAACACAATTTGAGCAATAAAGAGCTTTTTGATAGACAGGGCTAACAATGAATTATAAAAATCACACCTTTAAGCAAACAATGATTTCAAAACAACTTTTAAAATGAAATCTAAGATTCGGGGAACACCCTATTTCCTCAAAGATTTTATTTCAAATGATTTAGAAAACATAACAGATTTACTGATAATTGCAGTCATAGAAGAGGGAACACCTAAATACATCTATGATCACAATTATAACGACCTTTAAGCCAACTATTCAAGCAAGGACAAAGGGCAAGATCAGAACAGACCTCCTTGACTCACTGTAAACAAAAAACTTCAAAGGGAGACTTCAATAACAGTTTTTAAGTGGCAGCAGACAAGCAGGGAAAACCATAAATCATGCTGAAGCCAACTATTCGAGCTATTAAGGAAATAAACAAGCATGAAGACTAAAGAGAGAGATTAAAGACTCTAAAATACTTTAGCAGAAGAAAACATGAAACAATGAAGGATGAACAGGTCTAAGGTGCTTCTAGGAGTCATTTCTTAGCCTAAAACTTTCAACCTATTGTAGTAAGAAATTATGGAACAGAATGAAAATAGGAGAAAACATTAAACAGTTCAGAATACTTCACCAACAGCCAAGCTCATGGATCCAATGATAGAGCCTTCTCAGTAACAAGAATGCAACAACATCATCAGGGCTTCCAAGACTTCAATTTCTTCTCCAACTTCAACAGACTATGTATTATTTCAGAGAGTTCCAATATTACAACTAATGATCAACCAACCAACAACTTCTCTTCTTCTACAGAAGTATTTGTAGAAGAAATGAGGCGGTGGACTCTGATAAAAGATCTCTAAAGATAATTAATACATGCTTAAATGGCTTCTCGGCCTTTGGGGGCTCAATGAAGAAGCTTATATAGGTGTCCTCTGTATTAAATAATTTATATTAACTATTAGGTTTGCTGGAAAGAATTTGTTGACTTCAAGGCTCCTCGTTATCCTTGTAATAACTTCTGCTGACAACTTTCAATAAGCTCCTTTGGTTGAAATAACTGTTCAGTTGTATTGATGCAAAATACCTCCTAGTCTGGTAATAAATTCGACCTTCTTTTGATTGCTTTGAGGCTGTAGGTGGCTTCTGTGGTGGCTGGGGGATTTAATTAGCCCCTAATGTTGCATCGTATGCTTTCTGTCTGATGAACCTTTGTGATTTTTCTTTTAACTGTGTTTTAATTGGGGATTAGGCTTTTGATAAACCATTTTTAGGCATAATCCCCAAAAATCTGTCTTCAATCTTCTGTTCTGGTGTGTTCTTGTTTTCTACACTGATATTCTTTGACTGTTCTTGATTCACTGTGTTTTGCTGGTGTGCAGTGCTGCGCAGGGGTGATATGGCATAAATGCCTCATGAAACACCGATGAAACGTGGATCTGAAACCTGCAAGTGATTTCCTTTGATAAATCAAAAGCAGGAGGATCGTCACCCTCTGCCTTTAAATTTTCTTCAGATATAGCGGAAAAAACCTTTAAACCCTGAAAAATACAAACAACTATTATAAAATCCTGCATGTATAGGTTTATTGCTTCAGAAGGCACATGGAGGGAGCATGGTCGTTGGATGGCATCATCCAATGGTTGAGATTGATTAGAGGGGGTCAAAGGAAATACAGAAGAAGAATTTGAATCGGAGCCATCGATCGCGCAGAGATCGACGGTCAGGAACGGAGGTGAAAAAATAATGTGAAGGAGTCACATTATTCGAAAAAATAAAATATAAAAGGAAAAAAGGTTTAAAACCTTTGTTTTGGCGAAAAATGGTCGAAAATCATGTTCGGGGTTCGGGACAAACGTGGGCCATTGGATGAGATCGGCCCACGCGATCAATGGCGGAGAACAGGTGCCAATAAACCTTATAAAATGCGCCCGGACATCAAACCTTTAATTAAACCATGCTAAATAAAGTTCCCAGGTCCAGATTTGCTGACTGGGAGGAGAAACCATGGAGACCTGCCCCAATTAAAATGTGCCACGTGGACGCTGAAATGGCGAAGGGATCATCGGCTGCCGCTATGGACAAGGGGACCGAGGCGATGGAGTGTGAGCTGTTGATCTACAAATCAGATCGATGGCGGAGATTCTTTTAACACCATGTTGTACCTTGGTTATTGCACGAGCATCTTTGGAGAGCGATCACCGTCTTATGAGAGGCCTCAAATCGGATGGTGGACGTCAATATCGCGCTGGTTCCATGTCCGATCTTTACCGCGTGATGAGAGCAGTTTTTGAGAATGGGCCCAAGACATGTGTCGGCCGGTGTATGGAATCGCTGCGAAATAGAAAAAACCACCCCGCTCTCAAAATAGGTGCGATGAATTCTGCTTGGTTTTGCAACAGTAAGTGGTTGGCGGGGACCATCGGGGTGATGGATTACGCGCCGTCGATCTGCAGATCAGATCGATGGTGGAGAGTGATTAGAACTGTGCACCGGCGGAAAAATTTAAGACATAATAAAAATTGAAAAATTTATATAAACGAAGGTTTAAACTTTGGGGGCAAAATATTAATTCGAAGTGGGTAGCCGCCCGACTGCGGAGCCGTGGGTTATATGGAAAATCATATGACCGGGGATTTATGGAGGAAGGGCTAATTGCGATCGGGCGATGCAATGAGCGCTTGGAAGGCTGGCGCTTGGTCCTAGCACCAAGGCATATGGAGGGGAAAGGTTAAAGACTTAGCCCAAGGGGGCTTAAGTCTATAATACAAAAATGCATTTTTATGGATTTTCAATGGTTTTCAAAGGAATTTGAGGGTTTCGATAAGGCAAGAAAGGGTCTTAAAACCTTATCAAAGGGATTTTGATGAAGGGGAAAGGGGAAAAACATGAAAATGAGGGATTTATGGGGGTAAAAGGGGTAAAAAATGAAGGTTAGTTTTGTGGTGGAAGGAAGGGAAAAAATAGGATTTTGTAGCAGTTTTTCTTCATGTAATGACAACAGAATTTCTGAGTTGAAAAGGGGGAAAAGCAGTGACGATTATCCAAAGGATAGGATATTATCAAAAGACTTTAAGCATCAACAATTTTTAGCAATGAAATTTTTTCTTGAAGGCTATCCAAAATCATTTAGCCACCACTTGATATGACAGAATTTATGGGTGGCTAACATATGGGAAAATGAATAGTAAACTTTATTAAAGAGTAGAAGGGGGAGGTTAAAACCAATGATCGATTTGATGCCACCAGCTCCAGCTTCATCCCAGCCTCATCACATCCAACATCACACCAGCAACATATTAGTACTTTCACTCTCTCAAATGAGAATCCAACAACATTTCTTTACCAAAATTCTTCCTTCCCTAGCACTAGGATATGTGCTCAATTTATAGGGAAACTAATGGTATTTTCTCAATGAATGACTTTCTAATAATAATCAAGCATGTTTCCAAGTTTAGAGGTGTTAGATGGAAACCTGGATTCGAATTTTGACACATATGGACTCTTCTAGAAGGCACTGGCCATGTGGATATTTTGAAACAATGATAATTTCGCTCCCAATTGACCAACACACTGTTGAATGTCGAGAAGTGCATTGCAGTGCACCCTTGAATGGAGGATGTTGCATATGAAATGCATTTAGTCCCTTTATAAGTTGCGTTAGTGAGTCAATAGGTGATATAACATATAATTCAAACCTTGGAAATCTCACAATAGAATCCATGAATGATTTTTTCTTCTCTTAGGGCATATAGCAACTAAAATGTAAGGGGATGATAGACCCTATTTCATTGGTCCTGGGGATGATGTCCAGTTTGACCAGGTCATGGGGGATGATTCCAAAATTGACCTATAACACACCCTCCTCTTTCCATCACAAAATACGATTGTTACATGAAAATTCCTTTTCTCCCCAAAACTACTTTGTTGCACAAAAAGTAATTTATTGCCCCAAAAACCCTCACCTATATTGCTTCCTTCCACATTACTCAAGGATATAGTTTATGATTCCAACTCTCTTAGCAATCTAAGATATCAATGTTTGAGCTCTAACATTGCAATAAATGATAGTCCTAAATGGTAGGTAAGCATTTCATTCCTGAGCCATATGCTCACCAACCTATTAGGATACCATTCACTATGGTTCCTAAGCTCAAAATGATATAGGAAGCAACATATCAACCCCAACGACTCTAAGGAATATCACAGGGATTATTTGGAATTTATATTTATTTGCTAATAGGTATAGGTTTTTTTGTTGTTTCAATGTGTCATGTAGGAAAATACATGTCTACGTGATGCAAAAGGGATGGAAAATACCCTATCATTTAAATACCTAGCAATGAGCTTTCCAAAAACTTGCTTGGCCCAATGTTCATTGATACCACCTGTTTCATTGATCACAACATAAATTTATTCATGGTCGGGAGTATATAGATTATTTTAGAGGGAACAATTTCCAGAAGAGGACCTAAATTATTAAGTGTACAAATGTATTAAAAGGACATGGCTTCACAAAGTTGCAACCCACCCTCCAATCTTCTCATATATTGAGGTTATAGAATGAATCATAAAAAATACTACCATAAAGGATCTCATGATAAAAGATACAAAATGTAAAGCATTCACCTACTTTAAAGCCTTGAATATTAATGCATATTATGGCTTCCAAAGTGAAGATACCACCCTCAATTTGAAGTGGATATGGGAATTAAAAATTTGTCCAAAAAATATATGAAAAGCTGGTGGGAAAATCTAAGCATTTTTAGGTCTATACTAAAGGATTACACCTCTAACCTGTATAGGAATCCCTACCTGCTGATGGTTGCAATAATGTGTAGGATATGTCGTAGATCAAATTCAGAAACCATAAATTAGGGATGGGTTCCTCATGTATTCCATTGCAAACATAGGAAAAATTTCAATTGGGCAGACATAATTTCAGCCTCCCTACAAGACAACATAAAAGCAACTCAAAATTCAAAAGTAGTAAATAATCATAGTTCTATATGGGCCCATATCTGATGGACTCCATTTGTGTAAAGCATGCATCTATTGGCCATGGGTTGACAACGGATTTTACAATATATTCCAATACACATATATTCCAAGGTGTTATGGGAATCCCAATATATCCCATCTTACATAGAGAACTTTCAAAATTTCTTGGCCCCTCTCTATGAATTTTTTTTTAACTCACCACCACCCTAATGTTAGGAAGAGAAATGAAAGCAATCTAAATGGTAGGAAACTTATTTGCATGAGAATATGGAATATTTATCAGATTCTTCAAGCCTATTTGAACCTATTTCCATCATTTTTCATAGATAATTTTTTTAATGGGAAATTGCATATCAAGCATCAATAAGAAATCCCATGGCTACATATTCCCTTCTACCTAAGCTCCTATGTGCTGCAAGAAATCAACAAATCCAAATTTGAGTCAAATGTTTTGACTCCTTTCTAACTTGGAGATATTTCGTTCTGCAAATATGACCCTAACATTTGTTAAAAATAATTATACAACCTACAAATACATATGGGATTACTGATATGAGAGCTATCCTAATGAGGAAATAATGATGAATGCCCAAAATAATACAAACATTATATTCAATATGGAACACAATATTTCTCAACAAGAAAAGGAGAATGTAAAAGCTAAAAATAATCCTTAGCTCAAAATCATGCTACATAGATGGAAGCAACTATAATCACAAGGATAAAAGTATAAAGTAAGATAAAGGAGAAATGAAGTTATCCAAAGAATCAATAGAATAATAAATAAGAGGAGAGGATCTAAAAATAAGAAGAGCACAAAAGTAAAAAATAGCATGAACATGAACGGTTCTAGACAGAAGAGGAATAAAGGAAAATAAAGGTTGAAGGGGAAAGGAAACTACAACAAGAAGCAGCGACCAAGAAAAAAGAAGAACATCTCACGCTGCAACAAGAGACTTAGAAAAACTAAGAAAAAACCCACAAGGTGGAGAGAGTTCAAGACTTATGGAGATATATTCAACTCAAACAACCACAACGTCCATCATCAATGGCCATTTTACCATCAAGGAGTTGTAAATTACTCCAAAAAAGATGAGAAAGGTGGTAAATCTAGGTAGATTCAGGTTTGACTCCACAATGAACATACAGTTGAACAGAGGAACCAGACCATGACTACTCCATGCTTTCACCTGGTTTCAGTTATCACCTGAGATATATTATCCCAAACACCGATGAATGTCCCATGGCTATTGTCCCTTGGCTATGGTTTTAGGAGTAAATGATTTTTCACAATCCACATAAAGAAATTTGAAGGTTATTCTAGATAAACACCACAAAATCATGAACACATAGTAGAATTAGAACAGTTGAATAATATGCTTAAGAATGAAAATAGAGTTTTGAAACAAGGAAGGATCAAGATAGAATACTACAAGGCATGTACCTATGAGGTACATGAATCATACAAATCTATGGTTAAACATGCATATCAATATCTCAAACAACTGTAGAAAACTTCCACCATATTGTTTCCACTCTTGGAACTAGCCATGAAAGAGGTGTTAAACTGAATGGGACAATGAACACTCTAGACCAACTAAAACAATGGCCCAAATACCAACCCAAGGAAACACCCGAAGTACCTAGCATCAATGAATAAGAGTTTACCTATGACTATGATGCTATATATAGATCCCTAAAAGTTCAAGAAAAACAAGAAAATGATATATTTAGGTCAGTGGCTCAATATTGACAAAATTCCTCCCTAGTTGGGAGGTTAATTAAAATTAATAAATTAGCATCCATTAGAGATCAGGAAGAATTAATACTCGATGAAATTTTTTATAAAGATATGGATGAAATACTTAATTCCAAGTAATTATCCTTCATTGTTGTCACCAATAAGGCCACTAAAGATTCCCTGAAATAGCACATTGCAAATCCGTCCAAGAAAAAAATGATATTAAATTCATTCATTATCTAATTGAATACAAATGCATAGATGCCCTCCCTTAGAAAAACATATTACCACATCACAATAGAATAATTATTACCTGGTATAATCAAGATGATATCATCACATTATCAAATTTCGACAACATACCTCCATGAGATCCTTGGAGTTCAAGTTGAATATCACATCATTTTGTAGTTGTTGTCAAAATCACATTATGGAGTTTTGTAAAAAGTTTTATTTATTACATTAAAATAGGATGAATGATAATTTAAAGAGTTGTAACTTCCCTTATGGAAGCCAAAGTCTCAAGAGGTAGTTACCCATGTAACCTATAAATATCTTTAACTCCAACTGAAAGGGAATTTTGGATTTTTAGGGAAGCAAGACTTTGAAAGTGCATGCTTTGCATTCATCCTGAAAATATAATACTATGAATTTGGAAAAAGGAACTGAGATGTTTATTGATTTGAAATGTATTCTGATGATGCTTAAGACTTATCTAGAGTATACTCATGTGTTTGTGCATGTTATGATATTGATTACTAGTGGATAATCAACTTTTATGTTTATTGGGTAGTATTTTCCATGATGATGAGTGGAACGTGCACTCAAAAACTCAAAATTTTCAAACATTTTCCATAGTTTTCTCCAGAAGAAACAGAATAAGAAAATATTTTCATGCAGTCATTATCTCTTTAATTGTTTCTTTCTTCAAGTGTACTAATTAGAACAATTATTGACTATTCTATGTGTGCTTTGATTAGTAAGATATTCATTGCACTTACATTAGAATCAACTAACAATTTTTCATGTCAAGTAAAATTCATATCAATTTACACACCCTTTTATCCTTATTCTTCAGCAGAAATTAGGTTAAATAATTATCCTTTTCACAAGGATATAGTTCTCTTTTTATTTTCCACATATTTCACACTATGAAAATCTCATAATTTTTCGCAATTCCCTAACACAACAATGGATGCAAGGCCAAAATTCGAATGGGCCTCTTGTCCCAAACTGTGTGAGGCCTAATTGGGACTTCATATCAGAGAGAAATATGTATAACTATTTCTAGTTCGTTTATCCCTATCAGCACACATGTATCACTATGAGTGATTTTTAGGTGATAACTAGAAGCTTAAGCCTAAGTTATTCATTTGTTATTGTGTTGGCCTTCCATGTTTTCCATGCATGTGTCAATTGTAGTATGTCTCTTCACATCATCTCTTAATGTCTATTTTTTGTTATGGATGATAAACCAAGCCCTTTATTCAATGGATCTATTCCTATTAATGCCAACTCATTCTCTAACATAGGCATATAGAAACTAGGCATTACCTTAGAGCTTGTAGGCCTTAATTACAACTTTCCTCGTGGTTGATAGTGGGTTTATCTCATTAACCCATTATTGATTGAATCTATAAACATTTGGAAACATCTCATATATTCACACTCATTATATTGTAATAGATACCTTGGGGTCCATTTTCATCATTATTCGGTCCCCTAGTAGCTATTAACACTTTTCCTCCTTGTCGGGTAATCAAATGGTTTCTACAATGTTTGAAATCAACTCTTTTATTCACATAATGTATGCTTGTACCATCAAGGTTGGGAAAAAAATATTGAGATTGGGGGCATACTTTATTCATTCCTATTATTCCTCCCAAGCCATGTTGGAGTATTTCTCTATAATATGTACTTGGAATGCCACTTGGGCACTTTCATTAATGTTAGATGTCTTCTTGATTTATATTGTGGCATAGATACACATTGTATTTTCTCATGGGTATGATCTATTTTGATGACATGGATCCACCTTGTACTCTTTCGGGGCCAAAACCTTGTATATTATTACATGGATCAACAATGTATTGCATTGGAAACCATGTTTAGTTATATCTTATATTGAGCACAAGTATGCATACCTTGGGGATGATCTATATGTTAGGTTGATGATTGATTGCAATTCCAAGTAGTTCCTTAATATTCCACTCCTTCCCATGATACCACAACTATTGTGGTACTATTGTGGTACCACAAGTAGTTTCAATCATTAGTTCCTCTTTTGACCTCACACATTTAGGGAAATATATTATAGCTTTTTTTGTCATGTTAGAGTCTACTTGAGGGACCCATTGATGATACTATGTTAAGACGCTATTGCTTGTCCCTAGGAAGCTAAAAATGAGTATCTCATCACCCCTTATCCATTAAAAATAAGATACTCATCACTTCATGCACTCTATCATGGATAAATGATCACTGGTTGTACCACAACAACAAGAAATGACCCTTAAAATATTCTACATTTGGCCATTTTAAAGGAGATTAGATCAAGAAATTTGGACTTCCCCATATAGTGGACTTAGAAACTCATATTGGACTCTAATTTCACCAAGACTTGGGGGTCTAGTTTCATCCTCTCACATTCTCACCAAGTCTACTTAAGGAATTCATTCCAAAGGGAGGAAGAGGGGAGAGAACATATGCAACTACATGCTACAAGATCTCAAAGAAGCCTTCTTGTATTTATTTTACATTCATATTTAACCTTGTTTGTGGTTGTGAGTTAAGGAGGAGCATGGAGCTAAGGAATGATAAAATGTTTTAATAATTCTCAAGATATAAACATTGTAATTTTTTATTTTAATATATATTTCATTATTTTTCCCCGCAATAGGTAATGTTCAATGCATTGAGTATTTAGATCTATATTTTCATGAGTAATATATATTATATATATAATATATGTAACACTCTTGTTATTAGGAAATATAGGATTGGCATGTCTTGTATTCATTGTGTGCAATGCATAGCTATCAGGAGTTAGAGTGGGGTATTAAACTATCATACTAGCCAAGATCACACACATATCCTCCACACAAGGATATTCACCCATTTCCTCACTTTAATTTTCCTTTCATGTCAAAGATTTTGTGGTAATAGATATAGGGATACATATTTAATGATTTATTTGAAGTCACCAAATTTGGGAAAATCTATGGGAATCCACCTCGAAATAGGGGGGTTTTCCTCATAATAAGCTCATGTTGAAGGTTTATATAATAAATTCAACCACAACCTTGGATTATGAGCTCACCTACAAAATGCCCCCATAAAGCACACACAAAAATAGCACGTCTATGCTTGGGAAGAAGATATTCATGAGAAGAAGAAGCCTCCAGTCAATCTAGTATCATTGAGTAAGAAAGAAGCGATGGTGGAGGTTTTGGCCATTACAAAATGGATCATAGCCACTCAAGTACAATATCATACACTCCTGATAATTATGTTGGAATCTCAAGAGTAGTTTAATATTCACTACTTTATGTCCATGAATGTCCAAACCAAAGATACCAAAGTAATTCAACTAGAATACTGGGTAAATTATATCTGGGAATCCACCAAATCAATTGAGGTGGACAAGAATTGAAATTATTTTTAGGTTCCAATCCACTTGTTTAATAAGTTGGGCTCTAAGTTCTAGGATTTTGTGTTCCAAATACTAACCAAAATTCCTTCGATCACATTGGTTTTTTGATGCATGAGCATCGTAAAAGTTAATTGACCAAGAATTTCAATCCTTTTTACCAAAGGAGTTAGTTCCTCAAAGTGTGGATTTGGTTAGAGTAGGAGAATTCTTTGTTTTCCATGTAATTTTATTTATTATTAGGAATTTGTTAAGAGAGGATTGAATAAGTTTAGAAAATTGTATTTTGAAGCCAAAATTGGGCTATCTTATCCAATATTCATGGATCAAGAAGGATTCCCACGCATGTATATATTTGTGCTTTGAATTTAATAAACCAAGCATAGTGGATAGAGAGTAAAATTTGAATTGAAATTGATTTATGCCTCAAACCAGTCCTTCTGAAATCACATATATTTATGTTTGAATACACTCTTGTGTATTATGAATATTGTAGAGTAACGTTTTAAGGCTTTGTTTCATTACATAATCAGAAACTGAGCCACCCTCATCGATGTAATAGTCTTTGTAGAGTCCTACATTAAGAGCTTTAGTAGGGTCGGAGTATATAGGCAGAGGAGCCATATATTCCTTAGTTTTTTTAAAAGTGACATAAGTTCATTGTTTGACAAAGGCAAAGGTGTGAAATTGATATAATAGTGCCATATAACCATGCATAAGCATGAGTTGTCCTTGTTAATCAATAGGGGCCTATATCGTGATCATGTGGTCTGGACCTATTGGTCAAGACCTTTCAATTGCCCAGTGTCCAGGCCAAAATTGAATGTTATATACGGGGCACAGTTCCTTTCTACTTTGAAGGTCAGGTCTTATCAGGTATCGTCTTATCCAGTGAGGTGAGTTGGGCTGATAGTGATAAGTCTGACATTCCAGCTGGTTTCAAACCATGCATAAAAATCCTTAAAATAGTTGAGTTAGGGTACACAGATAAAGTCCGAAGAGTAGCCACACTTAGCTTTTTTAAAGATTTGATGAGAGTCCATCACTTGACAGCACTAAGAGATGTAACTTAAATTTATGTCATAATAGTCTTGTCAAGAGGTAGCACCAAGCCAAAGGTTCCATACTAGAAGGTAGAGAGAGGAGCACATACGAGAACAATCGAGTTGACTAGGACTGGGCTGACATGTAGGAAAACCAAGGTGTAAGGAGTCGAGATTACGTGGAGTATATTCATTGGAAAGTGAGACCAAAAAGGAGACCTAAAAGTATTATTGACTCCACTCAAGAGATCAGTGCGTGTACACTTTAAAAAGCACTCGGTAAAGATAACTAACATAGGTTGGGATTAATGCTTAACAGAAAAATCCTCGAGTCTGTCTCTCGGAACATTTCCTTTGTGTGCACTTTGAGACAGTTGTGGTGACATAAGCCCAGGATTATGCATACAAGTTGAAAAAATAGAGGAGTCTATACCCATGTTTTGAGGTATGGTTGAATGGCATGGAGTGGGAGAAAAGTGTAAATATTCCAGTAGATTATGAAATGGGGTTGTGCGGGTTATAATACCTGCTAACAAGGTTTAAGCGCCAATTTTTAAATTACGGTAAGCCCTCCTATTTTGATTATTGTTATGAGGCTCAACTACAATGGTTCTTTGGGATTTGGCTATACTTCATTTCCCTTGGTTATATATATATATATATATATATATATATAGAAGCCTGTATTGATTATGGTGGTTCTAGTTCAGATCTGGGAATGTAAATGTATTTGTGGGCCTGCGTTAGTCCTTTCTAATGTCATGGTTTGGGATGCAAGACCCAATATTTTCACATAGGGTGGGATTTATGATTAGAAATCGATATGAAGGGAAGCTTCGACTATGGTGGTTATGTAATGGACTTGAGGGTTTGAAATCAAAATTTGACCAGTATGCTCAGAGTGGAATTAAGCTCTAGGTCTACATCATTAGTGGTATTAGAGTAGAATAAGATGATCGATAGAATCTTATAGAGGTTGGGGAAGAATTTTCATGGTAGTGATCCATTAATTATATATTCATTATTGATTTAAGAAAATATGTTATAATGGTGTGAAGATGGAAAGATAGGACTGTTAGTTGTAGAACTTGGATTACAAAGGAAGAGCTAAACTCAAGTTTGGCGTAAATTGAAACCAGCGAAGCAAAGTATAGGGTGATGGCTAAGAATCAAGACAAATGATAAATATAGAATGGCAGTCATGAGTGAGAGATTTCGCTAGTGATCGAAGGAATTGGATGACAAATAATGAAATTTTTTTTCACTTAATTTGGAATTATTGAAGCAAGTAGCAATAGAAAGAAAGGATACAATGGTAGCTTATACAGACAGGAAGTTGTTACAGAGAGAAAGTAAAGCTATGAAAGTCAACTTTGTTGTAGAAATGTTGTAAGCAATTTTCAATTGGAGACTAGAAGTAAGGGAACAATGGAAGTTCTCAAAATAAGGATATGAGTAGAGTGCATAAGCCAGAGGATAGAAAAGGAATTATCGGGGGTTATAGAGGGAAGAACCATTAGCACCAAAAATATAAGCTTAGGAAGAATCTTGGTGAGGTATTGGTAGCAAAAATAGAGGCTTGCTATGAGAGAGGGCTTGGTTGCATCTCACAGTATGAATGGAGAAGCTCACAGAAGAGAAGATGAAGATGACTACAACTCAAAGTAAATTTTTAGGAGAAAGCCACAAGAATAATAAGGAAGACGCAGTGACAGTTGGTAATAAAGAGAAGAGAATGAGTGATAAATAAATTGAAAAAGAGATGACCAAGATAAAGGCAGAAATTAGTGATTTGAAGAAGCTATTATAAAAGAGAATCAATGAAGAAATGAGACGAGGATTGTATGTAGGGAAAAAGGTCAAGTGGCCTATCAAAGATTTATTTTCTTAGAATTTAATGAAGAAAATAGGGAGAGAGGAGGCACTCAGGGCAGCTGAGTATGAGATGAGAGAATCCATTTGTGAACCAGATAAAGGACCAATTCTTGGAGAATAAGAGAATGATGATGAAATGACGAGAAGTGTGCTAGATGCATCTTCAGATACTGGAGGGTCTCATGGCTTTAATTGTAATTATTTCTGTATATTTGCAAGTACTAAACAAATGGAGTTGAAATTTTTTTAGAGATGGTGGAAAAATCAAAAGTTATACAAAGGTGGAATTTTGTATATAGAGAACAACAAGGGTTAGCAGAATTTGAAGATAAACAGTCTCATAAAATAGTTTATGGAGACAACATTGAAGAAAGTCATTGAGAATTTAGGATGGAAACTCTTCAAGTTTGTAAGAGAAAGCTCAGAGGAACATTTGATTGGTTTCGTTTTCTTTTACTAAGTGTATATTTAATCAATTTTTAGGGAGTTCTATCAAATTTTGGAAACAATTAGAGATTGGGAAGAGATAAGGGGACATGTATTTTTCATATTTGTGAATCAGGAAAATGTGAAGATAGTGGAAGAGGAATAGGTCAGAAGGACAAAAGAGTAACTTGTGAGTATAGTTACAAGGAAGGTAGAACATATCAAAGCAGTGATACAATTTAAGCAAGACATAAATTTGTTATGTGGAACAACACTGATGATGTTCAGTATGACGAGAAAATTGCAAAAAATGGAGAAAGAGCTCATGTAGAGACGTGGAACTATGCATTCATTAAGAATTCTCAAAAAAGAGGACAAGACATATTTGAAGCCCAGGAAGTGATGATTGAGGAAAAGAAGTAGTGCTCAGAGGAAATGAATGAGGATTTTAGTGGAGGACCCAAATTGCTGGAAAATGTGTCACAACAACCTAGAAGTAAAACTGGAAACATTAAGAAAATGAATTTACCTTTGGCTGATTACATTTTTTTAAAATAATGTGAATATTTGTTAACAGAAGGTCGTCAAAGTATGTTTTTTGAAGACATCAATAGGGTTCTAAGAGAGAATCCATTCCAAGAGGAAAATATGTAAACTAAATTTTCGGGAATGGTTGAGATTGAAGAAACATCAAATCAACATAAAAATTTTGTAGAAAAAGGGTGCAGTAATCCTTTGAAAGAAATCATACAACAAATTGATCCTAATGGTGGATTTTTCCAAGAGTTAGATATTTTGAATATTTGTGAAATGGATATGGAGAGAATTTTCATAACTCTCACACATAATATGTTAAAAATTTAATGGACTAAATTGCTTCAAGGTAACATAAAGTAAAATAATCAGTATGATTTCTCGTTTGATGAAGAACAGAGTGTTATACAAGCTAACAGGGTCAAATAAATAGGTTGAATATAGTAGGGACACAAGGAGAAAAGGCTATTGGAAGAAAAATAAATTTAACTGAAATAAAAGCATTGAATAAGTTGTTTGGCTTGGAAATAACTTAATTGCGAGATGGCTAATAGTGGAATGCACTAATTTAACTATGGAGGAGAATATAACAGTGGAAGGACATGGGAATTTTATTTTGTTAAGTTCATATTAGCTGTTAAAACTGGAAAATTGTACAGCAGAAAATGACATCAGTTAATGTCGAGCCTAAGGATTTACAGGACAGGGATACATTATGGAATAAAAAATTATTTAAAATCTCTAAGGTTTTGAGAACATCAAATTTGAACTAGTCATAAATGCTCAAATGCACGTTTTTTTCCTTTGAAAAGAGTGCCTTCTGCGCGCACTGGAGCTCAATAAGTGCGAATTCCTGGAAGTGGAAAAAGGTCTCTTTCCGGGACCACAAACAAGCAAAGGACAATTTATCCTTATGTGAAAGCAGCCTAAGGACAGCACTAGGGCCCCCTTAGGCATTGTGTGAGCACAAAAAGGCATATTTCAGCACACAATGGAATAATGCCCCTCCTTTGGGTCACCATCCATCATGTACCAAGGGAGGGAAGGAGGCTTGAAAGCTCACCTATATAAACCCACAAAGAGATGAACAATAGGTGATCACAAGGTTATGCTGGCCAAAGTTTCCGAAGCAACACAAGCTGTTTGTGTGAACCAAGGAGCAGGAGCTGAAGAATAGGACTCGATTGTTGGCCACCCAACAATCTTAGCCCATTGCAGTAGAGAGAGAGAGAGTTGAACTGTGTCAGAAGGTAGAACTTGAAGGACAAACATCCTTGCATCGTGTCCTACAGCCACTTCCTAGGCCCTTTGGCAAGTGGGTAAGATTCGTTTTCATTCCAAGCATTCAATAAGAAGAAGGCCATCAAGCCGTTGTTTACCTTGTTACTGTTTGGAACTCTCTATAGCTTCTTTTGTGTTTTTAGTTTTAGCTTTTTAACAGAGCATACTTTAGTGTATTACTTCACTTAAATTTTATACTTCTGAGCTCCCCCCAGATACTGCCTGTTACTTATGGTTTAGAGAAAAGACCACATTCTCTAAACGTGTGCAATTTCATACACCCGTGTGTCGAATCCACCACAACAGGATTGGCAACTCCACTGACGTGTTTCAAGTTTATGTGGTTGTGTCTTCTTTTGCAGGAGACCCTTAGTCTATGCTAGAGTGGAGCTGACAGTCCTCTGACCCATCTTGCAGTCTCTAGACTCACTGAGGTGACAGACTGAAGAAGTCAGCTCCTAATTTTTTTTACTTGCAGGAATTTTTTGCGTTGTTTTTACACACAGACGTGCAGGGAACGCGTTCAAAGATGACTTGCGCGTAGGAAAGCGCACCTGTCAGAGGTTTTTGCACGTAATTTGCAGAGAGAGTTTTTCTCCCTACCTTCTGCATTTTTTCTGCTTGTAAGAGTGTTGGGCAGCCCCTAATGTATCTACCAACACCTGTGTTAATGCCCCACAGCTTCTGAAGACTGATTTTTGCTGATTTTTATAGGCATTTAGTTAGTTTTCATTTAAGTTGGTTTTTTGCAAAAAAGTGTTCACATAGCTTAAGTAGGGGGCGAATTAACCATTTCTTTCCGAACAATTTATGTTTTTTGCAAATTCTGGTATGCACACTTAGTTTAACTAGTCCAAGTAAGTGGCTCATGACCACACATGCATAAGCTAGTGTAGAAATTGTTTAGTTTAAATTTCAATTTTTGCATTTAGGAAATTGTGGGACTAGGATTGAATCGAAAATTAGAGCAAGTAATCTCTGTTGTCTTTGCACCATTGGGTGACCCTAGACAAGCATATGAACACTCTACATTTTTTATTTTCCAGCTCCCTTTAGTCACTCACATAGACTAATTAGGAGGTTTTGGAAGTGGCCCATTATTCGCAAATGATTTTTATTTGAGCAAGGAACAACGTCACATAGTTTAACTAGGGGACATTTGTAAAGGATCACCGATATCCATATGTTCAAATTATGAGATTTTTCACCATACACTCACACACATTCAGGCACTAAGAAAATAAAGCCACCTAAAAATAACTTAAACCAACTCACTAAACTCTCCCCACAGGGGCCAAAAGAGAATTTATAGTTTAAGTTAGGATCAAGGGGGTAGGCATGCAATAAGCGGCATTGATCATGCTTCACATCTGAAACATAGAAGTTTCATTTTTAGGGAACTTTAAAATCCACCTATCAACCCACGGAAAAGAAAACCTGAGCGCGACAGAGACCCGATTTAGAGGGGGTTAGGCTTAGACGCAGTGCGTGCGGTATCAGTTGGGGCTACCTGACCCGACTGATACTCGGTACTATTAGCTGAATACCAAAAAGCCCAAGACTCAAACTCTCACGTGGGACAGTGGTTCTTAGTGGCCAAAACCAGGGCATCCTTTACCCTATAGGTGGTGGTGTAGGCAAGCGCCAGACCCTCTACCCTTACCTTGGTTGATTCTCTTCGGCTGACTGGGGACGTCGCTAGCTCTTACGGAATGTTGTGCTAGCACTCACAAGAAATCCTCTCAAGGCCCAGTTACTTTTGAGTGTGTGAGGACGTTATTAGGTATTCTAGGATTTTTTGAGTATCACGCGCAAACAAACAAAACCATTTTTTGCTTGATTGCTCACATAGATTAAGTTAAAGGAAAATTCGTTTCATTTTCGCTTTGTCTTATGTATGTGGCCATAAAATTGTCGTGATTACAGACTCAATCTCCTCAAAAAAAATTTCCAAAACCCAACCTGGACGACCCTCAAACGGTTCCAACGGAACCTCGTCGGTCCAGGCATCTTTTGGACCTCTCCCCATTAACAAGAGGGGTTCCAGGTCTTTCGTCGTTTAGGCGTCAAAGATGGAACGTTGCCACAGTGGTTGGTTCCTCCTTTCTTGGAGCAACCTTAGTTGGGAACCCTGGTCGGTCCCCTAACACCACACCGCACATCACTCCCCCTCGTCCCGTAGGGGCAGAAGAGTGCATCCCATACGGGAAGCCAGCTGAATTCAACCAGGTACGTCATAGACTAACCCTCGTTCTAACCAGAACTTCGTGTCTTCACATGTTTCCATGGTGTCAACCTCTCAGTCACCCTTCTTAGCAGTGTTAAATCTACCAGATTTACTCAAGCTCACCAATGACCCCATCGCACATGACCCCAATTGGCCTCCCATGCCCACGAAGCTCCCTTCAGACATACCAAAGTTTGAAGGCAAGCAAGCGGAAGACACAGGGAATCATATAATGACCTTTCACCTGTGGTTCTCATCGAATAACATCATTGACGATACTATTCGATTGAGGCTGTTTCAACGCACTCTCACAGGAGTGGCCACAAAATGGTACATCGAGCAACCCCCTGCTTCACATGGAACCTTTAGTGCCCTCGCTACTACGTTCCTCACATAATTTCAGCTACCCATTCACCATGATTCGGGAATGGAGTTACTCACTCATTTTAGACAATCCCCTTCTACCCACATTTCTGAACACCTCCATGAGTGGAGACGGCATCTTAGCTTATGCAAAGCTCAACTCGACGACCGAGTCCTTTTATATTTATTCTTGAAAACTATGATGGCGGAGATTTCAAAGGATGTGGTGCAATGTAACCCCACATTTGAAGAGGATGCAATCAGTAAAGCCCAACAGCCTGAACTAATCTATACGCAATCAAGATACATATAAAATATCTTGCCTAATGCCCCACGCCTGTAATCTTATCAAGAATTTCCAGGCGCGTCAAACTCTGCAGACGGACTTATTGGGTCAATGACCCAAGGGTACCGAGGCAGCAGCAGCCAGAATCCCGGTTACACACATGGGTCTACCCAGAACATGTCTCAACCCGGATTTCAAAGTCATCATATGCAGAAGCAAAATTTGACTAATAGGGCGCCATCATATCACCAAGGAGGACCTTACCCTCTGGCTGAGGGGACCCAGTACGCAGGAAGAAAAACTGACAGAATAACTCCCCCCAAATGGCCAGGTGCAAACATAGGACAACAATATGCTTAGTCCCAAGCACATAACCCACCGAGGCAAAACAATGCACAAGTGAACTTTGTGCAGCCGTCCCAAAATCATCCACACCATTATGATCAGGAGAATTACCCTCCTAACGTGGTCAAAAGAAAGGTAAAAAACAAACTCAAAGGGAACCTTGGACAAGGGGGTAGCAACCACAGCACCCACTGCGGCCCCGTCCTGGAAATAACTCCAACCGGAACCAGAACCAGGAGCCTAGCAATGCCCAAAAGCAAGGCAAGCGGCCACCTCTACGAACAAACCATTCTTGTTCAATATGTGGTGAGTACGAGCACTATACTCACCACTGTCCCGAACTCCCTGAGCTTAAAAAGCTTCAGAGTAACCTGGGACAAGGAGGATCTTCCTAGACAACTGAAGTTATGCAAGAACCCTTCCCCCATCAAGGAACAGCCAACACTCAACAGCAAAACCCCAACGATTCTGAGAAAAACAACCATGAAATTTACATGGCTGGCGAATAAATGTTTTTCCAAACCCGAAATCGCAACTACAACACCCCACCAGACACCGGTATGTCAAGGGCTAGTACGTCCATGCCGACTGCACCTTTGACCATTCCAAAGATTCCTTTGGAACCATTGCCAAAAATGGTTAAAGGGCCTAATAGGAGAGCAGGTAACTACTCTAAAGCAGCCCACAATTACAGCATCGTAGACGATTTAGCCCAGTCACCTGCTGCTATGTCTGCTTTAGAGGTACTGCAGTTGTGCCCGAAGCAGTGGAAAGCCCTACTTTCCGCCTTAGGCTCCGTCGACCCTACCGACACGCGCATGATGGCTTTTGATTTAGACAAAGCCACCCCTAGGCTTCCCTCCATGGTTGCCTTCCAGATACCAGTATCGATACAGAATATCACTATTCACCGATGTGTCATTGACGAGGGTGCATCCACGTGCATCATGTCAAAGAATGTATGGCAGAAGTTAGGAGCCCCAGAACTCAAACCTTTCGTCATCATACTTAGAGCATACGACGGCCGGCCCTTGATCCCCGTCGGTCTCTTCCAAAATGTATTGGTCTGCTTAGCCAAGAAAATGGTCCACATATACATCGAAGTCTTGGACGCTCACTTGGATTACAATATACTCCTTGGGCGGAGTTACATGTACGCCATGTCAGCCATAGCATCCTCTGTTTTCCGCATCATGATGTTCCCCCGCGAGGATCGAATCATTATAGTAGACCAGCTGACGCACACTGAAAAGAATCCTTTGACCAACACAGATATAGTTCTACCCTATGTAGACACAACCACTGATGGTCTTGTACGGTATCAATAATATGGCCCTGGCCAATTCAAACCATTGTCCGTCCTAGGCTCATTCCTAAGAGATCCTCCTATTTTCATTGAGGAATCGCCTGATGCCACAGTGGCACCGGTGTGCATGATTTCCACATCAAGCACCGAGGTTAGTTAGGACACGAACTCAAGCAGTAACGACACCGAGGCATTAGCTACTGCAGCCTCCATAGTCTATGCCGCCTCCCAAACTCCTTTCCTATACCCACCTCTTGGCTTTATCTCCCAGTAGGTCTTGGCAACACTCGTACTACCCAACATATCGTTAGCATTCCCATTGTGGTATCTCGTTCCCCCTCCAAAAACACCAGCTACCTATGTTACTACGTTTGGGTTACAGCCCCCCGGTCCTGAGGAGCCCCAACCTACCCAAGTAGAAGCCGAAACTGCCCTTGCAAGGGAAATCCCCACTGCGAAACCGGCGACCACGGTAAAGAAAATTGCCAAGAAAGGAAAGAAAGTGGTGACCCCCACCATACAGCGGGAGTCATTAGCCTGCACTATATGTGATGTCACAGGACACCCTACTCACACATGCCCAGAGCTGGATGAGTTAAAACCACTCCTCAGCTGTGAGGCGGGCACCTCAAAATGACATTCCCATAAAAAGGAACTTGCCACCAAAAGTACAAGAAAACCGTTGCGTACCAATCACGCATGCACTAACTGCAGCATCTACGGGCACCACACCTATCGTTTCCCATAGGTCTTGTGATATAGGGACACCTTACACGCGGTCGAGTGATCATATCAAAAGGATCCCTCCATCCAGGCATCTAGAAATGAACCACGTACCATCCAGTACCTACAGGAGGAACAATGGTCACCAGATTGACAACCATTTGTCCCTCCTCCACCCAAGCCACCATACACCAACCAGGGAAAAGGAAAATTGGTTGCCTCATCTTCTTGAGATTCAAGTGCATCAATTACTGCAGCCAGCTTGGCCAGGTTGGTCAGGTCTTTGACCTCAGGTCACCTAGGCAGCAGTAATCTGTATTCAGGGAGATCCTAGACGGGAGGCACTAACTAGCAATGCCCTCCCCCATGATCTCAGTCTGGGGGAAACCACAACTGAAATCAAAGATAGGAGCCAAGTAATAGCTCTCAACAAATAGAGGTGATGCCACACATTCGCACTCCTGGAAAAATAAATATTTTTTCAAGTGCTAGCAGGTATGCACCCTCCCATCTTCCTTTCCAAGATTCATGTTTTTCAATAATATTGAATGAAAAGAAGATGCTTTCACTTGAGGTAGTTTTTTTTGCAGGAAGAAACCACAAACCATTCACAACACCCACCACCAAAAGTTCCGGAGCAGGTATCATTCCACCCTCAGCATGATAGAGTCCCAGAAAACTTTGCATATGTTGACATCATTTCTCCATCAGAAATAAACCATAGGGTCCTCATACCCGACCATGTTTATCATCACCTCACCCTGCATATGATAAACGTCCGCGATGGTCAGTAGAGCCTCCCCTCCATGGCAATCGTCATCCCAAGTAGACCATACATCACCCCAAAAGTGACGCCATGGCCATACCATTTTTAGTCCGGGAATCACCTCATGCCCATCCATATACCATGCATAAGGTCAAGTTCACCATTTAAACTAACCCCCTTCCTAGACGATCAAGTTGTACAAGTAGAATGAAAGCGCACCTCCGCACACTGCATTTGGCCCACCATACATCCATCAACATTAACCCATCTGTGACATCTTCCGCTTCATCAACCCCGCACATGAGACCAACCAATGGGACCCCTAACCCCAGCAAAACACCGTCCTCACACCATCAAGCGAGCGACCCTCTTTCATGTTTTGGGGTACCCATCTCTTTGTTTTGTACAAACAAAACCCCATTATTTTATTCTTTTGGTAAGTGTACACAGATCACAAACAACTCCCTTCACCTCTTCACCCTCATATTGCACTTTTTCCTCCCATGGCAGCAGTCCCCATCTCCCTTGGTCAAAGTATTTCATACCCACCATGCACACACCATTACGATAATCACAGTCGGTTCATACCCACCCTAGAAGTCCTACCGACTCCAGGGATTTTTCCCTTCAGAAATACCTATGACTGCAGTCAAGTTGCTCAAATATACTTCGACCGCGGGCCATTGAATCTCCATCATCCGTATTCACCTACCGCTCACCAACATGCCTATGTTAAACCCATTATGGTTTGGTTAAGGCTTCCTTTTTGTCGACATCAACACCTCTTTTCCAAAAAGGAATCGGTACCTTGGATGACCCCTCCCCATGTAAAGGGGTATCCTCGGGTGGCACTATGGGAGACATCATTTTCCATAGATGTCATCGATCCTCTTGACATTCGACTACAACAAAAGCTTTCATGTCACGATGGTATCATACCTTAAAACCATTGCACTTTGATAAAGATCCGATGAAGACCGATGCTTTTATAAGCATCTCTGACAACAATGCTTACACGGGAAGGTCCCAGCCAGTACATATGTGTACATTGCGCAATGATATGCCATACCAAGATTACGCATATGGGTACCACATTCCACCTTTCGTCAAAGAAAAAACACCCCTGAGGGCATCAACAGTCATTGTAAGCAACCACCAACATCACTACCACAGTAGTGACACATACAACACATGTATCTGTCAATTTTGTTTAGCTAGCCATAGCATCACGAGCATGGGACATGCCCGCCTCGTTGAAATTTTGCAAATATGTTGTATATTTTGTCTGCTTGCAGGGGGTCCCTTAGGCCAGGGTTATCTTGGAACCGGTGCAAGGTGTTGTCTCTTCTACACGTAGGCCTCACTCTCTCTCTCTCTCTCTGCGTACGATACATAAAAGAAATTGTAATGTATTTTGGTTGTACAGTTCTTCCTAGACCTCACACATTAGGGGGCATCTGTTAACACCGAAAAATCGTACAGCAGAAAACGACATCAATTAATGTCAAGCCTAAGGATTTATAGGACAGGGATACATTATGGAATCAAAAAGTATTTAAAATCTCTAAGGTTTTGAGAACATCAAATTTCAACTAGTCATAAATGCTCAAGTGCGCACTTTTTCCTTCGAAAAGAGCACCTTTTGCGTGCACTGGAGCCTGATAAGCACGCATTCCTGGAAGTGGAAAAAAGTCTCTTTCTGGAACCACAAGCAAGCAAAGGACAGTTTCTCCTTATGTGAAAGCTGCCTAAGGACAACACCAGCACCCCCTTAGGCATTGTGTGAGCACACAAAGGCATATTTCAGCACACAATGGAATAATGCTCCTCCCTTGGGTCACCATCCATCATGTACCAAGGGACGGAAGGAGGTTTGAAAGCTCACCTATATAAACCCACAAAGAGATGAACAATGGCTGATCACAAGGTTATGTTGGCCAAAGTTGCCCAAGCAACACCAGCTATTTATGTGAACCAAGGAGCAGGAGCTGAAGAATAGGACTCGATTGTTGGCCACCCAAAAATCTTAGCCCATTGTAGCAGAGAGAGAGAGTTGAACTGCGTCAGAAGGCAGAAATTGAAGGACAAACATCCTTGCATTGGGTCCTAGAGCCACTGCTTAGGACCTTTGGCAAGTGGGTAAGATTTGTTTTCATTCCAAGCATTCAATAAGAAGAAGGCCATCGATCCGTTGTTTACCTTGTTACTGTTTGGAACTCTCTATAGCTTCTTTTGTGCTTTTAGTTTTAGTTTTTTAATAGAGCATAATTTAGTGTATTACTTCATTTAAGTTTTATACTTATGAGCTCCCCCCAGATACTTTCTGTTACTTATGGTTTAGAGAAAAGACCACATTCTCTAAAAATGTGCGATTCCGTACACCCGTGTGTCGAATCCACCACAACATTAGCAACATGCACATTTAAAGACTTTGAAGGAGGAGATAAATGAAAAGTATGATTCGGTCATAAATTTCAAATACTAATTGTATTTTGCATAATATTTTTGGAGATGTGTCTACTTGTGCAAATAAAAATAAGTCAAGAATTCTTAGAGATGGAGACAATCTAGAGGATAAATATTGGAATAGGAGAATGAATATTCTTACAAGTCTTACACAATGCATTTTTGAAACATAGTAGAATTACCAAGAATGTGAATTTATAACATGTAATCAATTTTTGTCATTAGATCAACGAGGAAGTGTAAATTAGGGTATCACTGGAGAAGATAAAGAGGCAGTTGAATGCAACATGGATACAATAAACAATTGGGAAAATTTTGAATTTATTGCAATAAAAGGGAAACATATAAAGGATTGTTTCTATGTTTTTAGTTGTAAGGATGAAAGGATCCCAATTGAGACAGTGAATATGTGGAAAATGGAATCAGGAGGGGAGTTGTATAATATAACCTCTACAAGTCAGCAAGGCAAGGAAACATGGATCATTACACCATAGGAGTTAAAGGAAGCATTTTGGAGACAACAGATGAAGATAGAAGTACAAAATAGAAAAACTGACAGAGGATGCATGGAACAAGATTGCGAATATTTGGGAACCTTAGGAAGTCAATGATGTAAGCTCCAAATGTTTTATCAAGGAGTGATGTGTCCAATTCAAAGAGATAGCATTCAACAACAAGCATAAGTGAAAGGAACCAGATCGAGGATAAAGTGGATGAACGAAAATAATCACTACAATTATGGGTATATAATTGATAATGAATGTTGGAGCAGATTGACTGTACAAAATAAAAATTAGGTTTGATATCCTAGATGATTGAAGGAAATAAAAAAGAACACTAAAATATTGTAGGCTGCAACATAAAATTTGGGATCCTAGAGGACTTCAACAACCAAAGGCTCATGATAAGGAGATCATGAATAATTTTTTCCTTGGGAGTATGATGCAGGAGAAATGTAAAACTCAATTGAACAAGTATTTCAATCCTTTTAACCATAAGATTTGATTCCTAAAAATGTGGATTTGGTTAGAGTAGGAGAATTCTTTCTTTGCAATGTAATTTATTGATTATTAGAAATTTGTTAAGAGATGATTGAAGAAATTCAGGAAGTTTATTTTGAAGCAAAAATTGAGCTATTTGATCCACTATTCATGGATCTGGAAGGATTCCTACTCATGCATATTTTTGTGCTTGGAATTTAATAAAATAAGAAGAGCCTAGAGTGAGTACAATTTGAATTGAAATTGATTTATGCCTCAAACTTGTCCCTTTGCAATCACATACATTTATGTTTGAATACGTGCCTATATAGTGTTAAGGCTTGTTTCATTCCGTAATTAGAAATAGAGGCGCACTTATTGACGTAATAGTACTTGTAAAGTCCTACATTAAGATATTTAGTAGGGCTAGAGTACACAACCATAGGATCCATATATTCATTAGTGTTTTTAAAAGAGATAGAAGTTCATCATTTGATAAAGGCTGGGGCACCACATTGATATAATAGTGCCATATAACCCTACATTAAAATACTTAACAAAGCAAGGTTAGAGTGCACAAATATTGTCCAAAGAGGAGCCACACTTAGTTTTTTTAAGTTTCGACAAGAGTCTGTCACTTGACAACACTAGGAGAAAAAAAATTAAAGTTTTGTCATAATAGTGCCATCAAGATACGGCGTCGACTCGGAGGTTCCGTCTTGAAATGTTGAGAAAGGAGAATATATGGGAATAGTTAGGATGACTAGGACTGTACTGACGTGGAGGTGAACCAAGGTATAAAGAGTCGAGATGACGTGGATTATATTCATTGGAAAGTGAGACCAATAGGGAGACTTGCCAATATTGTCGACTCTGCCTGGGAGATCAGTGCGGGTGCACATTGAAAAACGCCCGAGAACGACAACTAACAGAGGTCATGATCAACATTCAATAGAAAAATCTTGGAGTATGTCTCTTGGAACATTTCCTTTGCGTGCACTTCAGAACAATTCGGGTGACTAACACTTACAAGTCGAAAAAAAAGGAGTTAGGACCTAGGTTTTGTGGTATGGTCGATTGGCATGGAGTGGGATAAAGTGTAAAAATGCTAGGAGCTTATGAAATGGGGCTGAACGAGTTATAATACCTACTAACAAGGTTTAAGCAATAATTTTTATATAGAGGTAAGCCCCCCTCTTTTTATTATTGTTACGAGGCTCGATTCTGTTCGTTCTTTGGGATTTGGATATCATGCCTTTCCCTTTGTTATATATATATATATAACCCTATTTTGGTTGTGGTGGTTCTATTTTGACTCTGGGAATCTAAAGGCCTTTTTTGGTTTGCGTTAGTCCTTTCCATAGTCATGATTTGGGTGGCATGACCTGATATTTTCACATGGGATTTATGATTGGAAATGGATATGAAGGGAAACTTCAGCTACAATGGTTCTATAATGGACTTGAGGGTATGAATTCAGAATTTGATCAGTATGCTCAGAGTGGAATTAAGCTCTATGCTTCCATCATGTTTCCTTATTAGACACCTCTAGCTCGAGGATGAGCCATACAATAGTGTTGGGGCTTATTAGCACCAATGCAAGGCCAACGTTGAATAAATTTTCAACTGATGAGTGTAAGATAATTAAGTGTGTATTAGCATTGATTGTATTCATGGAATTACTTAATTAGGTTTGATTTGATGAGGGTATTCATAACTTAGTATGTTATTATAAATGTACGAAGAACTTCGCTATCTTGGTCCTAAAATTCGTGTAAACATATCATATGAGACCACCTCCAACTCATAGAAATTGAAAAACCCTAGTTCTTATGAGGTGTTTGTTGGTTTAAGCATTCAAACCTTGTTTCTAAATACCTGTGCTAACATGATGCCAAAAATGGATTTGGAAGGTTCCAAGACCCAAAATTTCCAAACTAGGACCTGTTAACAAAATAACCCCCACAAGCCAATTCCTCCAATTTTTCCACCTATATTGTACCAAGATAGATGAAAAATTATTTAATAATCAATTGTAAGTTAGTATTTTCGGTTCTTTTAATCCACAAAAATTGAGATAGATGTATAATTTCTCTCTATTTTTGCACATATTGTGAAGAATAAATAAACTGATATTACTGGAAGCTAGCAAAAAATAGGTTAATAATAAACCTATATGCTTATTTAATATGCCTATATTTCCTAAGATGCACAATTTTTAATACAAATATGATAATTCACTTTTACACAAGGAATTAACATATTAAAATTTGAATTGTGTTATGTGTCTTCATATTAGTATTTCAACTTCATAGTATTATTTGTATCTCATTGTAAATTCCTTTTTGAAATCTTGTTAGTGTGATTTCAATGTTAGTTCTATTGGATTTCATGCCATAAGTTAGTATAAATATGTATATCAATTTTCATACATATTTTTTACAATTAAACTCTATGTTATTTACATTCATTCATAGAATTGTTTAAGGCAACAAAATTCTATTTTAATTTAAGTTTTGTTGATCATTTTTTAAATTTTTAGTTAACTCTTAGAATTACCTAGGGATTTTGCCTCATCATTAGTAATAAAAAACCAAAAGTGAATGGGAATAATAAGTGGCAACAATGTAGTGTTTCTAGGTACCTTGGAACATCCTTTAAATTTCAAGAAATAACATTTTGGAATTGTTGCTAAGGATCTTATCTGGACTCTCAATTTTTTATTACACCTACAAATAATGAGGTGATAAGCTTATAATTTCATTTTTAATCTCAACTAGTGACTCCACCGAATAGAAACTAACTAGAAAGGTACAAGGTAGAGGTTTTGGTAAAGAAATTTTTCTTCTATTTTTAAGTCCAGATTCTTTTTCTCTTTTTAAATTTTCTCTTCAATAGGTTTTGGTTAAATTTTTTTTTGTGAATGTTCAGATCCTAATATTCTCTAGCCTTATGCACCTCTTAATTGTACTATCACTCTAGAGTATCACATGCACTTCTTGATATGTATAAAATACATCTACACTTTGATAGGGATCATGTGACCATTCCTAAAGCACACCTGGGTACTATTTCCTTACATTTTATGTCAATGTTTGCTAAACATATGGGGAATCCCTAGGTGGCTTGAATAGTCTACTAAACATTAAAAAAAATGATTAGCAATAATTAAATCAAAATAAATCATGACTCTTTGAAAAATTCTATGACTGATTGTAAATAACAAAGTTAACCCACAAGGGGCAACCCAATTGGAAATCATTGTGTTATGAAGTATTATGTAAACCATGAGATTCAAAGTTCAAATCCTTTGTGGGTCAAGCCAATGAAAAAAAACAAAAACAAGCTTGAAAGTGTTCTAAATATAAAATATATTGACAAAAATATGCACTTTTGTTATACTAACCTATGAACACAAGTCCCAATGAAACTATACATTGAAAATGCACTAATAAAATTGCAAACAAAATTTATAATGAGTTATAAATCAATATTCTAAATATGTTTCCAAAAACAATATGGAGTTTTAATATATGAGTTCCAAATGAAAAAATGCACTTACAACAAACTAATATGACTCACTTTTATATAAGAAATGTGATTTTACTATTGTCCTTTGTGGTATTTTTAATGTATTTTGGTTTTCTAAATGCATAAAAATTGAGATATATTTACTATTTCTCACATTTTTTTTCATAAAATGGGATAAAGAGAAAGGTAACTTTTTTGGAAATTGAAAGAAAATGAATTAAACAATAAACTTATATTTTTATTTTTTATGCAGAAATGATAGTTTTTTTTATATGAGGATATTAATTAATGAACCAATGCCTTTAATGGAGTTGAAAATGGTGAAGAAAGGTAGAAAGTAAATAGCATGGAAGAACAATTTGAAAAATGATGGAGAAAGGTAGAAAGTGAATAACATGGGAGATCAATTTGAAGAATTTTATTCAAGTTCTATTAGAATCAAGACTAAAATCATATAAAAATCTAAGGAACATAGAAGTCATATAAACTCAAAATACATGTAATGACCAACAAATAATACTCATTGTTTTTCTTAACAAGGTTTGTAGGAAAAACAAAGCTTTGATAAGTATTATTGATAAGAATTTCAAGTTACAATCCAACATTGTTAGATTTGAAATGTACAATTGTTATCCAACAAAGAAAATTCCACTATCATATATACTCTATTCTAGTTCAAAAACCTCCCTCTCTCAAGAAAGAATAAGTAGTTAAGAAAAAAAAATAAAGATCACGAGCTCTAGTTCTCTACAACTCACAAGAATAATTGGATTGTTCCCCCTTAACAACCTATCCAATGTAGAAGGAGGAGAGAATGTGAATACGATACAATAGATAAGAGTAGAGGAGAAGTAAGAATAGAATGTTCCAAGTATAACATTGCTCTCATGATAAAATAATAGTTGAATGAATGAGAACCTCCTCCAAATTGGCAACCTCACCCACTAAATTCCTTTTTGTCATCACCCCACACGCCCATAAATATCTTCTCTTTTTTGGTGAACCCATTTTAGAATAGCAACTCAACAACTTCAATATAACTAAGTGAAGAATGCAATTTCCTATTTGGAATATCTAAGAATAGTAACTTGAATGCAATGTCAAAATAGGCAAATACCAAAGTGCACTCTTCTTATATTTAAATAGAATGTTGCCTAACATGCCAACCAACCTACAATGATAATATAAAATTATTAAAATAAAAGTTTCCATTTTCTTTATGTTTCAATTCCTACTCTTTTACTTAAATTTGTTATATTATCATTAATTGTTCTTGGATGTTTGAAAGGGTTTCCAACATCTTCATTCCTTATATGAAGAAAAAAAAATCACAACCCATCTAAAATTGAATAGAATTAGTCATATTCAAGACTCCAACAATATAAACTACATTGAACTAAGACACGTCCATTAAACCATAAAAATGTGCCAAATATCACCACTTAACCATGCAAAAATTCATGCATTCCCTAAAATTTCAAAGTTCTCATAATGACATGAAATCATACAATGACGTTGTACACCACACTAAGATTGAAAATTGTAGTCACCCTACTAAAAATAGAACCACCTTGGAATTAACTAAAACTCAACCCATATGAAATATCCCATTAGGTCCTCAAATATGTAATTATCCCATCCAATAGACAATGTAAATTGCTAAAAAGAACCACTTCTCATATTTGTTTGAAACTAAAACCACATGCACATCTCCCCAAAGGGTATCCAAATCTCTGATCATATCTTGAAAAATATACGTTTGCAAAAACCAACCTAACCATACCCTTTCGGGATCTTCAACCTCCCATACCCACTCTAAATATTGCATTAAACCTACAATTCTTGGGCATTTGTTCTATTTAATCATCTTCCACATACACTTATGATATATCCTTTGATTGTACCTATAAATGAATAATTATTCAAGACTTTTCTAACTGTTTATCCTTGAGTAAAAAAGACATGTGACCATGTGCCAAGTCTAAAAGGAACTCCACAAATTGTCGATGGCACATAAATGGTCTCACTAACTAATCCATCTTATAATATACTCATTATCTATCAATGATGAATGGTGAATTATGTAACAAAGTGCTCACCTTCCCTGATTTCCATTAACATATATTATAGATTAACACTTATGTTTGTAAGGGTAAAATTAGTGTTAATAAGTTCCATTAACTTAGGTTAGAATTATGTGAGTATAATTGACATGGAGTAGAAAACAATGGTAGCATATCCATAGGATCAATAGAAATAACAATGCACATATGAATGGTAGTTGCTAGAAAAATACACAACAATAAGGAAGGATGAAGGCAACAACTATAGAAGATGCATGTTATGTTTTCTTCACATATTGGTAACACCTTTCGAAGGTGGTATGAAATATGTTGAATGGATAATAAGAGAAGTTTAGAGTAATGGGAAGTCATTGGGGGATTCATTTTCAAATATAAAATTACCAATAAGAGGTTTATATGGTTTCAACTATTGTCTCTTTGATTTATCTTATTACAAAAATGTACAATATTTTGTATTATAGTGGTGATGTGGTTCATTAAGGTTAATGAAATATTTTGGTTTCCTATCCAAGGTTACATTCCTATTGATGTATCTATGATTTAACTATGAGATTTAACTATAGACGATGCTCATTGTACTCGGCCTTACTACCTCAAAACCCATTTACTTATATTTCAATGTATACTATTGGCTAGTTGTTATGGTATAAAGAATTTTCCAAGCTTACGTATTATTATGATTTATGGATGCCACCTTATCCATCCAGATCCATTGGAAAACTATAAAGCTTCTTTGAATTGTTCATCTAAAATGCACATATGTTCACTTTTCTTGATTGTATCCACCCTACAACAATACTTTATTCATTCAAAAAATCCATCAAGATAATAGTTTTTTTTAAAGCATGTAATATTTTGTGGAGGTTGGTGTGCTTTGTCTCCAATGTCAAAGAAAATGAGGTTTTTACTCTTGGCCCGATGAGGAACAACGCATGCTTGAAGAAATCCATCCATTTAAACTTCTAAGTCAATTAGTTATTGATATATAGTAGTTGAAGTTAAACACCATTGGGTCCTCTACTTTTTTGAGATATGTGGCGAAGTTTTGAGGAAGTATATCAAAATCCTTTTTTAAAGGTCTATGTTTAATGATCAATACACAAATCATTCTATAGTCTTGCACAAATCATCCTATAGTCTTGCTTTGGCAAGAACTAATAAATTGAGATGTGAAGTGGATAAGTAAATTTCTTACTTAGGAAGAAGAACCTTCATAAACCGCTAGTAAGTCTACACATTTACAGTTTTACTCCTACATAAGTGCTCAGAAAAACATAAATAATGGTGGGAAGTAACTCCCATTAAACATAGTTATTTACATCTTATTACTATCATTTTTTTATGTAAAGACTTGCTTAAATGATGGTGGGAAGTAATTGATAGTAAATATGTTATTTACTTGAGTATAAGTTATTTTCAGGGATTTTCTTTTTGGATGGTTTTCCTACAATGGTTAAGAATAAAAAGTCACTACACAAATATCTAAAAAACATACATGAATATTGCAACCATATCCATAAATTATGGCATAAATAAGTACAACATTTATCCACGTGGCATTATATTAAGGTTGTAATAAGACCTTCAAGTTACGGTCCAATCAAATGTTTGAAAATTAGTTTTTTTAATAATACTAAAAAATAAATATTGATTTTTTTAAGTTAAACATTATAATTTGCATTGGTCAATGCTAAAATAACAATGACAATAGGAAAATTGATTGTTAGAGTCCTTTTTACATATTTGATCAACAAACAAACCGATTATTTGCCTTGGCATAGACTAATAATGATTCCATAATCATATTTAAATTTAATTAATAAGAACATAAAAACTTAATAATTACAATAAACTTACAATATAGGATATTCATCTCCACATTACCATGGATATTATTAACTTGTAAATAGGTTTTGTTACAATACCATGGGCCAATACCATAACTTATCAATACCACATGACCAAAAAGTATAACTCATTTCACAATAAAAAGAATAAAATGTAAAATATATTATACCTTACATTTATCATTGATTACACATAGTGAAAATTCTCTATCATATGGATGGAGAGAGAGAGGGGTGGGGGAGGTTGGGCAGAGAACAAAGAAATGGAGAGATAGAGATAGAGAGAGAAAGAGAGAGTCACAAGGGATATATGGAGAGAGGAGAGGAGGGAAGATATAGAGAAGGAGAGGAGAAAGAGAGGGAGAGAACGGAAATAGAGAGAGGGATGCATAGAGATGGAGGGGAGAGAGAGAATAAGAGAGGGAGGGAGATAGTGAAATAAGTGGAGGATAGATAAAGAGATAGAGAGAGAGGGATAGAGAGAGACAAGGGGAGGTGGGAGAGAAAGGGAGAGAGAGGAATCACAAGAGAGAAGGAGAGAGGGAGGGAGAGAGAGTGGAGTTGGAGTGGGAGAGAGAGAGAGGGAAGGACAAAGAAATATATAGATATAGGTGGAGAGATATAGGGAGTGATAACAGAGATGGAGAGAGAGTGACTGATAGAGGAGATAAAGAGGGAAGTGAGAGACAAGGATATGGAAGAGAGAGGGAGAAAAGGTAAAGAGAGAAAGAGAGGGAGACATAGAGATGGAGGGGGGAGAGAAGGAGGGAGAGAGAGATAGGGAGTCATAGAGATGGATGGGGGAGAAGAGGAGGGATATAGAAGGATATAGGGAGGGAGATAGTGACAAAGTTGGAGAGAGAGAGAGAGATACCTTGAGTAGTGTAGCATGAAGGATTCAATTTGACTTAGCCTTGGTAAAATTAAGAAAATTTGAATTTCCACATCAGCAGACAACTTGGATGAAGTTAAGTGAGGTGGCATGGCTCTTATCTTAGTTAGATTAGTAAATTCGATTAATATGGATTGGAGTCCAGTTAAGCATGTGTGATTGCTAATTTGTAGCAATCAAGGCCAGTTATTTCTAGTTGTTTTCATTTAAACTAGTTCTAACAGTCGGAGGAACTAGTGAAAGGTCAGTTATGCAGTGGGAAAATAGTATAATTTATTTATCATCTAATTAATTGATCAATCAACCCAAAATATCTAGTGCATGCATATAATTTAAGTTCCCCAGCCGTGGTGGAGGTCCCAAGGCAATGCAACATTAGTTGTGTACTAGCCTTGAGTGTATAGGTGTTGCATGCGGTCAGATGATTAACCTTGGGAATTGCGTAATCAATGGGATGAAAATTCCTAAATAACAGGGGCCTATGATCCAGGTGTATATTGGTGGCCACCCACCTATTCCATTTGAACCTGCACCATCAGTTCTTTCATTTTTTCACTTTCAACACAACTTACTATTTTTAGCAGGTTGTTGGTTCCTAAACTTTCGAAGCCGTTTGGAGGCCCTAATGAGACACGTGGATATTGGTGGCCACCCACCTATTCCATTTGAACCCCTACCATCGGTTCTTTCATTTTTTCAGTTTCGGCACAACTTACTATTTTTAGCAGTTTTTCTGGTCCTGAACTTCCGAAGCCGTTTTGAGGCCCTAAACGACGTTTTTTTTTGGGAAAACCGACAGCAACATGGGTCCTTAGACCGATGTTTCTCACACTAAAAGTTGTAATCCTTGGATAAATCTTTCTGACGAGGTATGATGCGCATCAAACATAGATTTTATGCCAAAGTTACGTCCTCGAGAAGTTGAAACGCCAATTTACCCAAGCGGGGCCCATAGTTTTGGCGCTTCATCTCCTACGGTTAGGTTTTTGGATGTTTAGGGTTTTGCATTATTTCTCAACAATAAATAGGCCTTTGAGCCTCATTGTAACACAATTCAGAGGCCTGTAGCCACCACATATCTTCTCAAAGATAAGCTACTAGTACCCTAGCTAGTTTATTTCCATTCTATCTATAATAAAATTTCAGTTCTTTGATATTACTAAAATGAAGTGTTATTTCCGCTACATATTTGTATTTATGGTTATATGTGTATTCTTTTGTGTTCTTGCATAAATCCGGATCAGTGGTATCAGAGTGGTCTACTCTTTCTCTGTTTTTCTTTGCATGTCCCCAACGTAGTCAGGGTATAAGGAGATAGGGCTCGATCTGGTTGAACCCTTGCAAGATTAGCCTCGCAAACCCCAACAACCTCCCATGGTCGAAGAAAAGAAAGATTAGGGATCAGGATATCCTATCAAAATATTGCTTGAGGAGGCCCTCAAGAAACAAAGTAAAGTGATGATGGATAACTTTGCTCAGATCCTTCAACGACTTCCCACCTACGGTGCATCTGCATCCAACAACCACTCTAGAGGTGCCACTCCCTTCACGGTACAGGTAAAATTTTACATTCCTGTATTTGAAGGCCAGATAGATGCAGACGATGTAGATATATGGTTGAACTTTCTAGAAGGGTATTTCACAGTCCATGATTTCTCCGACCGAGAAAAGATTATTTTTTTACTCCTCAAAGCCACCCCCCATGTCAAATATTGGTGGGAAACCTATTGTGAGCAAAAGGACGAGGGGGAAACCTCTCTGTTCTTGGCCACACCCACTTGGAATTCATTCCGAGATGACATCAAAGAACAATACTACCCCGTGGGGATCTATGAGGACAGGTACATCCAATGGACCACACTGCGGCAGCAAAGGGATCAAGATGTGCACGAACTAACAAATTTGTTCCATACCCTATGTTATCACTAGAAAATTGTACAAGAAAATGTGACATTAGTTAATGTCAGGAAGAAGGATTTATAGGGTTGAGAGACATTATAGAATCTTAAAGTAATTAAAAATCTCTAAGGTCTGAGGAAAAATCAAATTGCATACAAGAAGGAGTAGTCAAATATGCTTTTCCACGTAAAATCCTTCAATAAATGTGCCCTTTCGTGCCTTTTGACCCAAAAATCATGCAATCCTGGAAGTGGCAGAAGTCACTTTCTAGGACCACAAGGCACACTCCAAGACATTTATTCCACACTTGAAGTTGCCTAAGGACAGCCACCCAAGCCTCCTTAGGACATCAAGGGAGCACACAATGGAATAAATGTGGCACACAATTGAATCACCCTCCTCTCTTGGGGTACTATCCACAATGTACTAAGAGAGGGAAGGAGGATTTGAATTCTCCTATAAAATGCCAACAAGAGATGAAAAACTGGAGAGCACATTTTTATGCTGGCCATAATTGCCACAAGTAATACTAGTAGTGTGTGATTTGGAGCAGAGATAGAGGGGACTCAGTTGTTGGCCATCCAACAAATCCAGTCCACCATAGTAGAGAGAGGGAGAATTTGCGTCAAGGCAGCTTGGAAGTAAAGACATCCTTGCATCGGGACTTAGAACTCCAAGTTCTAAGGACCCCTTGGCAAGTGGGTTAAATTTTCATCCTTATTCCTACCAGCACTCAATAAGATGGGATGTAAGCACCACCGTTTGGATTATTGAAGTTTTTTGACTCTATTTATAGCTTTTGTGTTATTTTTTTTTAGTTTTATGTTTGATTATGCATGATATTTCTCTATCTATTATGTTTATGTTCTAGCATGTTCCACTAACTTTCTTGACTCCATATATTTTCTGTCTATGACCAATAACTTAAGAGGGAAAACCACACCCCTTAAGTTGGTGTGATTTCGTACATATGTGCACCAAACGCACTAACATAGGATGGCGAATCCACTAACTTTTATTTCCAAGTTTATGTGGTTGTGCCCTTTTGCAGAGACCCCCGTATTTGCTGTGGAGTTGGGCTAGAATTGCCCCCTTTTCTCTCCTTCATTCCCTAGTTCATCCCAAGTGACAGAATGAAGCAGAAGAGCTCCAAAAAATTACATTGTAGGAATTTTCACGCATTTCTCACAGATAGGTGCGCCCCAAGGCACGCGTTCAGAGCTGACCTGCACGTAGACATGGTACCTGTTTCAGCCTTTTGCGCACAAAAAACAAAATCATAATTTTCTCCAATATTTCCATCTTTTCCTACTTGTAAATGTGCCTGGCAGCCCATAATACAAATTCCAGCACAGGTTGAGGTCCCACATTTTTTGGTATGTGTTATATTCTTTCCATGATTAGGCCCACATGCAGACCCACTCATCGGCGGACCCACCCATGGTTTTGTGCATGAGTTTGCACATGGTTTTTGGGGGACGATGGTTTTCGGCCCCTGGTATTTTGTAGATCTGGTCAAGTGAACTACAGTTATGTTATAATCTAGGGTTAATGGATTGGGGTTTATGTATGCTTCGGCATGTATATATATGTGTTGTAACACTGAAAGGAATATAATGAAAAATCAAGGTGATCATCCCAATTTGGGATCCAGGGGAAAATATCTGTGTATATTTGTTTTATGTTTTATGATCTCGCTATTGTTTATGTTCTGTTTTTAAGATTCATTTATATATAATTTTTGTACAAGGTTAAAACCTACATTTGGTATCAGAGTTGTTTTGGCTTCAAGGGGTTGCCTTTGCTGCTGAGGGGTTTTTTTGCTCGGGCCCGAGGTAGACCCTGTTTAGTGGGAGATCTATAGGATCGATTCTTGTGGTGAAAGAAGATGGCGAGTAGTGGAAAGATAGAGATTGAGAAATTTAATGGTCAGAGTTTTTAGTTGTGGAAGATCAAGATGGAGGACCTGCTGGTGGATAAATATCAATGGATCGCGGTAGATCCAGGTACTAAACCAACGAAAATTTCAGAGGAAGACTGGAAGAAGTTGGATTGGAAGGCGAAGAGCACAATACGGTTGTGTGTCTCAGATTTAGTATTGTTGAATGTATTTGGGGAAGCTACGGCGAACAATTTGTGGGACAAACTTGGGACTTTGTACCAATCTAAGTCTCTGGTGAATAAATTGTTCCTGTTGAAAAAGCTGTATAACCTGTGGATGAAGGAGGGAGACTCAATGATAGAGCATCTGAACGCCTTCAATACTGTGGTAAGCCAGCTATCATATGTTGATATTAAAAACTCAGATGAAGATAAGTGCATCAGTTTGTTGTGTTCTCTACTAGATTCGTGGGACAGTTTGGTTATTGCAATAGGTAGCAATACAACTACCTTGAATTTTGATGACATTGTCTCAGACTTGCTATCGGAAGAAATGAGACGGAGAAATATGGAGGGTCAGAATGGCTATGCCTTATCTGTATGAGGAAGGTCCTAGAACATAAACAAGAATAAGGTTTCGAGTGGGAGATCTAAATCTCCTGGAAAGTTTGTAAAGGTGTGCTAGAAATGTGGTAAGGAAGGGCACTAAAAAAAGGACTGCAGATCTAAAGCTCCTGAGAAAGGAAATGGATCTAATGATGCTCCTTCTGTAGAGGCAAAAACCACCTCGAATGAAGGTGGGGATGTGTATTTGGCTTCTTCTTCAAATACACATGTAGATCATGAGTCATAGTTGATTGACTCAGGTGCATCTTTTCACTTCACTTCCTATAGGGAGTGGTTCTGCGAGTATGAGAAATATGATGGCGGTGATGTCTACTTAGGGGATGACAAGAAATCCATAATCATCAGACGTGGAAAATTCAAGCTGAAACTACAAGGTGGAAGGATTAAAACACTTCCTCATGTTCTGCACATTCCTACATTGGCCAGAAATCTGATTTCTGTAAGCAAGATGGATTATGCAGGTTTTAAAACAATGTTCGAGAAAGATACCTGCAGGGAGTTCGGATTGGAACTTTGTACAAGCTTCAAGGCGGCACTTTTATTGATGGGTGCAACAGTTTTATGGTTCCAAAAAGTGAAGCGGAAATCCTAGCAGTCTCTAGAGAAAAGACCATGTTATGGCATAAAAGGCTTGGACATATTGGAGAGAAGGGACTTTAGATACTGCATGGAAATGGTATGGTAGAAGGTATGTCTAATAGCTCTCTGGATTTCGATTTCTGTGAAAATTTTGTATATGGGAAGCAAAATCGGGTGAGTTTTCCTTCCGGTGCTAAGAGGGAAAACAAGATATTAGAGCTTCTATACAGTGATGTGTTTGGACCTGTGTTGGTTCCATCACTGGGTAAGTCTGTGTACTATGTTTCATTCATAGATGACTTCTCAAGGAATACATGGATATATTTCTTGAGGAATAAATCTGAAGACTTTGACAGATTTAAAGAATTTAAGGCTCTGGTGGAAAACTAGACAAAGAAGAAGATAAAGGTGTTGAGGACAGATAATGGTGGGGAGTTCTGCAAAAGGAATTTGAATAGTTCTATAAGAAGTGTGGTATAACACGGAAAATGACTACTCCGTACACACCTCGACAAAACCGAGTTGCAGAAAGAATGAAATTTTTTTTGATGGAAAAGCCAAGAAGCATGCTCAGTGGTACCAGGTTAGGACAAGAATTCTGGGAAGAAGCAGTGGAGACTGCATGTTACTTGGTTAACAGATCACCTTCATCAGCGTTGGAGGATAAGACTCCACATGAGGTATGGACTGGTAAGAAACCCTCTCTTTCACATCTGAGAGTATTTGGATGTGATGCATATGTACATGTTCCAAAGGAAAAAAGGACCAAGTTGGATAATAAATCTGAAAGCTGCATCTTTATTGGGTATAAAGATGGTTTAAAGGGTTACAAGCTTTGGAACCTGGAAACAAGGAAGGTTGTGTACAACCGAGATGTGGTGTTTAGAGAGGTGAAAGATGTTGTTAAACAAGAATTCCTACCAAAGGAACTTGAGAAGATAGAGTTTGAGCTAAAGGAAGATGAATCGAACTCTACAACATAAGAAGACTCAGAATTGCAGAGCCACAAACTCCAACTGTGAGAATATCAGTTTAGGAAAGACGACAACCAGAAAGGTATAGTCCATCTTCTTTCTGCTCAAATTTTTCTTTAACTATAACTGATGATGATCCCTGAACCGTCAAGGAGACAATAGATTCAGAGGATGGAAAACTTTGGAAGGAGGCCATGGTTGATGAAATGGCATCCTTGCATAAAAATGAGGCATGGGATCTGATGGAGTTGCCAGCTGGAAGGAAGCCCATCGAGAGAAAATGGGTGTTTAAGAAGAAGATGAATGTAGAAGGCAAGGTGGATAAATAAAAAGCTCGGTTGGTAGAAAAAGGTTATTCCTAGGTGCCGGGAATTTATTTTGGTGATATTTTTTCTCCTGTTGCCAAAGTTACTTCTATTAGATTAATTTTATCTGTTGCTGTTGCATTTGATTTTGAGGTAGAACAGATGGATGTGAAGAAAACATTTCTTCACAGGGATCTGGAAGAGGATATCTACATGAAACAACCTGAATGCTTTATGTTGAAGGGAAAGAAAGAACTGGTATGAAGGTTAAATAAGTCTCTTTATGGGTTAAAACAATCACCAAGGATGTGGTATCAAAAATTTGATACCTAGATACGGGGACTTGGCTTCACCAGAAGCAAGGAGGATCATTGTGTTTATTTTAAATTAATTGGTGACCGTGTTATTTTTTTGATCTTGTATGTAGATGATATGTTGTTGATTGGAATGACAAAGAAATTATCCAAGATTTGAAGACCCAACTGTTCTCCAAATTCAACGTGAAGGATCTTGGTGCTGCAAAATATATTTTGGGCATAGAAATTAAGAGAGATTGGGCAAAGAGGAAGCTCTGGTTAAACCAAAGGAAGTATGTCGAGACTATATTGCAGAGGTTCAATATGCAGGATAGTAAACCTATGAATGTTCTGATTCCTGTAGGTGTAAAGTTGTCTGCTGAACAATGTCCCAAGACACAAGAAGAAGAGGAGGATATGTCCCGTGTTCCATATGCAAGTGCAAAGGCAGTTCTAATGTATGGAATGTTCCGTACTAGACTAGACAAGGCACATGCAGTGGGAGGAGTATTGCTGTGTTTATGTCAGTCTCAGTGGAAGGAGCACTGGGTAGCAAATAGCGACGCAGATATTTGCGTGGCACTAGGTGATTATGGCTTATGCGGTCCAGGGAATACTAGGATTGGAAAGAGTGTTGGACATTCATGGTTTTGTTGATGCAGACTGGGCTGGAGATCTGGACCAAAGAAGATCTACAAGTGGGTATGTGTTTAGCCTATTTGGAGGTGCAGTCAATTGGATGAGTAAAAGACAGTTTGTAGTGGCTCTTTCAACTACAGAGGCAGAATACATGGCAACCACTCATGCAAGCAAGGAAGAAATTTGGTTACAGAGATTGTGTTCAAGTATGGGGTTGGTGCAGCAAGCTATAAGGATAGACTGTGATAGCCAAAGTGAAATTTTCTTGGCTAAGAACCCTGCTTATCATTCAAAGACAAAGCACATTGATGTTCAATATCACTTTGTGAGAGATATGCTTGAGGATAAAAGGGTATTGCTGGTAAAGGTGGACACTTTGAAGAATGTTGCAGATGCATTGATGAAGTCTGCGAGCACTCAAAAGTTGTCTTGGTGTAGAGAAAAAATGGGTGTTGAAGAGCTGGACCGATTATTAAGCTCTCCTGTGGCCCCCTACGGAAAGAAAACAACAAGTGGGAGAATTTTGGGTATGTGTTATATTCTTTCCACGCACGTGTAGGCCCACTCATAAGCAGACCCACTCATAGGCAAACCCACCCATGGTTTTGTGCATGAGTTTGCACATGGTTTTTGGGGGACGATGGTTTTCATCTCCTGGTATTTTGTAGATCTGGTCAAGGGAACTACGATTATGTTCTAATCCAGGGTTAATGGATTGGAGTTTATGTATGCTTCAGCATGTATATATATATGTGTTGTAACACTGGAAGGAATATAATGAAAAATCAAGTTGGTCGTCCCGATTTGGGATCCAGGGGAAAATCTCTGTGTATATATGTTTTATGTTTTATGCTCTCGCTATAGTTTATTTTCTGTTTTTAAGATTCGTTTGTAGATAATTGATGTACAGGGTTAAAACCTACTCCTGCAACTTGCTAAAACTCACTCTTGACTGCTTTTGATAGGCTTGGTGTTAGTTTTATTTCAAGTTGATTTTTGCAAAGTCACACACATAGTTTAAGTAGGGGGAAAATTAACTTTCATTCCGAAAAAAATTATGTTTTTCAAATTTAGGTACCAAAACACCTAGATAATTAGCCAAAGTAAGTGGCCCAATTCCATGCATGCTTATCTAGTTCTTTTTCTAGTGTAAGAGTCATTAGTTTAGTTCAATTTTTTGCACTAGGATCCCAGGACCAGGATTGAATTGTCTATAGAAGAGAAAGTAATCTCTGCTACCTTTGCACCCTCCGGTGATCCTAGGAAAGCATATGAACACTCTCTATTCACAACTCACAATCTCCATATAGTTGATCACATATATTAATTAGGAAAAATTGAAAGCGGCCCATATCCGCACATGTTTTTCTTTTGAGCAAGGAAAAATAGAACATAGTTTAAATAGGGGATTTTGAAAAGGATCATCGCATAACCAGATGTTCAAACTATATGCTTGTTCACTTTTTTCTCACACACATCCACACACTAAGCAAAACAAAGACACCTAAAACTAACTTAAAAAAACTCACTAAATTATCCCCACAGGGGCCACAAAAGAATTTATAGCCTAAGTTAGGATCAAGGGGGTAGGCATCCAATAAGCCATATTGATCATTATTCATCTTGAAACATAGAATTTTACTGTTTAGGGAGCTTTCAAATCCACCTATCAGCACACGGAAAATAAAACTTGAGCGCAACAGATACCCGATTCAGAGGGGGTTAGGCTTAGGCGCAGTGCATGCGGTATCAGTTGGGGCTACTTGACCTGGCTGATACTCGGTACTATTAGCTGAACTACCAATAAGACCAAGACTCGAATGCTCACATGGGACAGTGGTACTTAGTGGCCTAAATTAGGGCATCCTTTCCCTATAGGTGACAGTGCAGGTAAGCACTAGATCCTCTACCCTTACCTTGGTGGATTTTCTTCGGCTGACTGGGGGCGTCGCCAGCTCTTACAGGACGTTGTAACGGCACTCGCAAGATATATTCTCAAGGCCCAGTTACATTTGAGTGTGTGAGGACGATTATATCTTCTATTATTTGAGTATCATACGCAAAAAAACAAAAACCATATTTTTTGATTGACTGATCACATAGAACTAATCTAAAGGGAAGATTTATTTTATTTTCGCTTTGTTTTATGTATGTGATCGTAATTTTTCTTTGATTATAATATCTATCCTCTCAAATATTTCCAAATCCGTACCTATTCGATGCCAGAATAGACCTAACAGGAACTCGTCGGTCTAGATGTATTTTGGACCTCCCCCCATTACTGGGAGGGGTTTCAGGTCTTTCGCCATTTAGGCATTAAAGACGGAACACTGCCACCATCATTGGTTCATCCTTTATTGGATCATATTTAGTTGGGAACTCTAGTCGGTCTCCCAACGCCACACCACACACCACTCCTCCCACAACCCCTAGAGGGCAGAGGAGTGCTATCCATTCAGGAAGCCATTTGAACACACAGCAGGGTACGTCACAGACAAACCCTATTCCTAACAAGAACATTGTGTTTTCACAAGTCGCAATGGCTACAATCTCGCAGTCATCTTTTATAGCTTCGTTAAATCTACCATATTTAACCAATTTGACAAACAACACCATTTCACACAACCCCATTTGGCCTCCCATACCCATGAATCTCCCATAATACATTCCAAAATTTGAAGGGAAGCAAGCGGAAGACCCTGGAAATAATGTTATGACTTTCCACCTATGGTGTTCATCGAACATCATCGTTGATGATACTATTCAACTAAGACTATTTCAACACACTCTAACCGGAGTAGCAGTGAAATGGTATGTGTAGAAAACCTCTGCTACACATGGAACCTTTAGTGCCCTCACCACTGTGTTCCTGACCTATTTTTAGTTGCCCATCCACCACGATTTAGGAATAGATTTACTGACCCACTTTAGGCAAACCCCCACCGTCCATGTCTCCGACCATCTCCACTAATGGCGACGGCGTCGTAGTTTGTGCAAAGCCAAACTAGACGACCGAGTTCTGTTAGACCTGTTCCTAAAAAAATATCACCGCAAAGATTTCAAAGGATGTGGAATAGCAAAAACCCATATCCAAAGAGGATGCCATCAGTAAGGCCCAACAATTTGAGTTGATCTATACGCAGTCAAGGTATATTTACAATATCCTTTCGAACGCCCCACACCTAGAAACTTACAAAGAATTTCCAGGTGCATCAAACTCTGCAAACAGTTTAATTGGGTCAAAGACCCAAAGTTACCTAGGCAGCAGCATTTAAAACCCCAGTTACACGTATGATTCTACCCAGAACGTACCACAACCCGGCTACCAAAGTCATCACATGCCTCCGCAAAATTTGACCAGTAGGGCATCGTCGTATCACCATCAACACGAACAACCCTATCCTCCAACTCAGGGGACCCATTATGCAAATAGACATACTAATGAAAGAGCTCCCCCCCAACAGCCATTTGCAAACCAAGGACCGCATTATGCTCAATCCCCAGCACAAGACCTGCCCATGTAGAATAATGTATAGGTTAACTTTGTGCAACCTTCCCAAAACCAACCACACCAACCATATAACTAGGAGAACCCAAAATATCCTCCTAACGCAGTTAAGAAAAAAGGAAAAAACAAACCTCAAGGAAATCCTGGACAGGGGGGAAAAATCAATAATGCCCTCCATGATCTTAGGCAAGAGGCAACTCCAACTGAAATAAAAACCAAGAGCCAAGAAATTCCCAATGGCAAAACAAAAGGTCACCTCTTTGAAAAAACCACTCTTTTTCAATTTGTGGTGAGTACGGCCATTACACTCACCACTGTCCCACCCTCCCTGAGCTAACGAAGCTACAGAGTAACCATGGACAAGGGGAATCCGCCTAGCAGCCAGCCATTATGCAGGAGCCCTTCCCCCATCAAGGGATAGTTAGCTCGCAGCAACAAAATCCCAACAACTCTGGAAAAAACAGTCACGAAAACTACATGATTGGCAAGGAATTGTTTTTTCAAACCCAGAATCGAAATTACCATACCCCACAAGACACCAACATGTTAGGGGCTAGTACAAGTGCACCAAAAACACCTTTGACCATATCAAATATTCTTATTGAACCCTTGTCCAAGATGGCTAAGGGACCAACTAGGCAAGCAGGAAACTATTCCAAAGCAGCCCATAATTATAGCAATATGAATGATTTAGCTCAATCTCCTATTTCCATGCCAACTTTGGAAGTATTACAGTCATGCACAAAGCAACAGAAAGCCTTGCTTTCTTCATTAGGCACTATCGACCCTGTCGATACATGCCTAATGGCTTTTGATTTAGAAAAAGCCACCCCTCGGCTTCCTTTAATTGTCGCCTTTCAGAAACTAGTATCGGTCCAAAAAATTACCATTCACCAATGTGTCATAGACGATGGTGCATCCACATGCATCATGTCAAATAATGTTTGGTAGAAGTTAGGGTATCCCGAGCTAAAGCCATCAGAGATCACGCTTAGATCATATGATGGTCGCCCTTCAACCTCCGTCAGTCTCTACCAAAACTTCCCAGTCTGCTTAGCCGGAAAGATGGTCCTTATAGACATTGAAGTCTTGGATGCCCATTTGGACTATAATATACTCCGTCTTCCGAACTACGATGTTCCCCCATGAGGACCGCATCGTTACTATCGATCAATTGACACATAGCGAAAAGTGACCCCTAATAAACACCGATGTCATTCTACCCAACGTAGATACATCCATGGACGTGCTTTCACAGTACCAAGAATATGGCCCCAACCAGTTCAAACCATCATCCATCCTAGGATCATTCCTAGGAGATCCCCCTATTATACCTGAGTCATCACCTAATGTCATAGGGGCTCCGGTGTGCATGTTTTCCACATCAAGCACTGAAGTTATTCAGGACATGGACACAAGCAGTAATGACATTAATTCCTTAGCCATGACAAGCTCTCTAGCCTACGCTGCTTCCCAAACCCCCTTCCTCTACCCTCGAGTTGGTTTCGTATCCCAGCAGGTTTTGGAAATAGTGGTGGTACCAAACATATATTTCGCAATAGCAGTTGTGTACCTCATTCCCCCTACTGGGACAGGAGCCACACACATCACTGCCACAGGGTTAAAGCCCCTCAGTCTCGAGGAGGCCCCACCCATATAGGAAACTATCGAAAACATCCCCGCAAAGGAAATTCCCATTGCAAAACCGATGATTACGGCTAAGAAAACCGAGAGAGGAAAGAGGGTGGAGACTCCCGCCGCACAACGGGAATCCCCTGGTTGCACCATGTGTGATGTGGTAGGACACTTTACCCACATCTACCCAGAGCTAGAAGAATTAAAACCGCTCCTTAGCTCCGAGGCAGATTTCGCAACACCACGTTCCCGAAAAAAGGAACTTGCCACCAAAGCAAAAGGCAAAGCATTGCATACCAATAATTCGTGTGATATCTGTAGCAATTATGGGCACTATACCCATCATTTCCCAGAAATATCATGATATAGGGATGCATTACACACCATCGAGTGATCCTATCAGGAGGATCCCTCCACCCAGTCATCTGGAGATGAACCTCGTGCCATCTGTTATCACAAAATCTGACCCTGATAGGCTGCTGATCAAGTAGACTCTGAGTAACTCTTTCAAACCAATCTTTTGGCTGAGGCTTATCCTCCTCAACCTGAGAGGGCTCTCTCAATAGGTTTAAGATTTTCAATTAATGATTAGATGGCTAACTCTAGAAATTAAAAAAAAAGAAAAAAATGTATAACTGGTTGAATCACATATTAGCAAACACTCATTAGGCCATGGAGTCAAGATAGTCTTCAACAAAACATCATAATCTATCAAACATGGAATTCAAGGCACTTGGAGTCTAGGTTTATAAGTGAAAACAATAACACAGTGAATAAGCACAATCTACAAGCATGTGAAGGAAGTTAGAGCATTATTCAATGAATTCTAAGTAACACATGTTCATACCATTGCAAATAAGTAATTGAAAAAGGCCATAGAAAGATGATACACTTAAACTCCTTGTGAATCTTGAGTAGTCAAACAAATCTCTGTATTAAGTTGAAAGATCACAGTAACATACAATAACACAACTGCTTTGCTAATGAAAATTCCAACCTTGAGGAATTCGACCTCATGCTTCATATAGAGTCTTTACATTTCTTGGATTCCATGATCCATCATTAGGAGAATTTGAATTTCTAATATTGACACCTATCTACTCATAAAACAAACTTTTAATTACAAAGTGACAGCTAACTGTCTTCTAGGAGTTATAATACAAATAGGAGTGAAACTCCTAAACATGTCTCAAACAACCTTATCTAAAACTTAAATAATTTCTTTGACAGTTGCTAATCCATGTCTTCGAGACAGAGTTCCTGATTTTTAGCTCTTAACCTCCATGCTTATCTTCAAATAGCTTTGCCGGCATTGATTACTATTTTTTATATGTGACATGTGCTAACATTCCATTAACACTTTATCCTTCCACCTATGCAAAAATAAATCCTCGAAAAAATGAAAAGGAGATGAAACATGACTGCACTACGAAAATAGCCTGTTTTCATAGCGCAATTTTTATATCACTGTAAAAACACTTCTTTGACCATTCTTTCTTATGCTTTTCAATCTGAGTCTTCATCTGTGATCTTGATCTTTCCACCAGCAATACCAAAATTTGAAAACCAACAGTCCTTACCTCCCAAATACATGCATAAAATGCCAAAAATTCACCTTCAGTAGTTTCGTAGCGTGCTACGAAACTGCGGTGTATGCTCCCTTTAACACAGTTTTTAAAAAATTTACAGTTTTGTGGATATTTATCAACATCAAATAGCTTTAAAATATGTTCTCCTTCAAAAATGATCTTTTTCTTCATGAAAAAACTGTTTCAAGGATTTATCATTTATTTCCCTATTTCATTGTTGTTGCAACTGTATTTCTAGGTCTTCAATCTGGCTCCTCAGTTTCCTGTTAGTAGCCCTTAACTGAACATTCATCATTCTCACATATCTAGCCTCTTTAATTGCAGGAACATTCCAAGTAAATTACTAAGCTTCACTGCTTATTTTTTCTGGTTTGGAAACCTTTTCAAGATCCCATAGAGCCCTTATCCTCTTGAAACTTGTATTTTTAGAAGCATGCCTTCTTGCTATCTTCCTTAGTCTAGCAATTTCATAATTAGTTGATTTCAACCTTGTTCCATTTATTCATAACTGGTTTTTTTCTGTTTGAGTGGGAAATACTCTTTTTTTGTCACCTTCAGGTATTGGTGATGAAAGGTCTATGAAATCTTCCTGAATAGTGGAAGCTTCCTCTGTTTCTCCTAACTCAATATTGAACTCTTGCATCTTTTTAGATTTCCTGGTTAAAGACTTTCTAGGCTTGAACACAAATGCTGCAACCTCATCCTCGAATTCTAGTTTCTTAGAAGATTTCATCTTCTTAGGTTTTCCTTCTTAAAATTTTATGAAATCTACCTGTACCAAAGAGGATTCTTCAATGTCAATGGCTTCTAAAATATCATTTAAGTTACCCTTTAAGCCTAGACTTTCTCCTGCGATCACTGATTTACCCTTCTCCTTTGCAATTTGACTTCTAGTCAATCTCCTTTGAACTAGTTTGTTAGCTAACTGTTCTTGTGTCATTTTAATTTGAGCTATCTTTTCTTTTGTAGATTGAGGGGTCTCAATCATAACCACTGATGCTTTACTCACTTGCTTTCCAGGTTTCAGCTTAACAAATCTTTTTGACCTGGTCATTACAGGCTTACTGGTTTCTGCTGGTGGGGCTTCTTTAGCCTTAGGGCTAATGCCTGTACCTTGGTTTTCCACTCCAAAACCACATAAAAACAAAAATGAAGACCATTCTTTGTTGATCCTTTGAAGTTCATGTAAAACTATCAGTTTAATTATACCATGATGAAAAAGGGAAGTTTCACATCCTTGAGTTTTCATTTGCACTTTATCTGCCATCTTAGCTATATTTCAATACAGGAAGAAAGGCAAATCTAAAGAAATTATGCCAGTAAAATTCAATAGGAGCTTAAAATGATATGAATATACTTGATGATATCTTCGCTCACAGGTAAAATACCTTTGAATTTTGAAGAGAAAGTTGGCATAGATGTCTTTGTGTAGCTCCTTGGAGTTGCCTTGGCTAAGTCTGTTTCTGCAAACTCTGGCTTCAGAAACACTTTACATGGTTCCATATCAAATTTGAAGTTTTTGAACCATCTATCTTGCCCCCTAGGAATCTCTGTCACCAAAGCTATGATCTCAGGGGTTCCTGCCAAGTTTAAAATTTCAATTTTTGTGTTTGAGCCAGTGAAATGTAGAGCAAATTCCTTTGACACTTGACTGTGTCCTCCCTGCAATTTTTTACAAAATCTCCAACTCCCTGTTTTCTTGAAAGCCTCCATCACTAATTTATCTTTTGCTAGGGCCTCTGTGCTTTCAGGCTCTGTTCTTAAACAATGACCAGACCTGTTATTTTTCCTTTCTTCTGTCATCTTTGCCTCGGAAATCCTGTAACAAATCAGCCTTGCTTGAATTTCTGTTTATCGGCCTTGCTTGCTTATGGTAGTCAGCCTCGCTTGTTAATGGTGATCAGCCTCGCTTGAAGAATAGATGAGAGAAGCTTTGGTAAGAGATTACCATAAGCTTAGCATTAAAAAACGATCTGTTTGAGTGTTTGCATGAAAATTGCAATAAGAAACCCACCAATCCTTTCGAATTTGAATTACCTATCATGATGACCCCTACATTCGAAATGATGGATTTGGATGGTTGCATGCCTTAGAAATGACTCCTAATTGACACCTAATAATGAGACATTAATGGAATTTGATTGAATTGATGATTTGACAAGACTTCCTATGAATCCGTGCTTTTGTAGCGTGCTTAGTTCATTTTCAAGGGTTTGCACTATGGAAATAGCAGCATTTTCATAGCGCAAAACAGACTTTTTACACTGTCTGCGCTACGAAAACGTGGTTTCGTGGCTAATTCCAAAAAAATTTCAAATGGTTTAAGATATGATTTCTAAAGAGGATGTGAGACCTTTAAGACATGGAATAAGGTTGTTTAAACTTTATTTGGTTATGAAAATGAGACTTTTGAGACTCTTACCCTATCACCTACCCTTTAAAGCATGAAATGACCCAACACCTATCTAAGACCATGACTAGGAATGATGTAAACTGTCCAAGTTTAGAAAAAAAATTTATGGTGATAACACCATCCTGTACCTGTAGGAGGAACTACAGTCACTAGAAATACCACTATTCATACCCCCTCCTCACATCGAGAGTTGTGTACTCTACGATGATCTCGATCATTTCATCATTGATTGCCCAGCTCTAGAAATTCTCCAACGATGGTATACAGTTCATATAGTATATCGCAATAACATGGACATCCCGTATTCATGTCAGATATGTGGTGACAATCATCCAGTGTGTTGTTTTCACTACATACCTAGATTTCGCGCAGCATTAGCTTGTATGCGTTGAGCCATAGTCCGCCTCTCCCAAGAAGACGACACTGACTCGAAATCCATGAACAACTTGAAAACCCAAGAAGATGTGACGACCAGATCCATCCTCTTCCTATCAGTTGAAAAGCGACCAATCAGGGAACCCTTAGTTACCCCCAACCGCTCTCTACATAGAAGACCAACGTGTGCATTATGTAAAATTACCAATCATGTGGTCGCCACTTGCCCTGATTTAGTAGTGTTACGACGCTGGTACACCGTCAGATCACAAACTAAGCACGATGGTACCCCCATATCTAGGCTATTTTGCCTAGTATGTAAGGGAAATCACTGTGGATAGCGCTCGAACTATATCCTGTAAGTTCATCCTCTCATTGATATGATTCATACAATAGAGAAGGAACAGGACGATCTCCTCAAATAATATAGAAAGTACATCACCCCAGGCCAGCAACCCCACACCCACATTAACGTGATGGGAAAACTGGGATGGCACATCAACCAAGCATGACCCAGGCCAAACCTACGATAAAATGCAGACTATGCAACTAGATTGACCACCGGGTCAATCAGCGCAAAGAACTGAAGCCCCTTGCAAATATTCTTCACACAGTCTCTTCTCTACCACAGAGAATTCTCTCTAACCAAGAGAAAATCATGCGTACTTATTGTGGGATTTGTTCACACTTTCATCATACAATTAAATGTGAGCATCTCCCCAAGCTTAGAGTGGCAAGAGCAGCGTTAAGTCTACACTCCCAAAAATATTTAGACACACCCAAGCCAACAATAGAGAAATGGAAGCAGAAGACCTCATCTTCTACCACAGATCCTTTCCAAGCATCCACATCTGGGACGACGAGTAGTGTTGATTCTCATATAATCTACTCAGTTGGCACAATGGTACCATGCACCATCTGCACTGGCCAGAACCATGAACCAGAGGCATACCCACTAATGGAAACATTCAGGCACCTCTACACCAGGCACAATTTCCACCACCAGGAAATTGACGATCCGAACGGGGGACCCAACCTTGCACTAACTCCCATCATAGAGATTCTTCCCCCACCAAATGTTGATGACACGATACACCATATATGATTCATATCATCATGTATCGGAACTATGACTCGAGCTGTTTGCTCATCTACCATAGGTGTCGAGTCAGCTGCAACTACGAAAGTAGTTGTTCCTATGACATTGCAGTCCCAGTCTGTCTACACTCTGTTGACCACGTCTGGTTCCACCACATCGACGATGGAATCCTTCTTGTGTCTCGCAACCAGCTCTATGAGGATTGAACCTATTCTGCATAATCTTACATAGGATCAATCGCCCTTAGGATCCCTATTTCATTTGGATGAGGACATCCTAGAGGTAAAGATGGAGCCAGATTACCCATGGGATGCAACGCATCACCGTTCACTTTTTCTTCCCAAGCACACATTCAATCTTGACAAGAGAAAAGAACAAGAAATCTATGCGATCAAATCAAAAGATTTCCTCCCATCAGGAAAAGTCGATTGGTTCAAAAATCCCATCCCGACACCCGATGCATTTGAGGAAGGAAATATGTCAAACATCTCACCTACCGTCAAGGTGAACATATCCAAAAATCCAACAAAGTTCGACGAAATCTCACTGGGGGAAGCATGCTCTCCAAAATAAATAGCCTCTTATACCCAATTTCTACAAGAGTATCAAGATATTTTCAAGTGGGACTACTCAGAAATGCTTGGACTTAGTCCCACTATTGTAGAGCACCATAATTACACTTGGCCTGACATACCTCCAGTGTGCTAGAAACAGCGTCAAGTGAACCCATCAAAGGCGGAAGGAATAAATGGGAAATCAATAAGCTTCACAAAGTCGGGTTTATCTACCCCATCGCTTACACATCTTGGGTTTCCAACCCTGTTCCCGTCATGAAAAAAAAAGGCACCATACGTGTTTGCACCTATTTTCGGGGTTTGAACAAATCTTGTGCTAAGGACAATTACCCCACCCCATTCATCGACCAAGTCATCGATTCTTGTGTGGGGCATGAGGCTCTCTCATTTATGGATGGATTCTCTGGGTACAACCAAATTCAAATCCTCCATACAGACCGGTACAAAACAACGTTCACCACCCCCTGGGGCACATTCGCATACAAGGTAATGCCATTCCGCCTAAAAAACGCTGGAGCCACCTTCCAAAGGGCCATGAACTATATATTTCATGACTTGGCACACCTTATCCTCGCCTACTTGGATGACCTAACCGTCCACTCCAAGAAGCGCTCAGACCATCTTGAGGATCTGCGATTGGTATTCCAATGATGCCATTAATACAACCTATGCCTGAACCCCCTCAATTGTGTCTTCTGCGTCAGTGCAGGAAGACTCAGGTTTTATCGTATCCTAGCAAGGGATTCAGGTGGACCCCCTCAAGGTCTAAGCTATCAAAGAGGTACCTCCACCTCAAACCCTCAAGAAACTGCAAAGCCTACAGGGGAAGGCCAATTTTCTGAGACGCTTTGTCCCGGATTATGCCACTTGCACTCAAGGGTTCCTGCGCCTCCTTCTCTAGGACATCCCATTCAAATGGGATGATCACACGCAACAAGCATTTGATGTGCTGAAAGAAACATTATCTTCATCACCACTCATCACTCCCCCAGACTATAACAAAGACTACATCTTGTATCTATCATCTTCCAAGTCCACCTTGGCCGAAGTTTTAATCCAAGATGGCCCAGATGGGAAGGAGCACATAACTTATTACGTCAGTAAAACCTTATCGGGCCCAAAATTAATATATGATCCTGAATAAAATACTTCCCTAGCATTAATACATGCAATCTAGAAGCTTCGCCACTACATCATCTTAAAAAACACTATGGTTATCGCAGATATTAATCCCATCAAATACCTGTTCACACACTGCCTAATGAACCATAAGTATGCCCGTTGGATAGTCATTCTCCAAGGATAAGACTTATAGTTTTGCTCCCCTAAAAGCAAAAAGACGCTTATCTTATCCTAGTTCATTACGGACCTCCCAAGGGATACCAAGGGATCACCAGTAAACGATTCGCTACTGGACGAGCATCTCTTCTTTGTAGCAACCGAAGACCCTTGGTACAGAGACATTTTCCTCTTCCTAAGAACTCAAAATTTTAGACCTCATCTCACTCAAGACAACCATCGGCGCATACGCCACCAGGCCCCCCGATATCTCCTCATAGGCGACGTGTTGTACCGACAGGGCATCGACACCATTTTACATCGATGCCTCACTCACGATCAAGCGAAACAAGCCCTCAATGACTGCCATGGAGGTGCTTGCGGTGGCCACCTATATGGAATGGCCACTGCCTAAAAAGTCCTATGGGCAGGATATTTTTTTCCCTCCATTTTTCATGATTGCATTACAACAATCAAGAGATGTGAGCGATGTCAGCGCTTCGCTCATAAGGCAAGAGCCCCTCATGCTCCTCTGCACCCTATCATCATCGCCAACTCCTTTTGTAAATGGGGAATCGACTACATGACTTGAAACCCCACATTATCTGGCAATCATAAATACCTCATAGTTCCTTTCGAATATTTCACCAAGTTGGCAGAGACCATGCCCACATACGACAACACTGCAGAAATTTCCGCTCGATTTCTATTTAACCACGTGATCGCTTGGCTCGACGTTCCCAAAGAGTTAGTCGACCATGGAAAACACTTCAAGAATGAAGTTTTCGAGGAGCTATCTCACCACCTCGGATTCACCCACGAATTATCTTCACCATACTACCCCCTATCCAACAGACAGGTAGAAGCTATAAACAAAGTCCTCAAAACAATTTTACAATGCATGGTGAATAACCATAAAACCAACTGGCACCGTATGCTCTTCTCCACCCTGTGGGCATACTACACGGTCGTCAAGACATCCACTGGTTTCACTCCCTTCCACCTGGTATACGGGGTCGAAGCCGTGATTCCCATAGAACGCGAAATCCCGAATTTGCATGCCCCCATCAAACTCCTCGATGATACCCAGCCTCTAGAATAGTGTCTAGTACAACTCGAGCTCATCGACGAAAGCCATCGGCAATCACTTCATCATAACGAGGCCCAAAAGAAACGGGTAAAAGCATCATTCAACCGCCACATCAGCCCTCGCTCATTCATCGAGGGAGAACTGGTCCTCCGCTATGTTGTTGCAAAATAATCCCTAGGGCCAGGAAAGTTCGAAACCTTGTAGAAAGGACCCTACATCGTAAAAAATTGCCTCCTCAAGGGAGCATACATATTGACGGAACCGGATAGGACATACCTAAGAAACCCTGTCAATGGCCTTTACCTCAAGAAATTCTATCCATAAGGGCCATGCAGGGCCTACCCTAGAGTCAATGTGCACAAACCCAACCGTTTTAAAATTTTTGACCAAAAGGTTTTTTACAAAATGCACTCGAGTGTCATAATGGATTACCCATTTGACCATTACTTTGGATTTTCTGATGAAGCATAAAGATGGTCTCAATTTTTAGCAGCAGCCACTTGGGTCATATATCACTCTGACCGATCACCACTCTACACCAATGGTTTGTGCATCGGTTCAACAACAAACAATCAGGTAGAATATGATGTCGTTATCGGACTTATGTGTGATGCCTTCCATAAGGGATACGCCATATGCATATATACCTTGATTCGCAATTAGTAGTATCAAAGTTAAACCAAACATTTGAAATACAATATTCACATCTATTTAGAAAATATTTGCATGCAAAAAGATTGAGACAATTTGACTACATTACATTCACACATGTACCAAGGAGTCAAAACCAAACAATTGATTGCATAGATAACAATATTCTAAATTGGAATTAATCTCGAATAAACCATCATACATAAAAAAAAAATCATAGACATCCATCAGCATAACATAATCCATAAGGAGAAACAGGGGGCACACCATGTAGAGCCACAAAAAATATCTCTCATATATATATCAAATGTATGTGTTTGAGTACAAAATAGTGTCTCTGACCCTTCGGTCAGCCCAAAAAGATACAAAAATAAGTCTTCAAAAATAGGGGAAGCATCCTCATAATGGGTGCTTTCCCCATGTACAGAAATGACTCTAGGGCGGTGCTCCCCAGGTGGGGAACCTGGACCCACTGCCGCTCTCGGTACCACTACTAGAGCCGCCATCAACACCGAGACTGCCATCCGACGTAAAACTGGTCGATAGTCCCTCTCCCGGCCAATCAAGGTCTCCAACCACATGTAGAAATTTGAATAACTGTTAAATTATTCACCGAGATTATCCTGATCACACACTATTTGAGCTTCATGCATAATACATAACCTCTTCTACCATTGATCATTAATTGTGGAAATATAAACAATCGCATGCGCACATTAAAACCATAAAAAATCACACATATAAACACAGTATTTATGGGAAAGCTTAAAGCTGAAAACCCCCAACTATCTATATATTATAATGATAGAGATCATGTAAAAATCATTGTACAAACTCCTCACAAGCTCTCAGTACAATCTCCAATTGTTACACACTACACAAGCTCAGATCTAACAAAACACATGCTCTAATCTGCTCCACCTGTTAGCCTGCCTCTACTGCGCAATCCAAGATGAATAATGGCCCAATCTGAGTTCGAATCCACCTGGTATGCACTGCGCAATCCTCATTAGCATCTCCATCAATGTGTGGTGCAAACTCATGCACCAGTATGGTCACAACCGATAGTCACACTTGCTCTTTCACCTACCACTCCACTGGTCTCCACTGAAACTGTCCATGCACTGAAGTTAACTGATGTATTCTTTAGTTGATTTATGAGTTTATAATTAGTGAATTAATTAATAATTAATTCAAACCACTCTCACTAGTGTATCAATCACTTAGACTAGATACAACTAGCTCAACTATGTTTAACTGAGTTAAACTGTTAACTCCATCAACTCCTCAATCAACTCCACCCTGCACCGTCAATTGACTTTCTAACTCAAAGTCTCCATAATAGTTCACTTAAACCTCTGTGACATGAATTTTCTTGGCTACTGTATAGCCACATTCAGTAATTTTAACTCAATTGCACCAAGAGGATAAGATAATGTTTATAGTCTAAATATTATTAAGAGCTAATAATATTCGACATATCTATTTTTAGACTGGCAATCTAAAAATAGATTCCGCCCAATATGTCTAAAAATAGAAGTCCATCTATTTTTTCCTACTTGACCAACCATCCACAAATAGCATCCTGCAACTCATAGAACATGATCCATATGTCTAAAAATAGACATAGTCTAAAAATAGACTTTGCGCCAAAAATAGCCTGCGGGCCCACTTAGTGAAGGCGACTTCTTTCCACTAAGCTCATCATCTTGTTGCAATATCATCACCACACCTCCTCGAGGTCATCCAAAAATCCTCGAGATGGCATCCCGTGGGTCAAGCATTCCACTCGATCCTAGACATCCTCTAGAACTAACACCCGTGTGGCCATATCAGCAACATGAGCCTCCATAGCATCAGCACGAGCCTCTGCTGCATTGGCACGAGCTCACTCAGCTGTAGCCTTGGCAGCAGCAGAGCTGCTGCCCTCCCCCGAAGGGGTGGCCTCACCACCGAGTCCCCCACCACGAGGCTATGCAAGATCTCCTCCCAACCCCCCACGAGCTCCCGGAGGTCTCCTAAAAGGACCATGGCCGACCAATTGAGCCACAGGATGACCAACCTTGCCAACATCTACAAGAGTAACCAAAACCATGTTAGTGTCACCATAATAACACATATAAACATAAATACTCAAATAAATGCATAAAACATAAAGACACACCTACTGGCCCATAAGTGTAGCCAGGAGGGAGACCCATCTCTAAATCCCCCCGAAAGTCCATCCCTGCATATGGGAATGGCAGAAACATATGGGGGTTGGTCTCAAACCAGGCCTTCGTCGTGGCATTCGAGTAACGACCCACCCTACCCCCACCTCCTCATGGAATCATGGGAGCCCACCTCCTCATATGGGGTTCTTGTGGCCCCCCAGCAGGAACCGCCACCATCGGTATCAACAGCACCACCCACTGGCATATGAAAACAGCTTCAATCCATCTCGAATCTTGAAAATTTGTGCCATCATCCCATCATAGCAGAAATGAGCAAAGTAAAAAAAGTGCCCGGCCCTAAGCTGACGCAAGACTCCAACCTGCGGGCCCGATGCCCAATGTGGAGCCGACGACCCTGCGAGTTGCACAATAGCCACCAAAGTGCACCGCTCGACCAAATCTATCACCGAGGCAATGGCTATGCACCCCTCCGTAAGGGGCGCCCCGCCACAGTAATGCATTTGAAATCACTCAAAATCCACACTCCCATATGGGAGTGGATACCACAACGCCTCACCCTGAGGTAGTATCCTAGTCACAAAGTATATATCCGTCTTAGGATGGATAGCAAGGTCACACCCATGTAGCACAAACACATTGCGCCACCTGCTCCAATGCTCGATCAGGTAACGTAGGAGTCGGTCCTGTGACCGAAGAAGGTCATTCTCCACAAATTTTAGAAGACCCCATTGTGCCAATTGTTGGCATTCCTGATCGTTGATGGCTAAAGCAGTACAAAGCTCAATCCAATCCCACTCCCTCCACAACATCCTCTCAACCAAACAGGAGCACATCAGCAACATAAAACATCAAAAAACAAGCAAAATGTCCAAAAATTTGGACAAAAACTGCCTCGACCTTTTGCGCACCTATCCCCCAGACATGCGCATGGAAGGTGCGCCTGTATTTCTCACAGGCATGCAGAAGGCGTGCCCAAGGCTGATCAAAGTGCGCCTAAGGCGTGTAAAACCCTAATTTTGCACACAAAAGGTGTGCTCTTACCCTGATCACCTGCCCAATCTAGCGTAAAACTGGCTCAGAATCCGTACAAACTAGTTTTGTACAAGCCCTGTCACCCTCAGACTAAAAAAATTAAAATGCAAGACGTCATAGAGGTTACCTAGGCATGGTATCGCTAATCCCTACTGCTCAACCCTAATTTTACACGCAGATGGCGCGCTCTCACCCTGATCGTTCGCCCAATCTAGCGTAAAACTGGCTCAGAATCCGTACAAACCATTTTTGTACAGACCCTGTCACCATCAGACTGAAAAAATTAAAATTCAGGACGTCATGGAGGTTACTTGGGCATGGTATCGCTAATCCTTGGTGCTCAAGCTGACTGCAACGGCAAGAACTACTCTGCAGAAGACTCCAACCTCTCAATACTCAACATACACAATGAATTGAATTAGGGCCATATTCACCTATATATCGCCCTTTTCAAAAACTTTGGAGGACCATAATGAGAGCTCAGAAGGCCCGATCACCGGACTGAAATAAGCACTGTGATCAGCACTCCATAACAGACAAAGGCGATGCCATACATTCGCGCCCCCGAAAAAATAAATTTTCAGTGCTGGAACATATGCCCTCTCTCATCTTCTTTTTAAAAGCACATGGCTTTCAATAATATTTGATAAAGAAGATGCTTTCACTTGAGGTAGTTGTTTTTGCAGGTAGTACACAAACCATCCACAACCCTATCCACTGAAAGTGCCAGAGAAGGTATCATTCTACCCCCAGCATGATAAAGTCCCAGAAAACTCTGCATATCCTAACATTATTTCTCCATCAAAAATTAACCATAGGTTCCACACATCCGACCATGTTTTCATCACCTCACCTTGCACATGATAAGCATTCTCATTGGTTGGTAGAGCCTCCCCTCCATGGCGCTCGTCACACAAAGTAGACCATACATCACAAAAAATAGTGACGCCATGGCCATACCACAGTAGTCCGGGAAGCACCTCATGCCCATTCACTCACCATGCATAAGGTCAAGTTTTACCATATGGAATAAAACCCCTTTTTCGGACAACCAGGTTTTACAAGCAGATCAAAAGCGCACTACTGCACCTTGCATTTGGCCCACCATACCTCCATTAGCAAAATCCCATCTGCAATACTTTATCATCTGCTTCATCAACCTCACACATGAGACCAACCAATGGGGCCCCCAACCTTAGCAAAAAGCCTTCCTCAAATCATCAGTGAGTGAACACTTTCATGTTTTGGAGCACCCGTCTCTGTGTTTTGTACAAACCAAGCCCCATTATTTTATTCTTTTGGTAAGTGTACAAAGACCACAAACGATGCACTATGTCCCCCACCCACTCATTCATTTTTTCTCCCATGGCAACAGTCCCTGACCACCCTTGGTCAGAGTATACCACCCTCACGCTAATAGCCACTATGACATTCATAACCAGTTTATACCCACCCTGAAGTCTTACCAACTCCAGGGATTTTCCCATCAGAAATAGTTATGACTGTCGCCCATCTGCTTTTCATACTCTGACCTTGGGCCACTGAATCCCCATCATCAGTTTTCAATCACCCATCACCACCATGCCTATGTTAAACCCATCACATCCAGGATCCTGATCCTCCGTATCAGTGACCCCCTCGTTCAATTGAGGCTTCCTTTTTTGTCTACTTCAACACCTTTTTTTCCAAAAAGGAAGCAATACCTTGGATCGCGCCTCTCCATAAAAAGAAGAATCCTCGGGTGGCATTGTGGGAGACATCATTGTCCACAGATGTCATTGATCCTCTTGAAATTCAACTACAGCACAAGCATTCATGTCAAGATGATATCTTACCTTACAACCATTGCACTTTGATCAAATTTGTCAAAGACCCGTGCCGTTATAAGTGTCTCTGTCAACAATGCTTACACGGGAGGTCCCAGCCAGCATTTATATGCCATACCAAGTTTACGCATATGGATACCACATTCCACCTATTGTCAAAGAAAAAATGCCCTGAGGGTGTCAGCATTCGTCTTCATCAACCAACATATCACTACCATATTAGTGACACAGACAGAATGTTGGGTGTGGAACCTGATTATCTTCTTTATTTTGTATCACAGCGTTGGACCCCTATTATTAATGGGACAACAACACCACCATAATTAAATGCTGCCTAGGGGGTCCAGGGGGTGGTTGCGACTTTATGGACCCCCCCTTGGTGGGGGGTTTTGGGGGCAGCACCCTCGAAGCTAAAAATAGATGTAAAATTTCCTTGTAAAAGTATTGTAATTTCTAGTCAATATAGGCCATTCATTAGGCGGATGATCTAATGGTAGAAGTTAGGTTTAATTTAGGGTTTTTTTCCCTAGAAGGAAACCCCTCGTTTTGAATGAGGGTATTGTATTTCGACTGTGGATTGTATGTGTATTCTTAGAGCGAGAAAAAGATAAGGAGACTGTGAGAGAGAAGAAAGGATATTACAACAGATCTGTTGTAGGTTGCGTCTCTTCATTTTGCTGGATAATAGAAAGGAACGATTGGCTGTTCAGGGTGGACGTAGCCCAAACTGGGTGAACCACGTATATCTGTGTCTCTCTAGTTTTATGTGTTTTGTGTGTTTGTGTTTTCTGCATATTTTATGTGTTGCATTGCTTTGTAATATATAATTTTATAAAAACTGGTATCAGAGCCAAAGGTTTATTTGGCTGATAAACTCGCAAGAAAGAAGGGTTCCTGGTTCGAGTACGTTATGCAGTTAAATTCTCTCTGCGGACATAGACGATCCCTCTAGCCCTAGGGTGGGTCTAGAAACAAAGGGACATGCTAAAGTGTTGCTTCCTAATTATTGAATGAACAAGGGACACGGTAGATCGACCTACCTAGAATCCAACGTTGTCGTTGTTGCTGTAGTAGTGGTGGCCTCTCTCTCCTGCCTCGGCAAGTCACAATCCATTCACCATTACACTTAGATACCTGCACATAGAACAAGAAACAAGAACAACATACAAGTGAACAAAATTTCATTCATAACTATTAACTAGTCAAAGAGGGCTAAACATATTGCATTAAACAAGCATTATAACACAACAGCGGAACCAAACAGTAGTCATGTATATAAATGAATAAAAGGAAGAGTTACAACCAATGCTTTGACATCACAGTCTTCTCAAGTGGGGTTTAGGCGAAGCGGGTCTCAGATGCTCGTCAGGGAATTTGGACGGGACGAAGGCATGGACTCAAGCTCTCTCATAAGACATGGACTCAAGCTTCCTTAACGTAATTCCTTCTTATTCTATCTTCTCTATTAATTCAGCTATAATATGTCTAATTCTCCAAGTTTAGCTAGCTTGTACTAAGAGAGATAGCTTCTTTTATAGAGGAAAAGGAGGAGTTTAGGATCCCTACAAAGGTGGGAGGGAGGCCTATCCTTTAGGGAGTTCCCATAAGAGGTGGAAACCATAAACCTAAAGGAGGTAGTCTATGGTTTATCAGTTCAACCACTTCCAATGACTCATCCTCAAGGTGGTTAGAGTGGAATCTCCGCCTCTATTTTTAAAAAACATTCCATAAACAGCTTGGCGCAGGTGGCAAACTAGGATAGAGCACCAGCTGGCACGAGGCCCGGTGTTAATCTTCCTCTTCGGCGTGAGGGCATAACTGATTACCCGCGCCAAGGCAAAAACAAGGGTTTTTGAGTCTCTAATCAGGGAATTGTCAATAGAAGGAATGTTACTCTCATGTAAAGGGACACAATGATGGTTTTTTCAAGGCATGACACCGCTTATTGTTCATAGAAATGACCCTCCAATGGGTGAGATGGGGATTGCAGGGATAGTGAAAAAATGTTGTGTAACAGATGCCCTCTAAAGCATGAGGTCCGAGGGAGAGGGAGGGGTGAAATGCTTTATGATAACATGTTCGAACCAAACACCGTTGTCGGAAAAACTGCAATATGAATACAACTAATATCTCTGATACATGAACATGTGGTATGGGCGCAACCATCCATAATAGAGTATATATAAAAACTGAGATCCGAGGTATGGACGCAGCCATCCAGCAGTAAGGATCAACAAATAGACTTAGGTATGGTCGCAGCAATCCAATTAGAAGATTCATGAAATAAGTCATGAGACTCCACCAAAATCCGCAACTTGGATTTTATCAGACAAAATCCACGGTCTTGCACTCCATCTCGACCCGAACAAGTACAAATTCAAGCATGCGAATATATGAGTTGAAGTCGAACATGCAAGAAAATCACCTAATTACCATCTAATGATGAAAGTTGTTAACATGCACGAGAGAAATCACCAATCATGACAATGGCTCTCAAGGTACAACTGGTACAATCCAGGGAATGTGAACAGTGATCTAGCACCAAACATCCACAGAATCACTCGATCGAAGGCCAATGATGTGGACCTTGCGTCGAATGTCAAAAACCTGCCATTAAGGCATGCAGGCTCCAAGGTACCAGAATAGAGTCTTTAGATCAAATTCCTGGATAATGAGCTGAAGTCGACATGAAGTGACCCGATCAAAGGTGGGCCATAATGTTTCCCACATCATTGATATGAGACAGAGGAACATGATAGTAGTGAAATAGGACCAACAGAGACTCAGATGGAGGTTGAAAACTGCAAAGGCAAACTTCTCTTGAACATATCAGCACCATGACACTGGATTTGGCAGTATTTGACATCAAAGGATCTGAGGTCATGATGATGTGTCAAAGAGCAGATGAGAGGTCAAAATAGATTACCTAAACCCATAGAGGCCAAAATGACGAAATGAGATGTCCCCAACCCGATACAAATGCAGACAAGTGCCATGTTCAAGAGCGACATACTGCCAACATAACTAAAAATTGGTTCCATTTTCCCCCACCATTTTTGGCGAGTACCCCAACTATTTTTTAAAACAAGCTTGAAGGAGATAGCATATGCTTGCGTTGTAAGTTTTTCCTTCGGAAAAATCTGACCTAGTACATTTTACGAGCCCTAGGAAGGAGGAACTCGAGTAACGTCATGGCGACGAAATCCGATGTCATTAGGGTTTAACGAGTCTGACAAAGGAAGAACTCGACATCTTTTCATGTTAGAGAGTTTGAAAAGAAGCCAGAAAATAAAACTTCATCATGGCCCTTTTTTTAAACAGTCTCTGAGATCTGAAAAGGTAGAAAACAATATCTGAAAGAACCTCTTAGTCGCGATAGGCTAAGGTAGTCCTTTTTCGTAAATAATCTATCCTAGCCCAAAAAAGGGCTAAATGTATACTGAGTACATATCACTTCACAACCATTTAACGAGTTCGAAACAACAAGAGTCTCAGTAATCTTTTCAATTTTAGAGAGTTAGAAAAGAGTTGAAAGATAACTCTAGCAGTGACATTTTTGTGTTTTGACCGAGTCTGAAAAAGTATAAAATGTAATTCGTTACTCCATCACTATGTCTTGAAAACCTATTGCTACATAAGAGACACGTGTAAAACCCATTTTTCGAAAATAATATAATAAAATAATCGAAAACATGTCTTAAAACCTAATTAGGGTTGTAAAAAGTTATAAAATGCCAAAAATGGTAAAAATAATTACTTTTCACTTTTTAGCTCTTGTGGAGCAAATAATTACCCATTTTCTGTGTGATTTTGCAGTGACGATAGCAAACAATCTAGCAGACCAATCTCAAATCCGTTAGTTCCAAGTAAGCGCTGAGATCTCTCTCTTCATTTTGAGTCATTTCTTACTACCTACAACTTCCAATTTTGAATTCTAGGGGAGGAAATATGAAAATTAGGGCACGACGGTTGGCGCGGGTTTCGGGCACGGAGTCATGCCAACCGTCCAATTTTTTACACTAAGACGCACCCATTAGCGCAACTATTTGGGAAACAGTCACGCTAATGGTGCAAACGATTTTTTGTGAAAAATGCAAGTCACAAACCCCAATCATTCAAAAATTCAAGCTTAAAAAATGCTAATACCATTCATATGAATGTGTTTACAGGTAAAAAGTGGCAAAATGGTTATAGAATGGAAAGAACAGGAACACAACGAAGAAGAAGAGCTTGCCATGGAAAATGAGAGATGCATGGAAGCTCTCAGGGACTATGGACTGAAGAAGTTCTTCTTGACACCGTGTCTCTGTGCTCAACCAGAGCTGTTACAATATTTGATCTGCATATGGGATGAGGACCAAGAAAAGTTCATCCTTCGAGATTAGGAACTTAAGATTGATGTTTCTGATGTCTACTTTATCATAGGCTTGTCTCGGAGGGGAGCATCACTGATCCTAACCGGTACCCGACCTTGCATGGAGCGTATGTCCATTGTAATGCACAGAGTATGTCGAGGGGTACGGAAGGGAATAGGGAGTGGGAAAGTTGATATCCAAACTATCCCAGACTTAGCACTAAAAGTAGTGCTACATACCATCACACGAGCTGCGAGATTGTAAGCACTGCACGAAGCAACAAAACACAGTTGCTTCTTGCTGAAGACTGTTTGACATCGATCATCTACAACTAGGCAGAGGCTATGACAATAAACATGAAATTCCAGCTAAAAAAATGCAAGAAAGAAAAATTGAAGCAATTTGGTTATGGGTCTATCCTAGTATCATTCTTCCTGGAACGACTACCAATTTTTCAGCGTCAGGAAGTCATAGTCTCGACACCACCAGTGAGAGAACCACGGATGGCCCGATGGGCAGATCTGATGCCTAAGGTAGGGGGTAGTCAACAAATGTCCTAGAGACCAGAGTTCTTTGATTGGCTCCACCGACAGTTGATCGTTGTGGAGGACTGGCCCTACTCTGGTACAGATTTTACTGGTGATCTGGACCTCCCACTCCCGGAGGGAGAAGATTGGGATGAAGCTTTAGGTAAGACTCATTTTTAATTTTCATGAGTATTATGATTTTTTTTTTTTTTAAACTATGTATGTTTTGACATTAAATCCATGTATTTTCAGATGTCGGCCCAGAGAGACCCACGGGCATGTCTCCGATAGCGAGGTGAATTCCTCATGACTTTGACCCTCATGGTGAGGGAAGTGAGGAATAGGAGCTCGTGCGCAACCTAGAGGGGATCACACATGGAGTCCCGGGTTATGCACAATTTGACGACATTCCTCGCGCCTACCAAAGGCATACCATCGGGGTGCCAAGTCATATTCACCGCTTACTGAGGCGGCATGTATGGGCAGTGACATGTTATCATGAGCATCACGCTGATTAGACACCTAGGATTTATACCTGCATTTTTTGAGAGACATGGGTCTCAAACAGAACAGAGATAAGCAGCCAGATGCACACCTGAATGCAAACACGCGATATATATATATATATATATATATATATATATATATATATATATATATATATATATATATATATATATATATATATCGCGTGTTTGCATTAGTGTGCATCATACATTCAAAAAACATATCTCTGTTCCTGTTACATCCTGAGACCCATGTCTCTCAAAAAATGCAGGTATAAAGCCTAGGTGTCTAATCAGCGTGATGCTCATGATAGCATGTCACTGCCCATACATGCTGCCTCAGTAAGCGGTGAATATATATAATTATTTTCCTATATGGATCTTTTTCCCATGATGATGATTTTACAAATTACGCAAATGTATATCTAATACAATGTTATCCATCGTATCAATTAATGCATTCATCCATCTAGGAATATGTTGATATGTGATAAAATCAAATTTCTTTCCAACAAACGAATACATAAATACAATCTCAAAATGTATGGGTTTCTAACTGAATAATGACCATTGAGTTGCAGAATAACAAGCTATGAATCTATATTTACAAGAAATGCGCGTATGCCAAGATTGATTGCCTCGGTTAATAGTTCAAGGAAAGCACTATATTCAATGACATTGTTTTTAGTTCATCCTAGAAAAATACCTTGTAGTTCTATCAATTCACCAGTAGGATCGTAGATTACCCAGGCTGCCAAAGACAGGTTCCTGGTACTGCGGGAAGCACCATCCGCGAAACTGACATAAGGGGTAATAGACATCTGCACAAATAAGCAGGAAAATGCTCACAAATCACATCAAATCAAAACATGTACAAAAATGAAAAAACACCTATATACAAAAATCATGCATGAATGACTCACGCTTAATAATTTTTGAGATACAACCCATTTCTAGGTTGTTCTTATGGATAACCTTCATAATCAATGAGCTCATAGGCCCCATTATGCAATACACATTTAACAATGTAAGGCCGATGCCACATGGGTTGAAATTTACCTGCCCCCATCTTATCATGAGCTTGGTCGTACAGGAGGATGAGATCTCCTTCAATGAAAGAACGAGGGGAAACTAATTGGTCAAAATGAGCTTTGACCCATTTTTTTGTGCTTCAATTACCAAAGCAGCAAAGCAGCGGGTTTCATCTAAAATTTCGAGATAAACTAGACACTCTTCTTCTGGTGAAGTGCTCGGCAGTAATTCAACAACCAACTTGAGCGAAGGTATTTCACATTCAATCGGAAGAGTAAATTACAGACCATAAACCAAATGAAAAGGGGTGAATCCGGTTGCAATCTTAACTGAAGTTCGGTACACCCAAAGAGCTGAAAATAACATGAAATTCCAATTGGATTTATGGATCCTAATCGTACGTTGAAGCATGGTAACAAGAACTTTTTTCACGGCTTCAACCTGGCCATTGGCTTGAGGATAGTACGACATTGAGCTGTTGTGACGTAGACCCAACTTAGAAGTCAACCCGGCCACCATGTAATGCCGAAAATGGGAACCATGATCGGTGACGATGGCTTGAGGGACACCAAACCTAGCAATGATATGATTGAATATGAATTGAGCAGCTTTCTTACCGTCAGCGGCAAGTGTAGGCATTGTTTCAGCCCATTTGGTGAAGTAGTCCATGGCTATGATAATATAAGCATGCCCCCCGAACGAGTGAGGGTTACACGTCATAAAATCGATGCCCCACTTTGCAAGGGACCAACAGTAATGACAGGATGAAGTGGTACAGGTGGTGCATGCAGCTTGCATTGATAAACCTGGAAATCATGACATTTACGAACTGCGACAATGTATTCTTTGAAGATAGAAGGCCAGAAATAACCAGCACGAAGAATATTTTGTGTAATGGCATAACCAGACATGTGATTGCCATAGGCGTCACTGTGACAATCGTTGAGGACTTTCTCAGCTTCCTCTAGGGTCAAACATTGACAGAGAATGGAATCCACTCCGACACGATAGAGGGTATCCCCGACTATACGATAAGGTTGCGACTGATGACAAATGCATCAACATGCATCCTTCGTCAACTCAGATCTAAAAGTAGAAGTTTGGAGATAAACGATGATATCATCGTACCACAGTTCGAGGGCGCTAATCAAGAAAAGCATGTCGTCTGGAATATATTCCTCAAGACGAGACGGAGGAGAGTCTGAAGGCAGGGAACAAATAAAATTAGCAAATACTAATGACTTCTTCGACTTGGCAGCAGTAAATTCCAAATCGAAATCTTGGAGGAGGAAAATCCACTTTGATTATTTCCCCCCCAGCAATTGTCGAGATAATATATAGGTCATGGGGTTGCAATCGGAAATCACAATCACTATACGCAAAAGAATATAATGACGAAAACGATGAATGGCTTGAACCGCAGCTAATGGTAACTTCTCAACATGTGCATAACGCGTCTTAGGGTCGAGAAGGTTACGAGACAAGTAATAAATAATATGCTCATTATTGTCATCATCGTCTTGTACCAGAACCATGGCAATAATACTGAAAGCGGTGGCTAAATAAAGGGAAAAATCACAATGATAGTTAGGAGGACGCAATAGAGGAGCATTGACAAGCAATGTTTTTAGGGTCTCAAAATAATTTTGAGCAGTCTCATCCCAACAGAATGGGACGCCCTGCTTTAATAATCGTGTGTATCCTCTAGCCACTTCGGCATAGTTAGGTATACAACGACGTAGAAAAATAGCCTTACCTTGCAAACTCTGCAACTGATGTAATAAGGAGGGAGACGGGAGATTCATAATAGCCTCAACCTTAAGACGATCGAGGAAAATTCCATCTTTGGATACGATAAATCCTAAGAGTCTACTAGAATCAACGCAGAAGATGCACTTGTGTAGATTAAATCGAATATTGTAACGTCGACAACGAAGAAAAATCTGACAAAGATGGTCAGGATGGTCCATGCGCTTAGCTGAATGAGTGAGAATGTCATCCAGATAAGGCTAAACGATGTGTTGAATATCGTGAAAAGAATACGACATCGCTCGCTGAAATGTAGCCCCAGCATTATTTAAACCAAAAGGGAGCTTCTTATATGCAAAAGTACCCCAAGTACAGATAAAGGCAATCTTATGTTGATCATTCAGGAGAATGTTAATCAAATTGTAACTAGAAAAATCGTCCATTAAGGAAAATATCTCACTCCTAGCACAGTCATCAATGATCTGATCAATAAAGGGAGTGGGATAATTATCCTTAGGACAAGCTCGATTAATATCACGATAATCAACACGAACATGAATAGTTCCATGTTTCCTATCTACAGGAACAATATTAGAGACCCATTCTGTCAAAGGAATCAGATAAATAAAACCATCTCGAAGAAGTCTTTCAACTTCAACCTTAATGGTGGTAGCTTTTCTAGGGTGCATCGGACGAAGACGATGGCGAACAGGTTTCGAGCCGGGATAAGTAGGAATTTCATGCACCACTATACTAGGATCAATGCCAGGCATTTCCTCGTAGGACCATGAAAATACATCACGAAACTCACTAAAAAGGCTAGTATAAACTTGGACTTCATCAGAAGAACAAGTAACCCCAATATGGATGTTCTCGAAAATTCCTGGTTTAACAAAAATGTCAATAGGCATTGTCTGTGTAATATTACTCAAGTTACCTTCCGTAAAGACGTCATGTGTCAAAACATGAAATTGAAGCGGAGGAGAAGGAACCTGAGTTACAAAAATTTCGATACAAGTAGACATGGCCCCGAGGCCAGGCATAAATGAGGAACGATGATGACCATCATCCCACGGCAGATCCTCAAGAGACATGGTTTCCACGATGGCCTCATCGGAAGGAAACATGTCTTTCAATGGATCAAGTGAATCTAAATCACCAAGCCAGGGGGATTGAGAGTAAATGTCAAGAGACATGCTCAAAGGAGCACATTTAGAGGATGGAGGTTCTGAAGCAGCAATGAGTTTGCAATAATCAATCTCAATCGGACTCAAAGGCATCGAATCTCAAAAGGAATCAATCTGTCCTGGCGAAGGAATAATCCATGGGCCATCATACCGAGAAATCATATGAATCTTAACAGTATTCGAAGGAGGAAGAGGAAAAATACCCATGAGGATAGGATGTTTTAAAAGATCTGGCACTACACTCTTGTAGGAAGTGGGAATCTTATCCACATACAGAACGTTGTTCTCGGAAGAAGAGGTGAAGAAAGACAATTGATCAACAATAACAATCTTTCCTTCATGTGGAAATTTCAAAACACGAAAGAGAGTGGACGAAACACACAACATGGCATGAGTCCAATTGTGACCGAGGAGAAGATTATAATTGAGCTTAGCGTCAACGACTTCGACCTCGACATTGACTGTCTTCCCTTTCAAAGTAATCGGTAAACTAGCGAGAACACCTAAAGGTTTTGGTTCTCTTTCATCAAATGCTTCTAGGGCATTCGGTGATGAATTCAAGGTTGGAGAACAAATATATTTTCAACACAAAGATGACATGAAACAGGTTGATGCACCTTCGTCCACAACTTCTCAATGGATGTCGAGACCATTAATAACAATTTGAATAATGAGTGCAATATGATGCGGAAGTCATGGAACGAAATTCTCTAGATCGAAAGAAAGAAGGCTAGTATCGGCAGGATCAATCCCACCAATTGCAAATAAGAAAGCTCTTCACTGTAATGGACAGCTCTGAAGTACTTCTAACGTGGACATCATGGATGGCCCTAATCCAAATCCTCAACAATATTATAATGGTGAGCGGAACGGGCATTGGGATTATAATAAGACTTACGGATGACACCTTTGGAAGGTGGTCGCACAATGGATTCAACGTTGGGCCTTTCAATTTCAAAAGGACTAGTAACAGGCAGAGGAGGAGGACCATCAGCAATCTCCTTCCCCATGGCTTGACGAGAATCGGCATAATCTTTTGATCGAGTAGCAATAGAAACGGTGGCAGAACCGTTCATCATTGTTGCACTGAAAATTGTCATCCTGACATTCTGCTATATTTATGAGCTCATTATCACTCATACTTCCTCCTTTGCAAGTCTAACATATCAGTTCTTCATATCAAGCCTTGAAAATAAGAGAAAAGTTTTTAAAAAATCTCCTTAACTCTGGTATCGCACTTTCTCTTCATCTTTCCTGCGGTCCCGCACCTAATGTTCATGACTCCTGCATACTTGAATGCACTTTCTCTATGTTATGGGTGCGTACCCCTGTAAAAGATTAAAAAGGCGCAAGTAAACTCAAAAAGCTCACTTTCAGTAAATTCTAGAAGCCTCTAGAAAGAATCTTGCTGTCAAGTGCAACTCGCCTTGCGTTCATATCCCTTATTTTAAGCGAGCTAACCTTTTGATGTGAGGAGTTCTTGATGTGAGGAGTTTATCCCTTTGAAGGAGGATTCTCTCCCTTCATACTTGGAATAGAAAACCTTCTCTTTTCCACTATAAAAAGAGGCATTGGGTAGTCTCAAAGGGAGTTCAAGCTTTTAGAATATTTGAAGTTAAGTGTCAAAGTGATCTGTAATTTATCAATTTGAGATTTGTGAGGAGATCACATGTACCTCTGGAATCACTTAGAAGAGCAAGGCTCGTCGCAGTAGAGTAGATTCGTCGCACCCTAGAAGTGTATGCTGTTCAACATCAAGGCTATGGTTGTAAGGTTTTATTTCATTCAAAGTTAATACAAATGAATTCATTTTTCTCAATAAGCTGTTAATTAACTGTTTATTTCATGGATTCCTTGATCACCATGATAGGCATGATTTATAATATTTACTATAAAGGTGCTATTTAATGTTTTCTTGTTTGTGACTGCAGGTTTATGAAGATAACTCCTTCAAGTGATCGAGGGACAACTACTTCGAACAAGGATTGGATCTACGGTAAGACCTTAACACCTTTATAGTATTCTTTTGTAAATCACATATGTCTAGAGAAAGATAGGTTTATTTGGCTGTTTGTTGCTAGATTACTTTTTGGTACTAGGGAGATCGATCTTGTCCGCAAGATTGATTTATCTAGTCAACAAATTGGCGACTCCACTGGGGAAGGATTCTTGTTTTTTTTTGTTTTCCTTTATTTTGATTTGAGAAAAAGATTTTTCTGGTTTTTAATTGATGGATATCTACCTGGGTAGCTTAGGTTTACTTCGCTTTTGAAAATTTTGAAATCTTTTATGTTTTTCTTGAACTTTTTTGGGGACCGCACCTGTTACTTCTGGGAGCCTGCGGAACCAATTAAAATTTTTGAAAAACTCCAGATTTATTTTTCCAGTTTATCTTTAATTTGATTTAGAGTTTCTAGTATCTGCCCAGATTGGTATTGTTTCTGTCAAAATCCTCTTGTAAGTGAGTTCCAACAGTATTTGTGTTTTTGATGATTTTCTAGAAGTTTTGCATATTTGGATTGCTTTTCACTTGGTCTCTGTAGTGACTCAAAGATTGGAAGCTTGAAATACCTCAGATCACATTGGTCTTTTTTTCTTCTTGATGAGTCTGACTTGGTTTTGAAATCCATCCTTTCTTGAGAAATAGATCTAGTTGTTTCTTTACAAATCTTTGAAAAAATTTTGTTATAAGTTTTGAATTTCATTTTTTTAAAAGGAAACATATCTGGATGTTTTTTGATTTGTTTGTTATTCTGGACAAATAAATCCTTAGTTTACTGAACAACTAAGTAAAACATTCTAAAAAAAAATCAAAGCTTTTATTCAATTATAGTTTGTAGATCTCAAAATTAGTTTTTGTAGTTTTGAGTGCTTTTTAAAATTTGTAGATCTCTTTTGAAGGAAAATTGTTTTTGTAGTTTTGAATCTTGAAACTGAAAGGGATTTATTGTGAGCATTGATTATTTGTCTCGTTTTGAGTTCTTATTGAAAAGACAAAAATATTTTCTTCCATTTATTCTTCATGTTTAAAGAAAGAATTGTCTCTTAAAAGAATTTCATTCTCGAACTCTTTCTTTAGCTAGAATTTCATTGAAAGAAAAACGAATTGATTATCATTTTTAGGTGCATTTTTAGTGTTTTTGGAAGTCGAGACTTCACACCATCAAATTTTCATTTCCATACCTATTGACTTAAAGAAAAACCCATAAAAACAACGCTTAATTAAAATTCATCTAGTAATCTTTTTATTTATAGGGCTCTTATCACCAATATAGCTTAGGATAGTATCTTGGAGTAGGGAGTAATTAACTCTTCAAGATAGTAAAAAAAAAAAGTAGATAAATATTGCGGTAGGAAATAAATCCAATTGTAATTGGTACAATCTGGGAAGCTTCTATTAAAGGATTTAATCACGAGATCATATCCAAACCTTTGAGACAATCAATTATGTTTCATTGGGAAAGATAGAAGATCTGTGCACATTACAAACGGTAAACCTCAGATCAACCATTTTCGAGGAGCCTAGGGTCACTTGTTGGTAAACCTCGGATTAACCATGTCGAGGAGCCTTCAAGGGGATTGAGCTTTGTTACTCTGGCCTTGCGTGTGGAATCAGATCGTAGACTGTTCCCCTAGTTGTATTTGTTACTGTTGGTAACCTTAGTGTCCATAAGCTTAAGATTATTTCTTAAGGTGACGGTGAAGGAAAGATCTCACTGTACCTGGAGCAGACGTCGACTAGACTCACTTGGACTCTCTTGGGGATTCTCTTCACACGAAATGGTTTTGTGAAGAAACTTGTGCCAGTCTGTTTCATTAAGCAGGTCGTCAAGGTAACTGTTCCAACCACCCTTTCTGTATTAAATTTCTACTAAGTTGGATTTAATCACCAACTAGTGTTTTTAGTATGGGAAGTTACTATTAGTGTGTGGTTTGAACTCTTAGATTTTTAGGCGTGTGATTCAGCTGTTTGTTTCTTTAGAGACTTTAGGTGTTTTTATTGAGATTTTCTTTTTTTGTGTGTGATTGGTTAATATTTAATCATGGCAGAATTACCGAGACAGTCCCGAAGACTTCAGGGGAAGCCCCCTGAATATACACCAAGTTAGCTTGAAGGGCTACGTGCTCTAGTATCATCTAGTAGCGGTAGAATTAGATCAACAGAAATTGGAAGTTCATCTATAGTTGTCCATCCTAATCATCAAATACCCACCACATAACACATTCAAGAACTGATTTTAGTTTCCAAAGTTACTGGTAGTATTTCTCCTTCCAGTGAACTCGATGACGAACCTGAAATTTTTGAGCCTGAAACTGAACATTTTGTTTTGGAAACATCCTCAAGGTTTATTACACCAACTTCTAGTGATCCTGGTTCACCTAGGGTAAGAAATATTGTTATTGAAGATCTTCCATCTGGCCTCATTTCTATTGAAGAACTTGCTAGTCCAGATGAAGAGATATCTCTTCCCGAATCCCCTCAGTATTTAAATCTTAAGGAGCGTGAATCCATTTTCTACAACCCCATTCGGAGTAACACTTGGTATCTATCTTTGACGAACTTTTTAGAAAACCCGGGTCTTGCTTTTTCTCCACCTCGAATTCCATTTCATCCTACACCCAGAGGTTACTATCCTTCATCTATCATGGCAGGAGAGTCATCTATGTTTTCCCAAACACCGAAAGCATTTTTACACGGTGGTCCTTCTGTTCCTTCGGGGTATCAGGCTCTTTCTGGTACTTTCTTAGGAGCAGCTCCTCGACTGATTGAACAAGTATTATCATCTGGTCATAATGGAATTAAAACTGAAATGTCGAACACAGAGCAAATATTTATGATGTCTGGTAATATTCTGAATCCTCAACCTCAAGGTAGTTAGTTACCGCCTAAGGGACAATTTCAGGGAAATCAGTTACCGCCTGGGGGGCAACCTCAGGGTAGTCAATTACCGCCTGGGGGGAAACCTCAAGGAAGTAGGTTACCACCTGGGGGGCAACCTCAAGGTAATTTTTTCCCAGGAAAAATAGTGGCACAATATTATTTTGGAGAACAACCTCAAGGACAGTACATACCTCAAGGTTATCAACCTTCAGGTCATTACATACCCCAAGGTCAACCCCAAACTCAGTATGTTCCTCAAGGTCCTTATCAACCCCAGATTCAGTACGCGCCTCAGGGTTATCAACCTCAAGGTCAGTACCCAACTCAAGGTTTCCAACCACCTTCTGGTCAATCATTTGTACAAGGAACTGGAAATTTACCACTCAATTATCAACCCTACGTTCAACCAGGCTATGGTCCTTACATTCAACCTTCTATGGGACAATACCCCGGAATAAACATGGTGTGGGATCCATCCAAAATTCAACAGACTATGCAACCTAACGTGTAGTTATCTACCCAACCTGGACAGCCTTTGGTTTCTGGTCCAACCCAGCAACTTGTCCAGCTTACTATTCAAAACCATGCACCTGGTTCTGTTCAGCAGTCTGGGCCTAGTACACCTCAGACTCCACCTCAAACTGCTGCAACTACTGCAACATTTTTTCAACCTATAACACCTATCTCTAGAGTATCTGTAGGTCTGGTTTCTTCTATCCCTACATCCATGCAAATCCCTCAAGTCTATGTACCCCAGTGAGGACCTATAGTTCAGAATTCGGTCCAGATACCTGCGGGACAAGCTGGGACAAGTACGATTGTCACAATTCAACCGCAATTCACGTATCAACCGTACCAGGGATAGTATCAATTCGGTCTCATTTCACAAAACCCAATTTATCAGTATCAACTGTACCCTAGCTATAATTATCAACAACCTCAACAACCATCGTTTGGTCCAATTAATCCGGGTTTCCCAGGGGGTTACACCATTCCTAACGCAAATTCGATTCCCAATTATGTTGGGTATCCTCCTCCTAGAACTTCTCTAGTTACTCAAGGTTTTCGCGACCCTAACCATCAGTTACCATTTATTACAACTTTGGATTTACCTGATTTGACATGCCTTACGAATGATCCAATTTTCTATCATCCGTATTGGCAGCCAATGCCACATAATTTGCCTAGTGATATACCGAAATTCAAGGGTAAGTCAGGAGAGGATCCATCAAATCACATTATGACTTATCACCTCTAGTTTGTGTCTAATTCGATAATTGATGATTCAATTCGCTTACGTATTTTTCAAAGAACTCTTACTGGTCTTGCCACCAAATGGTACATTGAGTTACCACAAGGCTCTTTTAATAATTTCAGTCAATTAGCAACTGCTTTCTTAACTCATTTTCAGTTGCCTGTCAGATACGACAGTGGCACGAAACTATTGACTTCGCTAAAGCAATCCACGTCCACATATATTTCTGATCATATTCACGAATGGCGACGTAGAAGGCATTTGGTGAAAGTTTACATTCCGGATCAAATTTTGGCGGAATGGTTTGTTAAATCATTATTACCCAAAATCACTGAAGATGTAGCTAAGGCCAGAGTTGTTACCGAGGAGAAATTCATTGCTCAAGCTCCGTACCTTGACCTCATCTATACGTAGTCAGGTACTTTACATGAAAAAATCCCCGATCTTCCAAAACAAGGTCAAATAATTGCAGCTCCTTTAGGGTCTCATGCTGTTGATGGTATGATTGGTACAGTTAATACTAAAAGCAAGAGGAAATCTTCAAAGAATTCTTCTCCTATTATAAATTTACTTGATTCCCTGAAAGGAGAATCTTCCCCTGAAATTTCTACTGACATTCATGTCGTAGAGACATCTACGTCCAAATCTAAATCTGGCGGTAAAAAGAAAGGGAAGAATAAAAACAAAATGAATTCAAAATATAAAACTGATTAAAATGAATCTAATGACGAAAAACGCAAGCCTCGCTATCCTTGTTTCATTTGCGACGAGGATCATTTTACTAAAGAATGCCTGCATCGAGCAGAGGTTTCGAAATTCGTTAAAGGTTCACAACAACCTGTTGTCTTGAAGGATCCTTTTCCCACTCAAGATAGTAAGATGGTTGGTTCTACCTTGAATGCCTCAGAAGAACTTATTCTGATGATGTCTCATGTTAGGATTACGACGCAATCACAAGATTATGGTATTAAGAATCTTATTGATGGTAAAGAAGCAGAATCTTCTAGTGCAAACACATCAACTACACCTCCTCCTGTTTCTGGTCCGCTACAGATCGAGAAACCCAATCCAGACTTAGTAATCAAACTGCCTGCTAAAGGTGTTCTTCGTAAATCAGCTTTCAATCCACATGCGAGAGCTGCTTAGAATTACAACATTGTTGAGGACTTAGCTATTTCCCCTTCAGTAGTGTCAGCTTTGGAAGTGCTGCAATCGTGCCCAGCATAGCGTAAATTACTTTTGTCTGCCATAGGAGTTGTCCATATTCAAGACTTGAACCTAATAATCTTCAATTTATAGAATATTACACCTTGCCTACCTCATCAAATGGCTTTCCAGATTCAAGTATTAGTCAAAAACAAACCAATCTTTCAGACTGTGATTGATGAGGGAGCTTCAACGTGTATTATGTCAATTCAGTGTTGGAAATCGCTTGGTTCTCCTACACTCAATCAGTCTCCGACTATTTTAAAGGCTTTTGATGGCCGAGGTTTCCATCCTTTCAGTATTTTGCAGGATTTACCTATAGGGGTAGAAAACAAAACCATAAATCTAGATGTGGAAGTGGTTGATGCCCCTCTAGATTACAACCTTCTTCTAGGTCGTAGTTGGTCTTATGCTATGACTGTTGTTGTTTCTTCGTTCTTTCAGCTTATCAAGTTTCCACATCAAGGAAAGATCATTACAATAGATCAGTTAACTTATTTCTCCTCCGATCCAGTCTCTACAGAAACAATCCAACACGTCGGTAAAACGGCTATCCCTTACAAGGATGTTGGAGTAGGTTTGATTAAAGATTCTGGTTTAATAGGAACTTTTTCCTTTCCTCCTCCTAACGTATCGCCTTCTATTGCAACTATTCATATGATTTCATCGAATACTATTACGTTTGATGATCCTTGGATTGTACCTTCTGACTCTAAGTTAGATTCATTTGATGGCGCGGTGCCTTTAAGTCCATTTGAAATTGCATATCAGGCTGTACAGTTGCTTTCCAATCCTTCTTCAACCGAAACTGATTCAATGAATGGGATCCATGAAGAATCGCTTTCTATATCTACCTCAGTCATAACGACATTTCCCAATCTTGTTCATACTGATGAACAGATTCATGAACTTTTGTCTGTTGACGATTTACCATGGGAAGATCTACATCACCGATCTTTGTTTTTACCTAAGCTGGATCATTTTGAAAATGATTTCGCTTCTATTTTCACTGCTGAATATGTCAAAGAACTGCAGAATCCATTGCAAAATCTTGATTTTGAGTTAAATTTGGAAAATATCTCTCGAATGATTCCAATCGACATTTCAATTAAGCCAGGAATAATTGAAAATGTTCATATAGGTGCTTGTTGTACGGACGATGAACTCCAAACTTATAAAGCCCTATTTCAAGAATTTCATGATTTGTTTGCCTGGTCATATGAAGAAATGCCAAGGATCGATCCATTAATTGTTGTACATGAAATCAAGACTTACCTAGATGCCAAACCTATCCGTCAACATTTACGTCAGATACATCCGAGAAAAGCTGCTGCTATCAAAGCCAAAGTTGAGAAATTACTTCGTGCAGGTTTCATTTATCCAATTCCTTTAACGGATTGGGTATCAAATATTGTTCCTATTAATAAAAAACAAGGAACGATAAGATTATGTATCGATTATAGGGATATTAATCGAGCTTATCCTAAAGACAATTATCCAACCCCCTATATCGATCAAATTATCGATGATTGTGCCGGCAATGAAATGTTTTCCTTTATGGATGGTTTTTCTGGTTACAATCAAATAAACATACTCCCTGCTGATTAGCCTAAAACAGCTTTCATTGTCCGTGGGGAACATTTTCTTATTGCAAACTACCCTTTGGATTGAAGAACGCTGGGGCAACTTTTCAGAGGGCTATGTCTTATGCATTTCATGACATTAAGCACATTGTGAAACCTTATCTCGATGATTTAACTGCTCATTTATCACATAGGGCCAACCATCTCACTCATTTACGAGCAATCTTTATGAGATGTAGGCATTATAGAATTAGACTGAATCCACAGAAATGTGTTTTCTGTGTAGAATCAGGTCGCTTACTGGGATTTATTGTTTCGAAGGCAGGCATTTGCACTGATCCGTCAAAGGTTGAAGCTATTTTCAATCTACCTCCTCCTTCAACTCTACGCCAACTCCAAAGTTTGCAGGCGAAAGTAAACTTCTTACATCGGTTTATTTCTAACTACGCCGAGTTAACAAAGGGTTTTACCAGGTTGTTAAAATAGAACGTTCCATTCTTTTGGGATTATATCGCTAATCAATCTTTTGATGCACTCAAACACACATTGACCCATGCATCGTTACTGCATCCTCCCAATTACAACCAGGACTATTTTTTGTACCTCGTCGCTTCTCATTCTACCATTGGGATGGTTTTAGTTCAGGAAGATGAATTCAAAAATGAACATGTGATTTACTATCTTAGTCGAAATCTGAATCTGACTGAGATCAAATACACACATGTGGAGAAATTGGCCTTGGCAGCTGTTCAAGTTGTCCAAAGATTTCGACACTACATCTTATTACGCAAAACCACAGTAATTTCTGACTGTAACCCTATGATTTACATTTTGGCCAAACAATTGCTAAGGGGCAAGTATTCCAAATGGATAGTTATCCTGCAGGAATTTGACTTGGAATTTGAAAAATCCAAGGCAAAGAAATCTTTGGTTTTTTCCGAACTGATGTGTGATTTTCCCTCAACTGATACTGAAACTGTGGTGGAGCAGCCCATTGTGTACGAATCCTTGTTTCTTATCAATACACTTGATCCTTGGTATGGGGATATTATTTTTTATCTCCAAACCCAATCTTTTCGGCCTGAAATTTCACGATCTCAATGACGGAAAATACGTTTCCAATCCCAACAATACAATATTATTGGTGATACACTCTATCATCGTGGAGCGGATTCTGTTTTTCGACGCTGTCTTACTCATGAAGAAGCTGAGAAGGTTATAAATGACTACCATTCTGGAGCATGTGGCGGTCATATTCCTGGGTATGCCACAACCCAAAAGATATTGTGCGCTGGTTATTTCTGGCCGTCGTTATTCAAAGATTGTATCTATGCAGTCCGGAAATGCCACAATTGTCAAGTCTTTGATCGTAAAATGCATGCACCACCCGCTCCTCTTCACCCTATAATTGCTGTCGGTCCTTTCGTAAAGTGGGGTATTGACTTTATTACATGTAACCCTCACTCAGCCAGGGGGCATGCGTATATTATCTTAGGAGTAGATTATTTTACTAAGTGGGTTGAGGCGATGCCTAAATTTTCGGAAAACGGCAAGACTGCTGCAACTTTCATGTTCAATCATATAATTGCTAGATTCGGTGTTCCTCAAGCCATTATTACAGATCATGGAAGTCATTTTCGAAATATCATGATGACTAAACTGAAAAATCAACTTGGCCTACGCCACGATAGTTATACTCCATATTATCCGCAAGCTAATGGTCTCGTTGAAGCTATCAATAAAGTTTTAGTCACTATGATTAAACGAATTATTGGTATTCATAAGTCGAATTGGAATTCCATGTTATTTTCAGAACTTTGGGCATATCGGACCTCAGTAAAAACATCAACTGGTTTCACTCCCTTTCAACTGGTTTACGGTTTGGAAGTTGTGTTGTCTATTGAATGCGAAATTCTGTCATTGAAATTAGCCATAGAATTACTCCCAGCTACGTCTAAAGAGGATAAATTTTTTTTTTTACTTGGCTCAGCTAGATGAGAATCGACGAAATGTTGCATTAGCAAACGAGGCTCATGTCAAACGAATAAAGGCTCAGTATGATAGAAATTTTACCCCTTGTAATTTTTCAGAAGGAGACCTAGTCTTAGTGTACGATCAAGCCAATGATAAGCTAAGGGCTGGAAAATTTGTGCCCATGTGGCATGATCCTTTCATTTTTAATTGGAAGCTAGCAAAAGGGGCCTATGAGCTAATAGATTTCAATGGTGTCCCTTTAGATAAATCTAGAAAAGGACTTTATCTGAAGAGATATTAAGCTTAATTTTGGTGTGGATATTTTTTTTTTTGATTAGATTAGATTTCTTTACTGCCGGTGTGTCTTAGATTAGAAAAGTGTGCCTAGTTTAGAGTGTATTTTTATCACTACTCCTGCTTATCTGAGTTTTACTCTTGATATTACAGATGTCAACGTCTCTTCAAACCTACTTTGGTTTTGCTGATGGTGCTTGTTGTAGTACACGGAACATTTCTTTCGCAGCTTGGGTTATCTACTCACCCTCTGACGAGTTAGTATCCATGCATGGGGTAAGCCTCGGTCAAACAAAAAATAACATTGCAGAGTATAGTGTAGTGATTGAGTTATTATCTGAATCCATATCGTTTGGAATTCAGAGTTTGATTATTAGGTTGGATTTTGAACTTTTTGTATTACAGCTTAACATGGTTTATGCCATTATAAATCCAATGTTATTAAAGTTATTTTTAAGAGTTCGTCTCTTGGAACGTGAATTTGATTACATTGAATATCAACATATTCCAAGACATTTAAATACATTAGCAGATGCAGTTTCTTCTAATATGATAAATCGACATTTGCAATAATAAAAACAGTAAATTAAACAACATTCAATAACATGTACACAGATAGCCAGTAATAGTGATATATCATAGCATAGAAGTTTGTTTCAAAAATATACATCTTCTTCGATCATAGGTTGAAAACACATTATGATCGGAAAAAATGATATACAAAAGATCAAAAATATGAGTCTACAATACGATCATCCTATCACTGATGATGATCACGATAAGAGACCACTACCCGGGCCACCCTACATAGGAACCTCCTAAAAGGTCATGGGACACCAATCACATATGTCTGTAATCTGAGCGGGATATCATCTATGTCGGTCTCTGGAATGTCTAGAGTCAAGTGCTCTAGGTGATGCTCTAAATCAAACAGGATATCTGCTGATTAACCCTCTAGCGCTGGTGTTGCGGCAGATGGATGCCTCCTCTCATAAGGCTGGAGATGGGCTGGTCATCGTAGGCCCACATCTGCATTTTAAAACTTTTGATTATTAGTTTTGAGATGATTAAAATACAAAAAAAAATTAGAACTTAGAAATTGTTGAAAATGATGTTTACCTGATTCATCCCACTGTTCCCTATTGGGAGAGCCATCTCTCGGTCACTGCGGAAACCTATCCCGGCATATGGAAAGTCCTCTATGACAAAAATTTCGCATTCCAGCCAACCAAAATATGTAGAAAGAAATCAAACAATCTCGACACCCTCAGCAGCATGACGGGCCATCAATGCAACCCAACGAACCATCCTAGGTTCTCGAGGTCGACCAGCATTAACAGGAATGTTCTGCGAAGCTAACATGGGGATCCTCTCTAGAGCAAAGGTGACTACAATGGATCCATATCCAAATTTGTTTAGCTTTTTGTTCTTTTCTCTGGTTAGTTTGCCTTTTACAGTGGCCAACACAGCTTCACACCAGTTGAAAATGGTGCCTCGAAAACAATCTATAACAATGCTCATTTGGGAACTAGTAGCCACATGCAACGCTGCGCTCCCACATAGTCTGGTGACAGTAAATGCAATAACTTTAAGCTCAGCACAGATGATATTTTTTATGCCAATCCGTTTGTCCCGAGGGTCTACCTGATCATTACAGAACTCTAGTCGAAGACTAGCGACAGACTGGCCACCTGGCCTAGTCCCAAACAGAGAAATTTTTTCGCCCCTCTTGGACAAACCAGTCAAAAAATAGATATCCTCTAGCTCAATTTCAAGCCAGTGGCCACCAATAATGAAACACTGGTCCTATACATTCCATCTGTCCACCAACCACGTCAAGAGGTCTACCTGTGCCCTCATGCCCTGAATGGCCCAGAATTTATACAAACCGCATGCTCTTAATGCCTGCATTGTAGGAAAATGGAGCATTGCGGCATCATCTACGTCTTCATGCTCACGTTCTCTCCAAATTAACATCTTGTATATCCTACAATGCATAAAAAAGATATATTAGAACAGTCTAGTTTAAAAAAATTTGGGCGGAATTAAAGAAATTTAAGTTTGAAATTTAATTGCGTGGGGTCCGCACTCTGTTCCCATACACAGTGAGTAGGAACGCATGGGTACTGTGAGACAGGTGCAGACCCAAGACGCTTTTCTATGTAGAAAAAATTCGGGGTCCGCAAGGCCCGCGTGTTGCACCTGCGGACCCCCGCTGGCGATTTTTTGAACATATTTTTCCCTTAAAAATGAAATCTAAAGCCTAAAAATGAAATGTAAACAAATGAAATACAATATAAGGAGGTCGTGGATTACCTGGAGCTGACAGTTCTCGATTTCGCTGGATGGATTTTCCAGAATCTTCACAGGAACTTTTTTACCCAAAAGCTCTTACTTTTCACTCTGAAGTCAAATGGTAAAAATGAAGTTAGAAAAGTCCTTTTTATAAGTTTTTTCGAATAAATGAATTTTTAATTTGTTTATTTTTCACTTTAAAAAGGTTATTTTTGAAAACATTTTTATTTATCTTAAACAAGTATGTGTAATATTTCGAGTTTTTGTGCAGAAATTGGATTTTTCGGGAAAATTGATTGTTTTTCAACAAAGAGCATACTTTTATCACTTTTTCAGACTCTTTCAAAAATTTATGAAAAAGCGAAAACTTGGAGTCTCTTTTAAGCTCTTTTTAGACTCTTGAAAATTGAAAATATTGCCGAGCACTTGATTATTCAAACTCGTTAAAATAAATGAATGATCATCCTTTCAGCATAAGTTTACCCCTTTTACGGACTGAAATGGACTATTTATGAAAAATGTATACGTTGACTAATTACGGTCAATAGAGTTCTCTCCCGCATCATTTTATCCTTTTTCGGGCTCGAGAGACTAAATTTATGAAAAAGTACCCCCATGGAGTCTTCTTAAGTTTTTTCTTCTGACTCCCTGAAAATTGAAAAAACACCGAGTTTCTCCTATACTGGATTCGTTAAAATTTAAAAGTAAAGGACCTGTTCAATTTCAAAACAGGGATGAACCACTCCTTCTTAGGGTTCAAATCTTAAACTAAGTTGGACTCATTCGAAGGATGAGCTTATAAACAAGCAAATGTTATCCTCCTCAAGCTTGTCAAAAATAAAAAGGTACTTGCCAGAAATGGTGGGGGAAAAGAGATAAATGAACCTGTTTGTTGTATTTTGATTATTCAAAAAGCCAATAACCACTCTTGAACACGACACTTTTTGTTCACCTGGGTTGGGAAATCCTTTGCCTAACAGTTAATCAAACCATTTTGAAAGTCTTCAGCCAGTTTCTGGGTATTAGCTTTGGGTCAATTGTCACTAAGCCATCTGCAGTGTCGTTATGTGTTCAAGAGGACAGTTCAAACAAACCATTCATCTACAAAATATTTGTCATCCATTTTGACCATCCCTGAGTCAGTCCTTGCCAATATATTTCTTCAAAACTTGATCTATGATTTCGTGTTGTGGGCTTGCCTACGACGGATCACTTCCTATCGACGACAGCACATTATCTAGGAAGTTGATCTAGAAATCGTCAGTACCTTGAAATCTGCATGCCTCAATGGCAGGTTTCTCGCCTTTGATGACAGGTTGCATCATTGACCTTTGATCGAAAGACTCTGTGACATGTTCGACTTCAGTTCATTCATTCACATTTCATGGATTGTACTGAGTACTTTGAGAGCCATTGACATTACTGGTGGTTACTCTCACACTTTTTAACAGTTTACCTCATTGACTGGTAATCAAGTGGTTTCTACCATGTTTGACTTCGACACATTCATTCACATGGATAGAATCGTACTAGTTCGAGAAGCAGAAATCAAGACCCTGATCTATTTTCGACCATCTAGGATGCGAGGAATTTTGTTATCATTTATACAGTGGAATATTCATAAATAGATGGCTGTGTACATACTGTGTCTACACATGTCTATACTGTTGATGTATTGAAAATCATTCCTGTATCAGAATAGTTTAATTTAGTTTCTAGTTAGTTTTGATCTAAGTATGGGAATGCCTACCTCAGCGATGATATGTCTACATATATATATTTTTCATTGAATGTTTTTACAGGTTCCAACTAGGGTGTCCACAGGATGATCTTTGAAATGATAAAGTACTGCACTCTTCATATATGACAGACTTCAGCTTCATCTATTCCAGACTTTGACTTTAGGGGGAAATCTGTTGCACTGAAAACTGTCATCCTAACATTCTGCTATATGTATGAGCTCATTATCACTCATACTTCCTCCTTTGCAAGTCTAACATATCAATTCTTCATATCAAGCCTTGAAAATAAAGAATTTTTTTTTAAAAATCTCCTTAACTTTGGTATCGCACTTTCTCTTCATCTTGCCTTAGGTCCCACACCTAATGTTCTTGACTCCTACATACCTGAACGCACTTTCTCTGTGTTATGGGTGCAGACCCCTGTAAAAGATTAAAAAGGCGCAAGTAAACTCAAAAATATCACTTTCAATAAATTCTAGAAGCCTCTAGAAAGAATCTTGCGGTGGCAGAACCGCTCTTTTGAGGTTCATGTATCCCTTACCTTAAGGAGCTAACCCCTTGATGTGTGGAGCTTATCCCTTTGAAGGAGGATTCTATCCCTTCATAGTTGGAACTGAAACCTCCTCTTTTGCACTATAAAAAGAGGCATTGGGTAGCCTCAAGGGGAGTTCAAGCTTTATAATTATTTGAGGTTAAGTGTTGTTGAGATTCAGACTCATTTAATTGAGATTTTGTGAGGAGAGATCACATACCTCTAACTGTCTCAGTCAGAAGAGTTCAAGGCTTGTCAGAGTAGAGGAGATTCCTGCTTCGGACCCCAGGAATGATTTTTCAACATCAAGGCTAGGGTTGTAAGGTTTTCCTTCTTTCAAATTTAATACAAATGAATTCATTTTTCTCAATAAGTTGTTAATTAACTGTTTATTTCATGGATTCCTTGATCACCATGATAGGCATGATTTATAATATTTACTATACAGGTGCTATTTAATGTTTGCTTGTTTGTGAGTGCAGGTTTATGAAGATAACTCCTTCAAGTGATCGAGGGACAACTACTTCGAACAAGAATTGGATCTATGATAAGACCTTAACTCCTTTATAGTATTCTTTTGTAAATCACATATGTGTAGAGAAAGATAGGTTTATTTGGCTATTTGTTGCTAGATTGCTTTTTGGTACCAGGGAGATCGATCTTGTCAGCAAGATTGATTTATCCAGTGAACAATCATGAACACCTGAGAGCCAAATGGGGAAGAGGACTGAGGTTTCTCTGCCATTTGAGTTTGCTAAGATGGGAAAGGTTCTTTACGAACGGTCGGAGTTCCTTGGGTGCCTTTGAGAAATTGTCTCACTTCGGACTATTGAGGACAATCCTTGGTGAAGTGCTCTTCATCACAAATCAAACAAGGGTCCTTCAGTTTACGTTGAGAACCATCGCCAGCACGAGGTTTCTGAGAATCCTGTTTTGGTGTATCGGCTTTGGCCTTACCCTTACCCTTCTTCTTACCTTTAGAAGCAGTATCCGTAGGATTGTCCTGAAGGACATTAACTTCTGCAGGTTTACCAGAATTCGAAGTAGACTGAGAAGCAACATTATTGGAAGAAGTGGACTTTGGCTTCCTAGTGTTTGAAGAAGATGAAGACTTCTGAGAAATCTGAGACACATAACCAATAATACCATTGACAGATGGAGTTGCTGGTGGTTTAGAAGTTCCAGGTCAGGGAGCATTAGGCAAGATATCATATAATGCGCCAGACTGAGAGTACATAATATCAAGGTACTGGGCGTAAGAAATGGCTTTTTCCTCGGTTACACATGCCCCAATAGCTATGTCTTTGGCAATCTGATTGACAAAGGAGGTGGTGAACCAATGAGTTAGAGGCTAATCAGGGATTTCAAATTTGATCATGTGATGACGACGTCGCCACCCATAAATATGATCCGAGATATGAGTAGCTTGGTCCTATTTCAATGAAGTGAGGAGGTGCGTCCCGGTCTCATAACAGACTGGTAACTGGAAATGCATAAGGAACGCCATGGCTAAATAATTGAAATATTGGAAGATGCCATGAGATATCTCAATGTACCACTTTGCAGTGGCACTAGTAAGAGTTCGTTGGAAAAGACGGAGTCTAATAGAATCGTCAACCCAAGAGTTAGAGGAACACCACAAATGGTAAGTCATAACATGTGCTTGGGGGTCTTCACCAGAATTTCCCTCAAATTTATGACAATCACTAGGAATCTTGGTTGGAATCGGAGGCCAATACGGGTTATGAATAATGGGATCGTTCGTTAACTTTGACACATTAGGTAATTCCAACGTAGCAAGAAATGGTAATTGAGTGTTGAAAGTCATCGAAGGTCTTTGATAAGGACCTGCATGTACATTCCACCCATTCTGAGCGAGATTTTTTCCCCATACATTCTATCCTGGAGGATTTAGATCATAGGGATTAGAAGCAGGATAAGTCAGTTGATTCTGGGGTTGAGGACCAGGATATTGAGTTGGAGTAGACCAATGAGGTCCTTGTTGGGTAGAGTATGGAATCTGTTGTGGAATGTAAGCATGGCTCTGAGGTTGATGATATACAAGTTGATTTTAAGGGTGAGGAACCCGGGGTACACTATATACTGGTTGATATCAATCTTGATGGTAGTAAGTGCTTTGCGATTGAGCAGGCGGACCTGGCTGAGCAGGTTGAGCAGGTTGCTAAGCGATTAAACTTGGTTGATTATAAACAAGTAGAACGGGCTATTGAAATGATGGAATTGGCTGAGGATCAGGTTGAATCGGTTGTTGAGGGCCACCGGGTTTGCTTTGTGGGAAAGGTTGGCCCGATGGTTGTGATGGACCAGGTTGTCTCTGATAACCAGGTTGACCCGGAGAAGGACCGCAGGGTTGTCTTGGTTGCACAACATTTAGGCCATATTGAGCATGTGGCTGCTAGTGTGGTGCAACAGGTTGTCCCTATGGTGGGTAGATTTTCCCCCCAGAAGCATAAGATAGTCCTGGTTGATTCGGAGGTTGACTAAAAAGACCGGAGGGTTGTCCATGTTGGGCCAAAGGTTTCCCTTGTAAATGTTTCCCTTGTGGACCGTATGGTTGTCCCTGTGGACCAGAGGTACAGCCCTGCTGAGCGAAAGTTTGTCCCACAGGAGGTTGTCCTTGCAAGCCAGAGGGTTGCACAAGCAAGGTAGGTCTAAAATGAGAAACGATATAAGAAGGATCAGTAGGAGGAAAATAGACCGAATTACCATATTCATCATAATGAAGTGGATATGAATAAAAAATATTACTGACAACATCATAGTGATGAAAAAGAGGATTACCAGGAGCCTGAGGCTGCTGAGAGCCCTGAGTACTCTACTGCTAAACAACCAACATATATTCTTCAAAATTAAGATCACCAGGAATCATAGGGGTAGTGGAAACAACACTAGAAGCAGGTGTGACCTCCGTCGAGGGAGCATAACGTTGATGAATATCCAACATCTTCTCATCAAACACATAGGTAGAAACCATAGGCATGGTAGAGGTAAACGGGATTTCCATGGCACGGGTTTGTGAGCTACCTTGGCCAAGATTAACAGGCCACGTAGGATTGAGAAAAATAGATCTGCGGGTGTGAAAAGATCCTAACGACTGATGGGTAACAACAGGTTTGGATGAAGCCACATAGAACGTCGGTTGGACTGGCACAGATGTAATAGTAACCGATGAACGAGGTGTCGAAGGCGATAGTCCTAAGAAGGTAAGACCGAACTCTAAGGAGGAGTTACGATATTGGATTGCACAATGGAGGCAACACCAGACATAATCTGACTCAAGGACTGATAGCCGGGCGGAAGTGACACCGATGGTGGAGAAGACTAAGTAGAAACATGAGGGACATCTTCTAGAAAAAGCTGATATTCTCCTATACAAACAGGCATTCATTCACTACCAACAGGACTAGACGAGTCCATGTCTGACTCCACCGTAAGATATTTAAAAATACTATGGGGAATAGGAGGCACAGTAGCAGCGAAAAATTGCGAGCCTGACGTAAGAGGAGGAAAATCTCCTTCTTCCCCAAAACCAGACCAAGCACTAGAAGGAGGCCAAATGAACTCAACTGGCTCTTCAGGAGGGGATAGAGTAGCAAGAGGGAAGACAGACGAGAAAATAGGCTGTGAGGACTTGGAAGACCTAGTGGACTGAGGAGTTTCAAAAGAACTACCACTAGGAGGCAGTGAGGACGACAAAACCAATGGTTCCACCACTGTGACCGTATATCAAAACAAAAAGGAAAAAACTGAACCAATCAAGGACTCCAAGATAAAAACCAAGGAGAAACAACAGGCCAAGTAATAAAACTTTAGTAGGGATGTGATGTAGGTGATTGATTTTATGACACTGAAACCATATTTTGTTGTTTCATTTTTAAAGAGTCAAGAAACCGGCCAAAGATGACTCTAGTCGCTTTCAATTTTAAACAAGCATGAAAGGACAAGTGCTCGACGATCTCTTCTCTTTTTAAAGAGTCATGAAAAGATCAAAATGACTACTTTGGAATACTAAGCAAGAGGGTATACCAGGTTTCCGTGAACTACCATATACACCTTGGTGATCAAATGAAACAGAAATGACCAAGGACTTGACGTACGTGCAGGTAGTCTTCCCGAATGTTGTGTTCGGTGTATCACGGTTACAAGGCAGTAGACTCGGCTTCCTATGGATAAAAGGATTGCAACCTAGAAGGGTCTCCCTTTATATACTCGACGGTACGGGGAGCACAAGTCTGTACTAGTGTTGTCTAAATCCAGATGGAGAACGACAGCTACTAGGTTTTAAGACATCGGAACACGTCTTTAGCCTAGACCACTAAAAATGTTTCATTAGGTTTCAATGCTTCCTTAGGTTAATTAAATAAATTTTAAAGTTGATCTTTAATTATGTTTCAGTTTTAAGGTCCTATCGATTTCGGATCTCAAAAATTCCTAAATGCAAGATATATGCAAATGAACATCATTTCCGATTTAATGAATGCTAGTTATGGGAAGGATAGAGATATTTCAAACAAAAGAAAACAACGAGACTATGCGAATAAATCCACTAATGCATCTAACAGAATATAATGAAAATGAAACTCTTTCCTAGATAATCAGATGCTAGTTATGCAAAAGAGTATTTCACTTTCAATGCAAAGAAAGAATGCAAAATATGTTTTTTTTATTTTTTCAATGAAAAGAAGTACATGATGCACTAATTACATGAAAAACAAAAACAAACACTAGCTTAATTGTTGCGTAGGAATCAAAATTGAATGACTCAATAAAACGTGAAACAAACACAAGAAAGCACTCAATCTAATGTTGCAATCTTTCAAACCAAGAGACAGTCTTCAAAATGATCCAAAAAACGCAATGTAATCTATGCTTGGAGAAATAAGGCGAAGAACTAATTGAGAAAACGAAATGACTCTGCAACCAAATCAATCACTCAAAATATCGAGAAAACTAAGTGCAATCAAGCCACAAATGGGACTGACAACAATCAAACCGACTTGATTTTTGAACAGAAGGCTCAGTGCACTAAGACACCTAGAAACCCTAAGGCCTCAACTAACACTGATAAGAATATGGATGAACGACTGATAAAAGAAAGTCGACAGTAATCAAAAAAATCCCAAAGGCATAATTATGCATAAAAAATAACCCAAAAGCAAGCACATTTGACCAAAAGACTCATCAAGGATGTCAAACCAATTCCTACAGGGGTTGGTGCAACTATAAGGCTATAATCTGTGCCATACAGGGGTTGGCGCAACTACAAAAAGAGCAACCTGCGCCAATTGGCATAACTATTCAGAGGAAAAGCGCGCCAAGCTAGATAACTATGGGAAAAAGAGGAAAAACCAAAACCTAATGAGAAGAGGTTAATCTTGACACTCTGGAGCTGAACAAAGGATGGAAACTAAGCAAACAAACCAGAAAATACAGATAACTAAATCAATAATTGAAACTGACCCAACAAGATGAAACGATAAACTCACACTGATCCCCAGCGGAGTCGCCAATTTGTTATGTAGGTAAATCCTCTCTGCGGACAGAGACGATCCCTCTAGCCCTAGGGTGGGTCTAGAAACAAAGGGACACACTAAAGTGTTGCTTCCTAATTATTGAATGAACAAGGGACACGGTATATCGACCTACCTAAAATCCAACACTGTCATTGTTTTTGTAGTAGTGGTGGCCTCTCGCTCCTGCTTCGGCAAGTCACAATTCGTTCGCCATTACGCTTGGATACCTGCACATAGAACAAGAAACAATAACAACATACAAGCTAACAACATTTCATTCATAACTATTAACCATTCAAAGAGGGCTAAACATATTGTGTTAAACAAACATTATAACACAACAGTGGAACCAAACAGTAGTCATGTATATAAATGAATAGAAGGAAGAGTTGCAACCAATGCTTTGATGTCGCAATCTCCTCCAGTGGGGTTCAAGCGAAGCACATCTCAGATGCTCGTCAAGGAATTCGGACGAGACGAAGGCATGGACTCAAGCTCTCTCAGAAGTCATGGACTCAAGCTTCCTTATCGTAATTCCTTATTATTCTATCTTCTCTAGTAATTCAGCTATAGTATGTCTCATTCTGCAAGTTCATCTAGCTTGTACAAAGAGAGATAGCTTCTTTTATAGAGGAAAAGGAGGAGGTTAGGATCCCTACGAAGGTGGGAGGGAGGCCTATCCTTTAGGGAGTTCCCATAAGAGGTGGAAACCATAAACCTAAAGGAGGTAGTCCATGGTTTATCAGTTCAACCACTCCTAATGACTCATCCTCGAGGTGGTTGGAGTGGAATCTCTGCCTCTATTTTTAAAAAATATTCCATAAACAGCTTGGCACGGGTGGAAAACTGGGACAGAGCACCAGCTGGTGCGGAGCCCAGTGTTAATCTTCCTCTTCGGCACAAGGGCATAACTGATTACCCGCGCCAAGGCAAAAGCAAGGGTTTTTGAGTCTCTGCTTAAGGAATTGTCAACAGAAGGAATGTAACTCTCATGTAAAGGGACACAATGAGCATGACACTTCTTATTGGTCACAAAAATGACCCTCCAATGGGTGAGATGGGGATTGCAGGGATAGTGAAAAAATGTCGTGTAACAGAGTGGGAACAATGGTGGAAGATGATAAGTTTAGGGTCGAGAAATTTAACGACCAAAACTTCCCAATGTGGAAGATGCAGATGGAAGATTATTTGTATCAGAAATATCTATACCTACCATTGAGCGGAAAAGCAAAGAAGCGAACAACTATGATAGACACAGAATGGGAGATTCTCGATAGAAAGGCCCTTGAAACAGTACGACTGTGTCTCGCAGCATCGATAGCCTTCAATATTTCGAAGGAAACAACAACAGAGGGTTTGATTAAGGCATTGGTGAAACTATATGAAAAACCTCAGCCTAAAACAAGGTATTTCTTATGAAACGTTTATTTAATATGAAGATTTCAGAAGGTGGATTTGTTGCAGACCATTTAAATGATTTTAATACAGTTACCAGTCAGTTAAGTTCTGTAGGGGTAAAATTTGATGATGAAGTTAGGGCTCTGTTATTTGTGTGCTCTTGCCAGAAATTTGAAATGGTTTAGTTATGGCCATTAGTAACTCTGTCTCTGGATATGGTACTTTAAAGTTTAATGATGTTTTTGGTGCTATCCTTAGCGAGGAAATGTGACGGAAAAGCTCTGGTGAGACATTGGGTAATGATTTGATTGCAGAGTCCAGGGGAAGAAAAATGAAAAGAGGAAGGAGCTCAGGATATCACAGTAAATCAAGGAAAGGCAGTTCCAAGTCCAGATTGGGGATAATGTGCTAGAAATACGGAAAGAAAGGACACCTAAAGAAACACTGTAAATATCGGAAGGGAAAAGAAGGAGACGCACAATAAGAAAACAATCATGAAGAAAATGTGACAAGTGATGTGTTACAAGATGCTTTGATTCTTTCTTTCGAAAATGTTACTGATTCCTGGGTGGTAGATTCAGGGGCCTCATTCCATGCCACACCTGATAAGAAATATTTTCATGACTATGTTCAAGGAGATTTTGGAAAAGTCTGTTTGGGTGATGATAAACCCTGTAAAATTGTTGGAATAGGTAAGGTTCTTGTAAAACAGAAGAATGGAAACCAATGGCTATTAAAGGAGGTAAGGCATGTTCTAGATCTGAAGAAAAATCTAATTTCAACAGGGCAGTTAGGCGGTGAAGGTTGTGTGACAACTTTCACAGATAAAACTTGGAAGGTCACCAAAGGAGCCATGGTAATAGAAAAAGGCGAAAAGGTTGATACATTGTATTTATGCAATGGTATTTCTAACTCTGTTAATGCTTTAACTTCCAAAGGAGTAGATGAAGCATTATGGAATCATAGGCTCGGACACATGAGTGAGAAGGGGATGAATATTCTTCACTCAAGAAATTTTTTGTCGGGTTTGAATAATATTGATTTGGATTTCTGTGAGAATTTCATTTATGGAAAATAGAAGAGAGTCAGAGTTCTCAGAGTTGGGAAAGAAAAGAAGAGCGAAAAATTAGAGCTTGTGCATACAAATGTATGGGGACCTACTCAGGTATCATCTCTCAGTGGCTCTCGTTATTATGTTACTTTTATTGATGATGCAACTAGAAAAACTTGGATTTATTGTATTCAGAATAAATATGATGTAATTGATACTTCCAAAAATTGGAAAGCTTTGGTTGAGATTGAGACAGGAAAAAAGTTGAAGTGTCTCAGATCAGACAATGGAGGTGAATATTGCAGTAAAGAGTTTGATAGGTACTATTGCATGGAATTTTCAGAGAGAACACAACTCCAGGAACACCACAAGAAAATGGTGTGTCAGAAAGGATGAGCAGAACAATCATGGAGCGTGCAAGGTGCATGAGATTGCATGCAGGATTGCCTTTACAATTCTGGGCAGATGTTGTAGATACTGTTGTTTATCTAATAAACAGAGGGCCTTCAAGTTCCTTGGATGGTGGTATTCCAGAGGAAGCATGGACAGGTAAAAAGGTAAACTACTCTTTTTTAAATCCTTTTGGTTGTGAGGCCTTTTTCCATATTAATAAAGAAAATAAAACAAAGCTTGAGGAAAAATCAAAGAAATGTACCTTTATTGGATATGGTGTTTTTTATTTTGGTTATCACTTATATGATTATGAAAATCAAAAAATCATGAGTAGAGATGTAATATTCAATGAAAAGGTCTTGTATAAGAATTAGTTGTAGGAAAATAAACACGAAAAAGAAAGCAAAGAATACACAGTTCTTGATGAGATCATAGAAAAGTAAAGGTGTTTGAAAATAATAATAATCGACAACCACAATAGTTGCAACCACCACAACAACAACAGGCACCTCAAACACCTGAAATTGGTGTCAGAAGATCTACCAGGATAAGTAGACCCCCTAAACGATACTCTCCTTTATTATATTATTTATTCTTGACTGATTCTGGTGAACCTGAATGTTATGAAGAAGCAATGCAAGTTGAAACGAGGAAAAAGTGAGAGCTAGCCATGAAAGAAGAGATGGACTCCTTAATACATAACCAAACTTGGGACTTATTCAGGTTGCTTACAGGTAAAACAACTGTTGTGTAACCAGCTCCAAAAAGAGAAGAAAAGAGATATCAACGCCTTATAAATGAGCCTCTTCGAGGGGGCAACCTCCAATACATTACATAAATGAACAATTCTTGGATGATACAATTTACAAAACCTCCTTTCTATATATAGGAGTCCATGGGACCATAATGTAATCCTAGTGGGCCACATGGTAATCCTAGCCGACCTAACAATAATAATTTAAGGGCACAATAATAACAAAATGGGGGTTACAAGGGTACAATAATAACAATAAGGGGTTTACACTAACAATAATAAGGGGCTACACTATTAATATAGGGACTTAACATGCCCCTCTCCTTCAAACAAGTGTTGTCCTCAACGTTTGATTATTTCTTGATGCTTCTGTATAAAATTCTCATCGTCCCATGTGGAATCTTCTACAGGAAAGTTCTTCCACTTGCTGAGATAATTTGAAATTGATTGTACTTGTCGAGTTCTTGTTTCTGTGACTGCTTCAGAACTTCTTTCGATATGATATTGATCTTCCGGTTGTTTCATTTGATTTTGCACCAAAGTTAGGTTATCCTTTGAGAGTTGGAGAACTTGTTGTTGATGCTCATTGTGATATTCCACTACTTTATCATCCATAATAGATTTTATTTGATCCTTCAAACCATCCAACTTAGCCTCTATTTCTGCTTTTAAACCATCTATTTCATCTTCGGTTGCTCTTCATAAGATCGAAATTTGTTGCACTTGGTACCGTAATTTTGATATCTCATATTGCAATTCTTCCTCCTCATGCGTCATAGTATAGCTTTCTGAGGGCTTAATGGGTATGGAATTATTTTTTGGAGGCATAATAGAACCCATTACTGACAAAAATTCTCCAATATTCCCTTGAAATCAATTCAACTTGATTCTTCAAACAAGACTTATGCAATTCGAAAAAAAACAATACAAACCTTTTTCTTGCTTTTGAGGAGCTCGATATTGAAATTGGATTATCTCTGTAACTGAAAATCTTAAATATCTGAAATTTAGCTCTGTAGTAGCTTCTTTCAAATGCCACAGGTCTGATCTAATTTGGATTCCCCAAGACAAAGTTGTGTCCAATCTCCCACAATGACCTAATTCTGGACTGGTTCAGTAGAGCACACTTGTAGGACTTGCCACGTGTCGCTGTTTCATCCTTTATCTCTTAAATTGATAGCCAAGAAGCTACAGTCCGTGTACTTGTGACCAATTTTTACGGCACTCAAATCCACTGCTCAGAGAGAGAGTTATTGAACTTTTCCCACGATCACCTCTTTGAGATGCAATTCAGGAGCCTAAAAACGCACTACCTTCCACAGATCATATCTCCAAAACTATTGCGAACCAAGCTCTGAAATTTTTTGACGAATTTCCCTAGGATTTCAGCTAAGCACCATACGAATTTCAGATTCTGAACCTTCGTAGAAAAAATGTTATAGCGCAAATGCCACGATGACCTGTTTAGGAGCCTAAAAAAAGACCTAACTTCCACAGATGATATCTCCAAAAATATTGCGAACTAAGCTCTGAAATTTTTAGACAATCTCCCTCAGGATTTCATCTTCGCACCCTAAAAATTTCAGCTTCTGAAACTTCATAGAAAAAAAGTTATAGCGAAAATTCCACGATGACCTGTTTGGAGCAGCGAAACCCTAGAATCCCAAGCTCTGATACCAAATGTTGTGTAACCAGCTCCAAAAATAGAAGAAAAGAGATATGAACGCCTTAGAAATAAGCCACTTCGAGGGGGTAACCTCCAATACATTACATAAATGAACAATTCTTGGATGATACAATTTACAAAACCTCCTTTCTATATATAGGAGTCCATGGGGCCATAATGTAATCCTAGTGGGCCACAAGGTAATCCTAGCCGACCTAACAATAATAATTTAAGGGCACAATAATAACAAAATGGGGGTTACAAGGGTACAATAATAACAATAAGGGGTTTACACTAACAATAATAAGGGGCTACACTATTAATATAGGGACTTAACGACAACATTACAAAATAAATGAGTTTACAGGCTGAAGGAAGATGGAGGAAAACAAAGGTACAAAGCTAGACTTGTGGTGAAGGGGTTTACACAGAAGAAAGGTATTGATTTTCATCAAATATTTTCTCCTGTTGTTAAGATGACTTCAATTAGAACTATTTTAAGTCTTGTAGCAGTGAAAGATTTGCATCTTGAACAGTTAGATGTAAAGGCAACATTTCTCCATGGATATTTGGAGGAAGAGATATATATGTAGCAACCAGAAGGATATGAGGTCAAAGGGAAAGAAAAATTAGTGTGCAAGTTAAAGAAGAGCTTGTATGGATTAAAACAGGATCCAAGGCAGTGGTATCTAAAATTTGACAGGTTTATGTCTGAACAAGTTTATACTAGATATCACTTCGATCATTGTGTTTATCTGAAAAAGAAAAATGATGGAAGCTATATTATATTGTTATTTTATGTAGATGACATTCTTGTTGCAGGGTCTAACATGCAGGAAATAAATGTGCTCAAAATAAAATTGGCAAATTCATTTGCAATGAAGGATTTGGGAGCTACAAAACAAATCCTTGGTAGGAGAATAAATAGAGACAAGAAAAATCGCAAATTAACATTGTCCCATAATGAGTACAGACAAAAGGTGTTGAAAATATTTAATATGCAGAATTCAAAACCAGTTAGTACACTTTTTGCTAGCAATTTCAAACTTAGTAAGGAGATGTGCCCCAAGACAAAGGAAGAAATGGATTATATTTCTAAAGTTCCATATGCATCAGTAGTTGGAAGCTTAATGTATGCAATGGTCTACATAAGGCCTGATATTGCGCATGTAGTGGGATTTGTAAGCAGGTACATGAAAAATCCAGGAAAAGAACATTAGATGGCAGTGAAATGGATTCTTAGATATTTGAGAGGTACCACAAATCAAGAATTATGCTTTGGTTGTTCAAACATTGCTCTACAGGGATATGTTGATGTAGATATGGCAGGTGACAGAGATAAAAGGAGGAGCACTACAGGGTATGTATTTACTGTAGGTGGAATAGCTATCAGTTGGGTTTCAAAAATCCAAATTTTTGTTGCAATTTCAACAACAGAAGCAGAGTATGTTGCTGCTACAGAGTGTTGCTGCTACAGAGGCTAGTAAAGAAACAATTTGGTTACAAAGGTTCATGGATGAATTGGGTAAGAAGTATGATATGGGAACGTTATACAGTGATATCCAAAGTGCCATTCATCTTGCAAAGAACTTAGCATTTCATTCCAGGACTAAACACATATAGCTCAAGTACCATTTCATATGGTCAGTATTGGAAGATGGACAGTTGAAGCTGGAAAAGATACAGACTAGCCAGAATCCTGCAGATATGCTAACAAAAGTTGTAATCAGGGAGAAAGTGAGATTATGCTCAGTTTCAATTGGTCTTCAAGTATGGTGATGAAGATGAGAAACAGTTAGGTCCAAATTGGAGTTATTTTCCAGCAAATGAAGCAGCAGTGGAGTTGCTACAATCAATCTCCAAGTGGGAGATTGTTGGGTGTAGAGCCTGATTATCTTCTTTATTTTGTATCATAGCGTTGGATCCCTGTTATTAATGGGGCGACAACACCGCCTGTAATTAAACATTGCCTAGGGGGTCCAAGGGGGGCGGTTGCGACTTTATGGAGCCCCCCCTGGTGGGGGGTTTCGGGGGCAGCACCCCCGAAGCTAAAAACATATGTAAAATTCCCTTGTAAAAGTATTATAATTTCTATCAATCTGGGCCATTCATTAGGTGGATGATCTGATGGTAGAATTTATGTTTAATTTAGGGTTTTTTTCCCTAGAAGGAAACCCCTAGTTTTGTATGAGGGTATTGTATTTCGACTATGGATTGTATGTGTATTCTCAGAGCAGTAAATAGATAGGGAGACTGTGAGAGAGAACAAAGGATATTACAGCGAATCTGTTGTAGGTTGTGTCTCTTCATTTTGATGGATAATAGAAAGGAAGGACTGGCTGTTCGGGGTGGACGTAGCCCAAAATGGGTGAACCACCTATATTTTTGTCTCTATGGTTTTATGTGTTTTGTTTGTTTGTGTTTTTCGCATATTTTATGTGTTGCATTGCACTGTAATATATAACTTTATAACACAAAATATGTATCTATCAAAAAATATTTGTTTAACTAGCCAAAGCATTACGAGCATGGGACATGCCCGCCTCGTAGAAAATTTGTATATATTGTATTATACCATTTCTTACAGGGGTCACACAGGACATGGTCGCTCTTTGACCCGGTGTAGGGTGTCTCCAATTCCAAGCTACACACGGGTCTCTCTCTCTCTACACATAGTATACAGAAAATAAACTATAATGTATTTAGGCTATACAGTTCTTCCTAGACCTCACACATTAGGGGGAAACTGTTATCACTGGAAAATCGTACAAGCAAAGGTGACATTATTTAATGTCAGGCAGAAGGATTTATAGGGCTGAGAGACATTAGAGAATCTAAAAGTATTTAAAAATCTCTAAGGTCCGAGGAAAAATCAAATTGTATACAAGAAGGACTAGTCAAATATGATTTTGCACGCAAAATCCTTCGATAAATGTGCCCTTGCGCGCCTTTTGACCCAAAAAGCCCGCAATCCTCGGAGTGGTGGAAGTCACTTTCCGGGACCACAAGGCACACTCAAGTACATTGATTTCACACTTGAAGCCGCCCAAGAACAGCCACCCAAGCCTCCTTAGGACATCAAGGGAGCACATAATGGAATAAATGTGGCACACAATGGAATCACCCTCCTCTCTTGGGTCATTATCCACAATGTACCAAGGGAGGGAAGGAGGATTTGAATTCTCCTATAAAAGGCCACCAAGAGATGAAAAAATGGAGAGCACACTAGTATGATGGACAGAATTTCCCCAAGCAATACCAATAGTGTGTGATCCGGAGTAGAGATATAGGGGACTCAGTTTTTGGCCATCCAACAACTCCAGTCCACCATAGTAGAGAGAGGGAGAATTTGCACTAAGGCAGCTCAGAAGTAAATACACCATTGCATTGGGACTTAGAACCCCAAGTTCTAAGGGCCCCTTGCCAAGTGGGTTAAAATTTCATCCTTATTCCTACCAGCACTCAATAAGAGGGGATGTAAGCGCCATCGTTTGGATTATTGAAGTTTTTTGACTCTTTTTAGAGCTTTTGTGTTATTTGTTTTAGTTTTAATTTAATTTTTATGTTATAATATGCTTTCTATTTCTCTATCTAGTATTTTTATGTTCTAGCATGTTCCACTAACTCGCTTGACTCCATATATTTTCTGCCTGTGACCAATAACTTAAGAGGGAAAACCACACCCCTTAAGTTGGTGTGATTTTCATACATACATGCACCAAACAAACTAACACACCCTGCACACAAAGTTGGGTATTAAATATTCGGAGAGACAATTGGTGCTCAAGTACCGCAACTATCTACATAGACACATTCAGGAGGAAATGGAGTTCCTTGACATTACCTCACTTGGCACGGCATATCGCTATGCCACCAAGATTGAGTAGAAATCTAAGCAGAAGAAGAGAGACTTTGGATCCACGAATCCGAAGCCAGGGAAAGGCGCCCGCGAACCACATAACAAGGGGAAGAACCAAAGCAAGGTGACTCGGAACACTACCACAAATCCAAATATGGACACGGGGAAGTGGTGTGAATTCCATAATAGCCCCACTTACATCACAACAAAGTGTCAGGCCAAACAGTCGTAGGTGGCCGAACTGAATGCGCCCGAATCAGATGCATGTTCTAATCCTGAGCCAGAACCAGACAAGGGAGATGAAAAAGGGAAGCAGATCATTGACGTGGACCCCAGTGCCATTGTTTCCACCACCAAGATCCAGAGGGAGGATCCCAAGGATCCAAAGGAGGGGGAGCGCCTCTTCCATTCACAGATGTGGGTGAAGGGTTCTCCATTGCAATTTTTTGTCGATAGCGAAAGCCAAAAGAACCTCATTTCAACAGAGGTCGTAAAGCGGCTTGGCCTACTAACCATAGCACACCCACAACCATATACCATCGAGTGGATTCATCCAGGGAGAGATCTTTGTGTTTGCTAGTAGTGCCCCCTTCCATACAGAATCAAGCCATCCACGGATGAGTTATTGTGTGATGTTGCTTCTCTTGAGGTAGCTGATGTATTATTGGGCCAACCATACTTGTGGAGGTGACATGTTTTGTATAAATCTAGGCATCGTGTTGTCATTATTACTTTGGTAAATAACTTGTACATCATACCGGAGGTAGTACCGCCTCCTACCATCTCTTTGACTATAGCAAAACAATGCAGTAAGATTATTTCCCAAACAAGGAAAATTATTTGAATTACCATTCACCCACAAGGAAAGAAGAATATTGTGGCCACAACCTCAAAACAGGGCTCCCCTGCACAGTAGCAACAGAGGGAGAAAGGCGCAGAGGAATACGAAGACATTTTCTCCTCACCCACAGAGGTTCCTCTACACTGTCCGGACAAGCACTCCATTGATCTGACCCCCAACGCACCGCCACCTGATATTTCCATAACTCAAGCGATTACACAAAAAGAATCCACACATGTACTGTCTGAGGAAACCAAATTTATTGAACACATCCATCACGTCTGCTAGCACGTCCACTAACATGTCCACGACATCTTGGAAAAATCCAATACCAAGTTCAGCAGAATTTGCCTCTTATGGAGGAACTTAATGCAATGGGTAACATTTCTTCCTAAGGAGGGAGGAATGATCCAGGTGGATATTGGTGGCCAGCAACCTATTCCATTTTGACCCACACCATCAGTTCTTTCAGTTTTTCACTTTCAACACAACTTACTATTTTTAGCAGGTTGTCGGTTCGTGAACTTTCGAATCTGTTTGGAGGCCCTAATGAGCCACGTGGATATTGGTGGCCACCCACCTATTCCATTTGAACCCCCACCATCGGTTCTTTCAGTGTTTCAGTTTCGGCACAACTTACTATTTTTAGCATTTCTTCGGGTCCTGAACTTCCGATGCCATTTTGAGGCCCTAAACGACTTTTTTTTGGGAAAACCGGGAGAAACATGGGTCCATGGACTAATGTTTCTCACACCAAAATTTTTACTCCTTAGATAAATATTTCTAACAAGGTACGATACACATCCAATGGAGATTGTATGCCAAAGCTACATCCCTAGGAAGTTGAAATACCAATTTACCCAAACAGGGCCCATAGTTTTGGCACTTCATCTTCTACGGTTAGGTTTTTGGATGTTTAGGGTTTTTCATTGTTTCTCAACAATAAATATTCCTTTGAGCCTCATTGTAACACATTTCAGAGGCCTGTAGCCACCACATCTCTTCTCAAAGATAAGCTGCCAACACCCTAGCTAGTTTATTTCCATTCTGTCTGTAAGAAAATTTCAGTTCTTTGATATTAATGACATGAAGTGTTATTTCCACTGCATCTTTGTATTTATGGTTATATGTGTATTCTGTTTTGTTCCTGCATAAATCCGGATCAGCCTAATTCCTTGCGATTTGCGCTAGGAAATAGGGGCTCAAGGAGAGGCATAAATTGACTAAGTCTGGGTCATAACGTCTCAGTTAAAAGAGAGATAGGTTATTCACTTCCAAGTTGAGATCATATTTACCTATCAATTGTAATACATCTCTATTCATCATATTAATGTAAGCATGCATAAGGGGTTTTTAGCAGTTGCTTTCCCCTAGAAAAATATTGTGTGTGTGTGTGTGTGTGTGTGTTATTTCTCATTGCATGTTTGTGATTGATGTTCTAAATTGTGAATTGAATTTTGTAGATCAGTAGACTAGGATTGTGTCTTGTGATTTAGATTAAAATTTCATGATCATATTCAATTCTACATCATAATTTCTACATGGTACCATAGAATTATTCGCATTACAACATGGATTTTGAAGTTGTTTCTTAGGAGGCTCGAATTTGCAGTTCAGTTTAGCAGGATCTCTTCAAAGTTGGGAATATGACCTTCAATGGTTGAGACTAGAGTAAGCCTTGGAAGGTAGCTATAATTTCATTGCATGGAAGGATCGAATGGAGGCACTGTTGGATGACAATGAATTGTTGGAATATCTCAAGACATGCATTCCAAAACCAAGATCAATTTATTCCTAGAACCTAGCTCAATGGACGAAAGATGTAGCCAAGGTGAGGATAATAATATTGGAGGGAGTGTGGGACCACATTGTCTCAAATATCCATGGGAAAGAACTCTTTTCGTAATGTGGAAATAACTGACATAGTTTTTCAAGAATAGTAGTGACCACAGGAAGCTAGCACTCAAAGATAAACTTTGAAATATCAAGATGTAGAATAATGACACTATTCTGTACTATCTGATTGGATTTACACAAGTTCGTGATGAGCTTGGTGAGTTGGTATAAATTTTGTAGAAGATGACTTGGTAAGCTTAGCTATTCTAGGTCTTCCCAAAAGTTTTCATAGCTACCAAGACTTGATGAACGGGAGGGAGAAATTACCAAATTGAGAATGATTTTGGTACAAGAGGAGATCAAGCGGAATACCAAAGATGGAATTTAATCCACAGAAGTGGAATATGACTTTGCTCTAGTTGGAAAAGGATTGAAGGCCATTCGAAAGAAGTCCTAAGGTGAGGATAAATATAGCCAAGGGGGAAAGAAGAAATACTTTTAAAAAATAAAATGCTTCAATTATAATGAATTCGGGCACCATGTCACAAAGTGTCCATAAAAAGAGTCTAGCAAGAAGGAGCCTAAAGTAGGATTAGTTGGTGAAGCTTTGGATTCACATTTCAAACTTGACTTCACCCTGATTGCATGCATGTCCAACACAGTGATGGGGAGTGTGTGGTACTTGGACTCAGGTGCATCGTTCTACATAACATGGTGTAGGGAGTTTTGCAGTGACTTGGAGGAGAAATATATCTACTAGATGCACATTGAGTTGGGGGATGATAGAAAGTATAGCGTGACTAATATTGGTATAGTCACCTTTCAGAGGGAGAAAGATCCCCTCTATAACTTAAGGATGTCATGTTTGTTCCATGCCTTTAGAAAATCTCATCTCTATAGTCATTTTGGAAGATCGTGGTTATGATGTGATCTTTAACAAAGGGAGATAATTCCTGAGACACATAGCCACTGGAAAAGTGAAAAATATTGAAGAAATTGTATAAACTTGAGGTATAATGTGCATTTAAATCCCTTAGGAGCAAGGAAAATATTAGAGATATGGTGGTTGATAGGGAGCATGATAGACCTCTCAAAATGGAGCATCGGGATGTTGTGGAGCAGCCACAAATGAAAAGGTAGAGTGGAGACATCCACTCAAGCAGAGACCTTTAGTAGGGGGAGATTTCGAGTCAAGTGGGAATAGGGAGAAATTACATCTATACCTCCAAGAGAGAGGTGAAGTGATGTAGATCCCTAGCCCCATAATTGCATATATTTGGAGAGGGTCCATTGAGGTTTTCTCCTCATGGATCATTACCTTGCTAAAGGGGGATATAGTATTCAATAACAAAAGGATTAGTGTTATTTGGATACTAAGGAGTACAAAATAGTGTTGACAACAGAGCATGAGGCTTAGTAGCAGAGTCGGCAGTAGCACAATTTTCCTAGTAGAAAGTTGCATACACAGTTGATTCAATGTTTTTTTTTTATTCTTCTCAATTGCAGCTTTTGTGGTAGAAGAAAAAACAATGAAAGGTAATGCTATAGTACATTCCACAGGTGCAAGATAGGGGATGTGGAAAATCCTTTTCTTGCTAAGAGGGAGTGTTGAGAAGAAATGCTCAATTTGACTTAGCCTTGGTCAATTTGAGAAAATTTGAATTTCCACATCAACAAGAAACTTGTATGCAATTAACTGAGGTGACAAGGCTCTTGTCACTCAGTTAGCTCAGTAAACTCGAGTTAGAGGGCTTGGAGTTCAATTAAGTGTGTATGATTTCTGATTTGTGGAAATCTAGGTCAGTTATTTCTAGTTGTTTTCAGTTAAACTAGTTCTAACATTTGGAGGAACTAATGGAAGGTCAATTGTGCAGTGGGACAAAATTCTAACTTAGTAATGATCTAATTAACTAATCAATTAGCCAAAAATATCTAGTGCATGTAGAGAATTCAAGTTTCCCAGTTGTGGTGGAGATTCCAAGGTAGTGTAACATCAGTTTTAGACTATTCTTGAGTGTACAAGTGTTGCATACAGTTAGATGATCAACCTTGGGAATTGGACAATCAATTGGAGAAAAATTCCTAAATAATAGGGGCCTAATTCCTTAGGATTTGTTCAAGGAAATATGGGCTTAATAAGAGGTAGAAATTGACTAATTATGGGTCAGATCTTCTCGGTGAGTAGAGATAGGTTATTCACTTGCAGGTTGAGCTCATATTGAGTTATTAATTGTAATACATCTCTATTCATAAAATTAATGCAAGCAAGCATAAGGGATTTTTAGCAGTTGCTTTCCCCTAGAAAAATATTGTGTGTATGTGTGTTATTTCGGATTTCATGTTTTTTATTGATGTTCTAAATTGTGAATTTAATTCTACAGAGCTATATAGTAGGATTGTGTCTTGTGATTTAGATTAAAATTTCATGAGAAATTGAAATTATACATCATAATTTCTACAAGAGAGAGATAGAGGGTGATGGGGGAGAGAGACAAAGAGAGGTAGGAGAGAAAGGGAGAGAGAGGAAGGAAAAGAGAGAGGACTTAATATAGAGAAGGAGAGAGGGAAGGAGGGAGATATGGAGTTAGAGGGAGAGAGAGGGAGGGAAGAATAAATACATAAATAGAGAAAGGTGGAGAGAGAGAGGGTGACAAGGGAGAGATGGATAGAGAGTGAGGTAGAGAGGATAGTGGGAGGGAAGAGAGAGAGGGGGGGGGGGAGAAGGGGAAGAGAGAGATAGATAGAGAGTGAGAGGAAGATGGAAGTAGAGATATATAGATATAGAGGGAGTGTGAGAGATAGATAGATATGGAAAGAGAGTGTGTCTGTTTGGGGGGTGAGATAGAGAGACAAAGAAGGACAAATGAAGGGAGATAAAGATATATATGAAGGGGGAATAGAGGGAATAAGAGTGATATTGAGAGAGGGAGTGAGGGGGATATATATATATATATATATATATATATATATATGGAGAGAGGGTGTGTGTGTTTGGGGGGTGAGATAGCGAGACAAAGAAGGAGATATGTAGGGAGATATAAATATAGATGGCGAGGTGGAGAGAGGGTAGAAGAGAGAGACAAAGAAAGGAAGGGAGAGGAATAGAGAGAGGGGGGGGTGATCCAGGTGGATATTGGTGGCCACCTACCTATTCCACCTAGGACTCGAGTCGGTTTCATCATTTTCCTTGTTTATAGCAACAATGACTATTTTTAGCATTTTTTCAGGTCATGAACTTCCAGAGCAATTTTGACCCCCTAAACGACATTTTTTTGAGGTCTGTAGCAAACCCATAATTGGCCTGTAGTGAATCCTATAGTACCCAGAGAGATATTTCCAACGAGGTATCGTACGCACCAAACAGTGATAATATGACCAAGTTACGACCCCCAGAAGTTGGCTACCCAACTAACCCCAACGGGGCCAACAAACTCTTGGCGTTCCATCTCTTGGGGTTAGGGTTTTGGTTGTTTAGGGTTTTCTCTTGTTGTTCAATAATAAAAAAGGAAATTGAGCCTCATTGTAACACCGTTTAGAGTCATGTATCCACCACATCTCTTCATAGAGATAAGCCACCATCACCCAAGCTAGTTTATTTCCATTCGGTATGTAAGCATATTTCAGTTCTTTGATATTAATGAAATAAATTTGTATTTCTGCCGCATCTCTGGATTTATGTTTATATTTGTACTCTATTGCATTATTACATAAGTCTAGATAAGTGGTATCAGAGTCGTCTGATCTTTCTCTATTTTTATTTTCATGTCTCCAATGAGGTCAAGGTACAAGGAGTTAGGGCTCAAACTGGTTGAACATTTTCAAGAACAACCTTGCAAACACTGATGGCCTCCCATAGTGGAAGAAAAGGAAGATGAGGGAGCAGGACATCCTTTAAAAATATTTCTTGAGGAGGCCCTCGAGAAACAGAGGAATGCAATGATGGATAATTTTTCCCAGATACTTCGACAGTTATCCACATGCGGCGCATCTTCATCCAACAATCACTCAAGAGGTGCCACTCCTTTTAAGGTACAAGTTAACTTTAACATTCCCATATTTGAAGGCCAGATAGATGAAAACCTCGTAGATAGATGGTAAATCTGTTGGAAGGATGTTTTTCGATCCATGGCTTTTCCAATTGGGAAAATATTACTTTTTCACTCCTCAAAGTCGCCCGCCATGTCAAGGACTAGTGGGAAACTTACTGTGATAAAAAGGACGAGAGGGAATCCTCACTATTTTCAGCAGCACTCACTTGGAATTATTTCCAAGACACCATAAAGGAAAAATATTACCCTGTCAAGAGCTATGAAGATAAATACATAAAGTGGACCACACTATGACAGGGAAGGGATCAAGATGTGTCGGACTTCACAAATGGTTTTCATGCCCTTTACACGAAGTTGGGTATCAAGGATTCTTAGAGGAATTTGGTACTCAAGTACTGTGATTTTTTACATAAGTACATCCAGGATTAAATGGATTTCCTGGACATATCATCACTTGGTGTCACCTATCGATATGTTGTCAATATCGAGCAGAAGTTTAAATAGAAGAAGCAAGACTTTGGTTCTGTGAATCCAAAGCAAGGGAAAGGCGCCCCCAAATCGCAGAACAAAGGATGAGGACAAGGCGAGGTGACCCATGACAAATCGTCGAAGCCACAAGCAAAGAAAAATACCATGAAGAAAAATAAGGACACAGGAAAGTGGTGTGACTTCCATAAGAGCCCCACTCACAACACGAGTAAGTGTTGAGCCAAGAAATCACTGGTGGTCGAGCTCAAGGCTTCCGAATCAAATGCATGTTCTAACTCTGAATCAGAACCTAACTAAGGGAATGAAAAATAGAATCAGATTATTGGCGCGGAGAGCAGTGCCACCGTTTCCACCACTAAGATCCAGAAGGATGATCTCGAAGATCCAGAGGAAGGGAAGTGTCTCTTCCACTCACATATGTGGGTGAAGGATTTCAGCAGAGGTCATGAAGCGGCTAGGAATACTGGCCACATCACACCTACATTCGTACACCATATAGTAGCTTCACCAAGGATGAGATCTTTGCATCAACTAACAATTTCACCTTCCCTACAACATCAAGCCTTTCATAGATGAGGTATTGTATGATGTTTCTCCTCTTAAAGTTTGTGATGTATTATTAGAAAAAACATACTTATGGAAGCGACATGTTTTTTATGAGTCTATGCCTCGCACTATTATTATTACTTTTGAAAATAAGTTTTACAAGATACCAGAGGTAGAACCTCCTACCACCATCTCTTTGATCATCGTGAAGCAATACAGTAAGATCATTTCCCAGATCAGAATTTTTTTTTTCCTTATGACTCACCCTCAGGGAAAGAAGAATATTATGTCCATGTCATCCAAATAGGGCTCCTCCGCCCGACAGCAACATATGGACAAGGTCGTGGAGGAGTATAGGGACATCTTCACCTCACTCGTAGGGGTACCTCTACACTATCAGGTCAAGCACTCCATCGATCTGACCCATGAAGCTTCGCTACCCAATGGACTGATCTATTGACATTGTCTTCTAGAGAATGATGAAATCAAGAGGCAAATTCAGGATTTGTTGCAGAAAGGGCACATCAGGCCAATTTCATCACCCTATGGGAGACCTATCGTGTTGGTATAGAAGAAGGAAAGGACCTGGAGACTTTTTCTTGGCTATCACTCATTGAACAAGAACACTATCCGAAATAGGTATTTGATCATGTGGATTTACGACCTTATAGACCAACTCAAGGAGGCCAAATATTTCACCAAGATTGACTTGAAGTCTGGTTATCACCAGGTACCAATCGAACCCTACGATGTGTGAAGAATGCCTTCAAATCCAAGGAGGGCCTTTTAGAATGTCTAGTCATGCCTTTCGTGTTGATGAATTCCCCCACAACCTTCATTAGGTTGATGGAAGCAACCTTGCAACCCTTCACCAACTCATTTGCAGTGGTGTATTTGGATGGCATCCTGATCTTCAACCATAGTTGGGAAGAGCACCTCCACCACATTCAACAAGTCCTCCAAACACTGCGACAACACAAGTTGTGTGCCAATTTGGAGAAATGCATTTTTGGTATGACCCAGGTTCAATATTTGAGATACATCATTGATGAGCGATGTGTGCATGTGGTCCTAGCCAAGATACAAGTAATCTAGGATTGGACAACCCTAACCACTCTAATAGAGCTTTGTAGCTTTCTGGGTCTTGCCAATTTCTACTGCAGGTTTGTGTTGGGGTTCTCTTATATCACTTGGCCTTTGAATCAAGTCACCAAGGGAGGAGTGAAAGAAAAGTTATTTTGGTATGAATCCCAACAGAAGGCATTCGTTGATTTTAAGCATAGCCTCTTCTCTGCACTAGTGCTCACATTAGCAAACCTGTGAAAACCATTTAATATTGATATAGATGCCTCCGACTATGTTATTGGTACAATTCTTACTCAACAGGGGCATCCAGTGGCATATCACAGTGAGACACTTTCAGACAATGTCTGAAATTATCCCGCCTATTAAAAACATATGTATTCCATTGTGAAGGTCTATCGACAATGGAAGCATTATATTCTTGGGAAGGAAAAGATCATCCACACATACCACTGACCCCTATAGTTTATCCAAACACTAGGGAAGTTGTAGAATGATCATCATCAGAAATGGTCCACATACATGCATCAGTTTCATTTGGAAATTAAGTACAAGAAGGGCAGCACCAACAGTGTTGCAGACTGCCTCAACCAACTATCAGTCATGGCGTTGACCACTATGCTCAACTCTTGTGGGCACGACACTTTGGAAGGTAGTGTCTTTACAAGAGCGATCCTGAATTCAAAAACACATACCAAATGCTCCTGGAAAGCAAGAAAGTTCCAAATTTTCACCTACATTATGCACTATTATGCAGCCTAGGACACCTCTATGTTCCTTCGAGCGAGCATGGAAATATGATTTGGGAAGCACACTACAGTGAAGTCGCTTTACATTTCAGGGTAGAGAAAACAGTGGCAATGTTGCAGAATTATTTTTATTGGCTGAACCTTTGACAAGATATTGGGAAGTACATCAGATCCTTCACTATCTTCGCCATTTCCAAATTTACCATCAAGAATCAAGGCCTATATTGTAACAACCTCATCCCACATCTACCCAAGTAACCTACTAACTAGGGTAAACATGTGAAGAAGAGTTAATATGATCAGATTCAATCTCCTAGGTGACCATAAGGAATTATAATCGACAGAACACATCACAAAAACCTTCCACATCAACAACAAGGCTCCCAAAAGCCACCCCAACCACTTACGTATCAATACCCTGGGTCCCACTGAGGTTCTAGGCCTTCAAACCCCCGAACGCTCCCACAGTATAGGCATGGGTGCATCTGGGAGGCTTTGGACGCTCCCACAACATATGCAACCATGCGTCCAGGGAATTTTTCCCACGTACCTATGCCAGATTCCCCGAGTGTTGAGCCACTTTTTCAGGCCTAGATCCCAAGTCACTACCCATAATTCAATGACAAGCTTAGACATTAAATATAACAACAAAAAAATGGTGCAAAATCAGTTGCTGCAGTAAGGACTTTATTGAACCCCTACTAGCCATGACAGGAATTTCGTCAAACATGTCACAAATATGTAATATACAGGTTTAAATAACAGATAGGAACATATGGGTATCATACTTATATGAGAATCACTAAGAAGCATTGTTCCCTTACATCATTATTTTTTGTATCATCTATTAGGTCATAGATACATTGTTTACTAATTTACAAATAAAAACATGAGGAGAGCCATATATCATCATTGTCAAAATACATGCTCATAAACAACAAAAATATTAGGGATACATCATCCATAGCATCCACATATATATTAGTACATTTACACATCAAATTCCAAGGAAATTAACTTCTCATTAATGAATGTAAAAACCAACTAGGGATGGGACTACCACGTTCTGTCTGACCATAGATTGGTTGAGCCAAATATCTCTTCAGCCAATCAACCCCGTGTCATATTCCAAGCATGAATATGGGACTCATAACCAACCAAAAAGAACCAAACAAGCATGGATGCTATCAGATTTCTCCACCTACACCATGAGGAATTTTACTACCTCCTCTAGTCTCTCATGCTTTACCGTAATCCATAGTCTAATCCATGGATCACTAGGCCCTACACCGAGACCCAATCTCCAGGATTTACCATACATCCCATATTGAGACTACTAGGCCCAACAGAGAGCAATCCAACTCTCGGCTTTACTGTATATCCCGACATTCACCAACAATTATTCCTAGCCCCACCGAGCCACACAATCCTAGCTTTACCATAACCCACAGTCTGGTTCAGGGGTCACTAGGCCAATGTCTTTACCGTAATCCACAATCTAGTTTAAGGATCACTATGTCATGTGTTTTTCCTTTCAGATGTCCATCTCACTTAGCTTCAAATTCATGCGGAAATCCAGCTCAACCAAAACATGATAACCCATCACATCAAGGCTATTCAGAAATGGCAAGGCTAGGCTCGAAATACTATCACACCTGGAAAAAACCCATGCCATGACATAAAATAACCACATGCAATACAATTCATGCCAAATCTAGAAAGGAAACCACACATGCAAATGGATACCTGCAAATGATCATATTGTAGCTACTTGATCCTGATCTTTCCTTGCTTTCTCCTTCCTTCCTCTTACCTTCTTTGCCTTTCTTGATCCAATTCCAACGTGGTCCAAGAAAACTCTAACTGTCCAAGAATGAGAGAGAGAGAGAGTAATGAGAGAACTCCAAAAATGAGCTGGCAAAAGGTACCAACTGATCCTCCGAAGCCTTTTTACTAATGAGGCATCTATTTTCTTCATTTTCCATTATTTTCATTTAGTTTCCTCCTCACATGAAACTGGTGACCTTTCACCTCCCTTTTCTCCTAATTTCCATTATTTTCATAAATAAATGTGTTAAAATGCCAATTTCCCTTTCCAAAGCCTTTGCCTTTTCCTTTTCCAATTTCCTTAGCCATAATAAGCCAAATGAACACCCACTATGATGTTTTTTTCCAACATTCAACTTGGAATAAGTGTCCCATCAATTGTGGTTATTATTTTTCCTTTATTAACTTTTATTACATGGAATTTTCCCCAGGGTTGTTACAGAACCCTCCCCCTTCGGGAACACCATCCTTGATGTTCAATCACACATATACCTTATCAAAATCACTAGAAATAAATCATACTAATCATGGAGTTTTACTCGATGTAGTATTTACAATGATCGCCCTGCTGAAAAGTAAACTAACATGAAAACATAACAACATGAAAAATATAATGGCATTACACCCACACTGCTTATTGTAGCTTTATAAAATATCTCATGGTGTTATTTACATCCATATACATAAGTACATATATCAAAAAACCACACCAAAACATATACCAAAACATCCTTACCTCAACCGGCAAACAAGGAAGGATACATACCCTACATATGATACGACATCTCCCATGTAGCTTCATCGGGCCCAAAGTGCTTCCATTTCACTTTAAATTACTCTATTTCTTGTTTTTCGAGCATGAGAACCTTTATCTGCAATATACATTGAGGCTCTGGCTAGAATTCTCCATCTGGCTCCACCTGCAATACAAATTAGACAACCACTTGATATACTAATCTAAAACAAGTCTTGGAAGGATCATGTTCAACATGTTGATAGGGTGCTCAAACTATTGGAGGAGAAACAATTATATGAAAAAACCTCCAAATGTCTATTTTGAGTATAGAAGGTGGAATATTTGGATCATATTGTTTCTCATGAGGGTGTTAAGGTAGACCCTAACAAAATTAAAGCCATTAAGGAATGGAAAATCTCCACAACCAAAAAGAATCTTTGATGATTTGTTAGGTTGACAGGGTATTATCGCAAGGTTGTTAAGAATTATGGGAGAATAGAGGCACCTCTAACATCATTACTTAAGAAAGATGCATTTTCTTGGACTCCAGAAGAAACTAAGGCCTTTGAACATCTTAAAGAGGCAATGTGCCAAGCACTGGTATTAGCTACACTAGACTTCACGAAAGCCTTTATTGTGGAATGTGATGCCTCAAGAAATGGAATTGGTGTGGTTTTAATGCAAGAAGGAAGACCAATTGATTTTGAAAGTAGTCAAATCAAATGAAATTATTTACACAAACCTATTTATGAGAAGGAAATTTTTGAAATAATATATGCACTAAAGAAATGGCGACCTTACCTAATGGGAAGACACTTCAAGGTAAAAACATTTCATGATAGTCTTAAATACTTTTTCGAACAAACATTATCTTCAGAAAAGTAGAAAAAATGGGTCACAAAGATGTTGGGTTATGAATTTTAAATCATATACAAAAAAGGGAATAAAAATTTTGTTGCAAATGCACTCTCAAGAAAGAATGAGGATGTGGAAGAATTTCTTTATGCCATTTCTAATATCCAGTCTAAGTGGATAATTGAAGAAAGGAATGAATGTAAGAATGATGAAGAGGTGTGGACACTCATCAAAATTTGCAACAAGATCCCAATGCATATGATACATTTAGATGGAGACAATTCATTATGGTACAAATATCTCTTATATATTTGTAATAATTCCCAACTCAAACAAAATAATTTTGGAATTTCACACCTCTCCCTTAGGAGGGCACTCGGGATTTTTTAGAACTTACCACATGGTCAAGAAGGATTTTTTTTGGGATGGCCTTAAATATGATATTCAAAATATTGTGGTAGAATGTTTGGTTTGCCAACAAAATAAAGTTGAGACAATTAAGACCCCAAGTTTGTTACAACCTTTAGCCATTCCAAGTCAGCATTGGGAGGATGTCTCAATGGATTTTATCATAGGCTTACCCAAGTTTGAAGGAAATAGTGTCATCATGGTGGTAGTTGATAGACTAACCAACCATGCACACTTTTGTATATTATCTCATCAATTTAAATCCAATACATTCGCTACTGCATTTATGGTAACAATTCAAAAGATTCATGGAAACCCAAATATTATAGTAAGTGACAGAGATCCCATTTTCACTGGAAATTTTTGGACAAAATTATTTTCTTGTCTTGGCACTCAATTAGCTCATAGTTTAGCTTATCATCCTCAATCTGATGCGAAAAATAAGACAATGAACAAATGTTTGGAAGGATATCTTTGTAGCTTTGTATCTAATAAACAAACACAATGGGTCAAGTGGTTACCTCTATTTGAATGGTGGTATAACACTTCCTTCCATATTGCATCAAAAATGACCCCATTTATGGTACTTTATGGATATCATCCACCATCCATCACATCATCTTTAAGAGAAAATTCTAAGGTTCAAGCACTAGAAGATGACATCGAGCATCAATAACAAGTTCTCCAACTCTTAAAGGATAACCTCACTCTAGAGCATAATTAAATGAAAGAAAAGGCATATCAACATCGCAGTGAAAGAAATTTTGATGTAGGCGACTGGGTATTTTTATGGTGACAACCATACAAACAAATGTCCCATAAGAAAGCTAAGAAGGATAATAAATTATCACCCAAGTACTATGGTCCTTACAAGATGTTGCAAAATATTGGTACTATGGCATACAAATTGGAGCTACCTACACCTTCTCGAGTACACCCATTTTTCCATGTTTCATGCTTAAATAAGGTTATCGGTGACAAGCTTCTAGTTCAAACAGTGTTTCCAAAACTTGACGAAGAAGGGAAAATCATATTTGAGACTGAAGAAATCACAGAAAAAAGAAACCAACTGCTAAGTAATTGATCAATTTCAGAGTATCTCATTAAGTGGAAGAAATTACCCGTTGAAGATTCCACATGGGAGGATGAGAATTTTATACAGAAGCATCCATAACTACTCGAGTGTTGAGGACGACACTTTTTTTAAGGAAAGGGGCATGTTAGGTCCCTATAATACTAGTGTATCCCGCTTATTGTTATTGTTAGTGTATCCCCCTTATTTGTATTGTTGTGCCCATGTAGCCCCTATATTTTTATTGTTGTGCCCCATAGAATCCCATTATTATTATTATTATTGTGCCCTTACATTATTATTTTTATGTAGGCTTTGATTATATTGTGACCCATTAGACTCCTATATATAAAAAGGAGGTATTATCATTTGTAACATCAAATAATTGTTCATTTATGTAATGTAAAGTAGGTTTCCCCCTCGAAGAGGCTATTCCTAAAGTCGTTGATCTATCTTTTCTCTATTTTGTGAGTTGGTTGCTTAACATAAACCCACTATGTGCAAAGAAAATGACAAGTAGGAGAATGTAGGGTATGTGTTAAATTCTTTGCATGAATAACTCCATGTGTTTTATGTTTCCCTAGGCTTAACAGGGGGGTCATAGGGGGCTGGAAGATCCCCAACATTAGGTTTTGGGGGAATCAACCCCCATTTTTTTGGATAATTTCTCTGTGTTTTTTTTTGGAATTTGTTGGCACACAGTTTTTCCTTTTAGCAATTTTATGGTGCATCGTGGTTTCACCCATATTTGTCTAGTTTTTTCTAAGGAATTATAGTTATATTTTAATCTAGGGTAAATGGATTGACAACTAATGGATGTCATGGTATATATATATATATGTGTGTGTGTGTGTATGTATGTATGTATAGAATAATATATTAAAAAATAATTTTTGTTTTCCTAATTTTGGTTTTCCAAGATAAAACCTTTTTTTTTATGTGTTTGTTTTCCATTGTATATTTTCTATTTTATGAAGAATCTATTTGCAATAGTTAACAATATAAGGTTAAAACCTACATTATTCATATGGGCTTCTATGCAAAATTTGTGGTTTGTGTTGTAGAAATTATATACAAGATGCATGTATATATCCAGATTCTCCTGATCTAACAATATTTATCTTCTTGCTAAATACAGAATCCTTCCACTGTTAATCTTTTGCGGAAATTTAAACTCAATTGCAAACACATGAAGCAAATAAAAACAATCACACATAACAAAGTTGTTTAACGGGAAAGCCTGAAGCTAAAAACCACAACTATCATATTATGTATATCATGGATATCATGTAACAATCTCATACAAAGCTTAGTACATCAAGCTCTCAGTACAATCAATCGTCAGACACTAATCAGAATAAATCTGCAAATCCATGCACTGATTTCTTTCAACTTGATAGCCTGCCTCCACTACGCAATCCTTATTTAAGAAAACCCCTAAATGAATTTGAATCTACCTTGCTTGCACTTCGAAATCCTCATTGGCAACTCCAATGTGTGTGTGGTGCAATCAATGCATCACTATAGTCACAACGGATAGTCCATCTTTCCCTTTCACCTATCTCTCCACTGGGTCTCCACTGGAACTGTCATGCACTGTAGTTAACTTTTGTTTCTGTTCAGTTTTTAGTGAGTTATTATTTGTGAATTAATTAACTTATTAATTCACTTAATTCTCACTAGTATATCTTTCAGTTAGACTATATACAACTAGCTCAACTGAGTTTAACTCCATTAACTGAGTTAAATTGAACGACAACTCCATGAACTACTCTTCCAACTCTGTCATAACTTTTCTTCTTCAGTTCTAACTGAGTCCTCATGCATGAGCCACCAATAAACCCTGGGAATTGCATAATTCCTTCAGCCCACTGATTTGAAAAATCTGTATACTGAAATAAAGTGCTCCAAGAAAATAAGTTGATGTTTATTGTCGAATTATTATTAAGAGCTAATAATAATCGACATGCATCTATTTTTAGATCGATGATCTATAAATAGACTTCGCCCAATATTCTAAAAATAGAATTTCATCTAATTTTCTAAATTGACCAACCATCCACAAATAGCATCCTGCAACTTCTGAAATATGATCACCATGTCTAAAAATAGACTTGCACCTAAAAATAGCCTGCGGGCCCACTTAGTGAAGGCGACTGATTTTCAATAAGCTTCATCATCTTGTTGAATCTCAACACTCCCACTCAACAAGATAGGGATTATCCTTCACCCTGATCCTGCCTCTATGGTATTCAAATTTGCTCCTGCCAAGCGCCTTCGTAAGAATATTTGCATCCTGATCCTCCGTAGGAATGTACTGAAGCAACATGATCTTCCGCTGCACAGAATCTCTGATATGATGACACCGCATATCAATATGTTTAGATCTATTATGAAACAAAAGATTAATCGAGAGTTTAATGCAACTCTAATTATCACAATGTATCACTGTAGGATCTAAATGTGAACCGAACAAACCAACCAGGATCTTCCTCATCCAGAGAGCCTCACATGCAGCTTGACTTGCTGCCATGTATTTTGCTTCCGCTGAACTGAGTGCCACAGATATTTGTTTCCTATTGTACCAAGAAAATACTGTAGATCTGATACTGAAAACCCATCCTAATGTGCTCTTTCTATCCATTGGACTTCCTTCCCAATCTGCATCCGTGAAGCCATGCAACTTCACCTCATTCATCTGTCTGTACCATAAGCCATACTTAGATGTGCCCCTAAGATACCTCATGACATGCTTGCCTGCCTTCCAAAAGAGATTGGTAGGCCTAACCATCGCTTGTGAAATCTGGTTCACTGCATAGCATATGTCCGGTCTTGTATTAACTAAATACATGAGCAAACCCACCAACTGTCGATAAACAGTGGCATCCACTACCTCTGTCGATGTAGCATCCTCTTTCCTCCAATTTCCTAGAAGAGGAGTGTCGATAGGCTTGCAGCCTTGCATGTGAAACTTCTCCAGTATCTCCCAGGAATACTTGCCTTGAGACACAAACATTTCACCTTCCCGCTGCCATATTTCCAATCCAAGGAAATAATGAAGGAGGCCCAAATCATTCATCTCAAACTCCTTTGCAAGATCTGCCTTGCATGAGTGTATCAACTGCTCATCACCCGTTAGTATTAAATCATCAACATAAAGAACAATGATTAAATGCTTACCCTCCACCAAAATTTGGTATAGGTTTGCATCTGCCTCACCCTTGGTGAAGCCAATTCCAGTGAATAGTTGTCGATCTGAGTATACCAAGCACGTGGTGCTTGCTTCAGCCCATACAACGCTATTTTGAGCCTGCACATATGCGACTCGCTGTTGAAGATCTAAAATCCTTCAAGCTGCTCAATGTACACCTCTTCCTTAATTATCCCATTAAGGAACATAGTCTTCACATCCATCTGATGAATGTGCCAACCCATCTGCGCTGAGAGAGCAAGAATGGTCCTTATGGAAGAATACCGTGCGACAGGTGCAAAGGTTTCTTCATACTCAATCCCATCGATTTGTGAGAAACCCCAGGCAACAAATATTACCTTATACTTCTCGACACTCCCATTAGCAGCTTGATTTACCTTGTAGATCCATTTCAAATCTACCACTGATTTACCCACCAGCCTTGGAACAATCTCCCAAGCACTGTTTCTGAAAATGGAGTCATACTCCTCCACCATGGCATCTACCATGTGTGCTCCTACACTGCTTCTTCAAAATAAGATGGCTCTGTCAAGACATACTTTCTCATAAGATCCATGTATCCAGTAAATCGGTCAGGTGACTGTCTTTGTCTGCGCTGTGATGTAGGGACTCCTACATTCTATGTCGCATCAAGCTTTAGTCTCTCAGCTTCTATGGTATGATTTTTGCCTTGTCTGATGTTTGGTTCTGCATGAGTGGACTCCTCCACTCCATGAATCTCATCCTATGGCTGATCCACATCTAGAGGCTCATCTTTGGGAACAAGACGTTCCTCCTCTACATGCAAGTGTAGCTCCCTCTCAAGTGACAACTTCATGGCTTTCACATCATTGAATTTTATATCTCGTAGAACCACAGCCATTCAACTGTCTAGAAAATACACATGATAATTATGGGTTGTTTCTATATACCCCACAAATATTCAAACTTCTGCAGTCGGCTCCAGCTTCTTCCTGGCGTCCTTTGTCACATGAATGTAAAAAGATGAGCCAAAAATCTTCAAATGAGAAATATCAGGCTTCTTACCAGTAAAAGCTTCTTCAGGTGTACTCATGCCAAGTACTCTATGAGGACAACAGTTTTTCACATAAACCGCAGTGTTGCATGCTTCTGCCCACAAGTGCATCGGTAGGCCATAGTCATGCAGCATCGCTCGTGCAACACCCATGCTCATTTTTTTCTTCCTCTCCACGACCCCATTCTTCTGTGGGTTATGAGGTGCTATGAGTTCTCTTCGAATTCCTTCTTTGCTATAGAAGTCTTTGAATTCGCTTGAGGTATATTCACCACCATTATCACTCCATAGAGCTTTCACTTGCTTCCCCGACTCCTTCTCCACTAATGCTTTAAACTCACAGAACTTTGAGAATGTTTCGCTCTTCTTCTGCATGAATAAGATCCAATATCTACGAGAATAGTCATCAACAAATATAACATAATATCTATTTTTTGCTGTTGAAGCAACCGAGAAAGGTCCACACACGTCTGTGTGAATTCTCTCCAGGATCAGCGAAGCACAGTTCTCCTTCTCATGAAAGGTGTTCTTCACAAACTTACCCATAGTACATCCCTTGCACTAATATGATTGCACAAGAGTACCCTTGGGAAGTCCAGTAGAAATCTGCTGCAAAATATTCAAAGCGCCATGATGAAGATGGCCCAATCTCCTGTGCCATAATTCGCCCTCATCCTGGCTCACCACTTCTTCTTCTTTTCCCATCATTGCATCGCAGCCATCTACCTCCAGATTGTAGAGATTCTTAAATCGAATCTCTATCCTCTTGGTTTGACCCATTGTTTTATGTCGAAGTAAGGGTTTTCCCTCACTGAAAACAACATCATAACCTTTTTCTTCCAACATTGCAACCGAGACCAAGTTCTTCTTCAGACCTGGAACATGCATAACATCTTTCAACAAAAATGGATTACCTGACTCCCTCTCAAAGGTAATGGTCCCAATGATGGTCGCACTATATCGACCATTGTTTCCCATCTCTATACGCATTTGGAGATCCTTCTCCTCCAAGTCACTAAACAACTCTTTGTCTCCCGTCATATGGAAATATGTGCCACTATCAAGATACCACACCGATCCCATTAAGCTTGAAACCAAGCATGCGATCAAAGAGAAATAAAGTTCAAATTGTGAGGCTAATCCCTCTCCAGCTGCAACTCTAGCAGCCTTCTTTTTCTTCTTCTTCTATGGGAAGTTAGTGGCGAAATGCCCATGTTCGTGACAGTGAAAACACTTCACTTTAGACAAATCCTGCTTCTCTCCTTTAGCTTCAGATCTTGGATGGGATTTATTCCCCTTCCCCTTCCTTTCTTTGGCAGCCAAAGCACAATTCTCTTCATCTTCTTCGATGAAGATCCATCCCTGGTACTTCGCCTTATCTCCTCCTGCACAAGATCCGACCAAAGTCGCTCCCATCCTGGAAGTTTCTCCAGTCCATTAACAGAGTCTTTGTAGCTATGCCAAATCATTGGAAGTCCAAGGAGAGCCAATATTACCAAGTCTTCAACATAAACAGTAATCTCCACACTTCCTAGTTCATCCCTACAGTGGAAAAACTTCGTGAGATATTTTGGAATACTGTCGCCCTTCTCCATTTTTATTTTTCTGAGCTTATATTTCAGTGCCAACTTCCTCTGGTCACTGTTGCTTTGCAACAAATCTGTAAAATCCTTCCACATTGAAAATGGAGTGGATTTCCTGTGAAGGTTGGACACAATATGGTCCTTAACACCTTCCAACAGAATTCTTCTTGTCTTTGCTACCTTCTTTTTCCATGCGTCAAGTAATGCAGCATCGCTAGAACCTGGCTTAGGAACATCACTATCGATGAAATCCTTCAGTCCATTATCCTCTAGCACCGCCTCCATCCTATCCTTCCAGGTTATGTAATTTGAGCTAACCTTAAGGGCATACTCCAATCGCAACCCATTGAAATACATTGCAATGAATACTCAACTTTCGCACCAAGAAATTTCTGCAGAAAATTCGAATTGTCCACCAGCACAAACTCAACAATTCTTCACAATTGAAATCTCTTATATAACACTGCTCCGATACCATGTAGAAATTATATACAAGATGCATGTATATATCCAGATTCTCCTAATCTAACAATATTTATCTTCTTTCTAAATACATAACACTTCTACTGTTAATCTTTTGCGGAAATTTAAACTCAATTGCAAACACATGAAGCAAATAAAAATAATCGCACATAACACAGTTGTTTAATGGGAAATCCTGAAGCTAAAAGCCCCAAATATCATATTATGTATATCATGGAGATCATGTAAAAATCTCATACAAAGCTTAGTACATCAAGCTCTCAGTACAATCAATCGTCACACACTAATCAGAAGAAATTTGCAAATCCATGCACTGATTTCTTGCCACCTGATAGCCTGCCTCCACTATGCAATCCCTATTGAAGAAGACCCCTGAATGAATTTGAATCTACCTTGATTGCACTGCGCAATCCTCATTGGCAACTCCAATGTGTGTGTGGTGCAATCAATGCATCACTATAGTCACAACGGATAGTCCATCTTGCACTTTCACCTATCTCTCCACTGGGTCTCCACTGGAACTGTCACGCACTGTAGTTAACTGTTGTTTCTGTTCAGTTGTTAGTGAGTTATTATTTAATTAATTAACTAATTAATTCACTTAACTCTCACTAGTGTATCTTTCAGTTAGACTAGATACAACTAGCTCAACTGAGTTTAACTCCATTAACTGAGTTAAACTGAAAAACAACTGCATGAACTACTCTTCCAACTCTGTCATAACTTTGCCACTTCAGTTCTAACTGAGTCCTCATGCAGAACCACCAATAAACCCTAGGAATTACATAATTTCTTCAGCCCACTGATTTCCCAAATATGTATACTGAAATAAAGTGCTCCAAGAGAATAAGTTGATGTTTATTGTTGGATTATTATTAAGAGCTAATAATAATCGATATGCATCTATTTTTAGATCGAAAATCTATAAATAGACTTCGCCCAATATTCTACAAATAGAATTTCATTAATTTTTCCAACTTGACCAACCATCCACAAATAAGATCCTACAACTTCTGAAATATGATCACCATGTCTAAAAATAGACATAGTCTAAAAATAGACTTGCACCTAAAAATAGCCTGCGGGCCCACTTAGTGAAGGTGATTGATTTTCACTAAGCTTCATCATCTTGTTGAATCTCAACATGTGTGATAACTCACATTACCTTAATGTCTTTTTTTATCTTAATCAATGGGGTTGCTTCCCATTTTTTCAAATTAAGCAAGGGTAATAGATAGAGATACCCCTTTCCCCTCTCCTTTTCATTCTAATAGCCAAATAAAGGAGTAGGTTAATAAAAGAGGCATCAAAAAATGGTAGTTTCAAGGGGATATTCGTTTCATCTAGGATGTAATGTCACACATCTCTTGTTATTAGATGATATTATGAATTTTTATGAAGGTTCTTTAAGGATCATTAGGAAATTCATAAAAATGGAGTTATTTTGTATAGCTACATGTATCATTATAAATCTTGACAAATCCACTAAATCCATGTGGGGTATAATTGAGCAAGAACAAGGATATTTCTCCCATTTGTTTCCCACTAAATGATTGATTTAGACCAAGAATTAAATATATAGGGTTTCATATAAAAACTTATCCATAGTAAAAATTTGAGTGGAAATGGTTTGATTTTTAAAGTGGAAGAGAAAATAAACATTTGGTGAAATATATGGCTCTCTATATGAAGTAGATGGTGCTTGTTAAAGTTATACTAGAAGTAGTTTTAGTATATTGTACTTCATTGTCTTAGGTTATGACAGGTGTATTAGAGAGAAATAGGAAATTGTGCTAAAATTTTATCTGGTTTATTTATCAAAAGAGAAAGGAATTGTATTGGAATATTGAAAAAATTGGTGGTTCCAAAAGCTAGCGGAGGATAATTTCTAAAAATGTATTTCTCTTCTCCAAGGCTCTAACTACAAATACAAGTAAAAAAATTGTGGGTCCAAGTAATTAGAACCAAGTATATTTTTCTTATTAGAGTAGAGGATTGGATAAGGAACCCAAGAAAACAAACACATAATTCCTTAATCATTTGAAAATTTATGAATTCAAACATTTCAATTGGTAGGTAAATGGATGATTTGGAAATTAGTAAAAGGTGATAAAATTCAAATTGGCCTTTACCCTTGGATATACATTAAGGGATTACATATATTACCTACTCAATTGACCCAAAATCTTAGAAGCAAAGGATTGTGTACCTACAAACTAGCAACAATAATTGCTCACTTAGGAAGAGAATGGTTTGGAAGAAGATCTTTCTAAATCTTGGAGGGTTTACATAGATGTCTCAAAATATAGAAACATTAAAATAATAGAATATGGTGATTAGAAATTATGGTCCCTCAATTTCGTTGGAACATATGTGCCTAAACTAGGGTATATAGCTCTTGATAATGAAGGATTGGAAGGAAAATTGGTCTAGCGATGGAGAATCATCTGAAAATTAATGTGCCATTTTAAAAATTAAAATTTCCATTGGATGGTATTAAACAATAAGGATCCTACCTATGAGGTGTTTTAGGGAAAGAAAAAAAAATACCTAAGTGTGCCAACATGTAGAGAAACTATTGTCCATTTAATTGTGGCAATTATTAGACCTCCTAGACATATATAAATAGAAGGTAGTTTTACCTCATTTGATCACTCACACCAGAAGAAAGAAAGAAAGTGAATTTCAGTGAAAGTCAAAGGAGAGAGAGATAGAGAGAGAATTCAAAGGAGAGAGAATTTCACTGTGGAAGGTAGTGAAAGTCAATAGGCTACTGGTTTGATCCTCTCAATAATCCTGAAAGGTCCACAAAACCAAGGTGCCTGCTCGGCACATGATCCAATCCATAAGGAGCTCTTCTTGGGCTTGATGCACAAGTACACCCATTCCCCAACCTGAAACTCCTTAAACAACATGTTCCAGTCTGCATAACTCTTCTTCCTATCCTACACTTCTTTCAAATTATTCTTGATTATGTAAATTTCATGTTCCATTTCTACCAACATGTCTGGTCTAATCAATACCATGTTAACTGGATCACTCCAACGGATGGTAGTGTTGCAAATCCTCCCATAAAATGCCTCAAATAGACTCATCCTCAATGATTCCTAATTCTTGTTGTTGTAGGAGAACTCTACCATTGGAAGATACTCTTGCCACTTTTTTTGTTGATGCATCACATATATCCTCAATATATCCTCCAATATCCTATTGACCCTCCCAGTTTTTCCATCTGTCTATGCGTGATAAGTTGTGTTGAAGGCCAACTCGGTGCCCAAGCATGCAAGAAACTCCTTCCAAAACTTTGAAGTGAAATTTTCATCCCTGTGTGACACAATATTCTTTGGAACACCATGCAATCTGACCACATCTCTGATGAACACCTGTGCCACATCACTAGTAGAGTATGTAGTCTTCACAAGAATGAAATGTGCAACCTTTGTCAACCTTTCCAAGAAAACCATGATGGAATCATGTTATCTAGCTGTCCTAGGAAAACCTGTGATGAAATCCCTGGAAAAGACCTCCCATTTCCACTTTGTAATCGCAATCAGCTGTAGTATTCCACTTGGATTCCTACATTCTTCCTTAACTATTTGACAATCCAAACACCTAGCTACAAACTCGGTCACATCCTTATTTAGATTCAGCCAATAATAGAACCTTTTCACTACAGTCAATGTCTTATGATAGCGTGGGTGATCTGAATATGGTTTCGCATAAAACTCCCTCAAGATCACCTTCTTGAGCTCAGTGTTGTCTATCACATATATATTGTCTCTAAACATGACCAATCCATTTGCTATGAGATGATAGTCCACAGCCTGTACACCTTCACCTATACTTGTTCCTGTACCTGTACCACTACCTGTACTCTATTGCAACCTGTGAACAATCTCCATATATCTGTCATCATGGTGACTTGCTTGCAAGATTCTATCTTGTAAATTTGTCCCATAGGATCTCATAGATGCTATGTGATTTACCTGTACCTACCTTCTAATAGCATTTGCAACTCTTTTCTCATTTCCCTTGATGTACCTAATCTCGAAGTCAAACTCACTAATCGTGGTCAACCATCTAGCTTGCATGGCATTCAAATTTGGTTGGTCAAACAAGTATCTCAACCCAATGTGATCACTCATCAGTACAAACCTCCTTCCAAGAAGATAATTCCTCCACATCTTCAATGCATGTATGATCATTGCTAGCTCAAGATCATGTGTCAGGTAGTTCTACCCATTGTTGGAAATACTGAGAGGGGGGGTGAATCAGTATTCCTTTCAATTAGAGAATTAGTTAATCTTCAATTATTATCAGTTTTTGTACAATGATAGTAGCAAACAAGAGTAACACAAATGCACACAGTTTTTAAGGTGGAAACCCACTCTGAGACAAAAACCACCTAATGCTTTTCTAATAATTCTTTAATATTCAACTCCAATTGAAAATAAAGCTCCAACTTCCTAGAATCTTGAAAAGCATTCTTCTCCATCTCCCACTGGACGGACGCTCCAATGCCTGAGATTCTTCAGTAGTCAACTGAACGGATGCCCCAACACCCAATGAGCTACAACTCACCCTAGCACCACCCTACCACCCTATAGAAGAATAAAAGAAGAATGGACTCCCGTACCAGGGAAAATGGTCCACTTTACAATGATATAGAATGATGTAGAAGAAGAAGATATGCTATACCATAACCCCAACTTTGACACAACCACCTAATGATGATCCTAGACCTCCCAACACTGCCTCTTCAACCCTTGGCAAATAGACACTAGTAAAATTTGTACAATAATGTATTTACAATGACTAAGTACAATGATACCTTTACAATGATTGTATGCAGTGTTGCCCACTTGAAGACTTAATATGATGAACTTATTGTTAACATTTATGCCTTGGTTTGCTAATATTTTCATGCTACCTTCCTGCGCCTTGCTTTGCTTTCTTTAGTAGAAATTCTAGTTGTCCTTTACGACCCTTGACAACACATAGTCTGGCTTTCTTGCCTTCTAGGAGCTCGATATTGAATCTGGTGTATCTATGTTATTTCATATTCTCAATATCTGATTTTGGGTCCTATAGTAGTCCTTTGATTCTTCTTTCCAATGCCATAGGTCTGACACAATTTGGATTCTTCAAGAGAGATTTATGCCCAATCTCTCACAATGCCCTATTTATGGACTGTTTCAGTAGAGCGCACTTGTACTACGTGCCACGTGTCACTATTTCTTCATTTGTCTCTGAAATTAATAGAGTGAAAATTAAATACTATGCACTATCCACCAATTTTTATGGAATTCCAATCCGATACTCAGAGAGAGAGTTATGATGATTTTACCAAGGTCACTTCTTTGAGATGAATTTCAGGAGCCTGCAAAAACCCTGACTTCCACAGATCATATCTCCAAAAAATTTCACACCTTGATCTAAAATTCTTCTACATGGCTTCCTCGAGTTTTTCTTCTCCTCATAAAATTCGGCTTTTGAATCTTCGTAGAAAAAAAAGTTAGAGCAAAAATTCCATGATGACACATTCCCGATGGCCGGTCCCTTGCATAAGGAGGAAATGAAGATCACAATTTATATGAATGGCAGGATGAGAGGGGCTTCAACAAGTGAACGTGGGAGGGATTTTAGGAGCTTAAAAAATATTAATTATGACTTTTCAATGACCCATGCCACAACCCCATGGGGTTTTATCCCACTAACTGGGGGTACAAACTTCAAACATGAATATCTCTCAAACCGTGAAGAATTACATGGTGTGACATATATCAACGGAAACATCTCGAAAATTAGAAACAATAAAAAGAATTATTAACCCAGAATATATTAATTTTGTAGGTCAAAATTCCCATGCAATATTGGGTTAGCCCCTGATGCTGCTTGGGTTGACATTAATGACAATCGCTGATCAAAAATCTCCCCCTTTGGCATTGATGGCAACACAAGTACTCCCCCTGCGATCATGACACCTCTTCCTACAACATTCTCTCCCCCTTTGACATCAATGGCAAAGGGTAACTCCCCCTGAAACACAACCATCCTGCGAACCTGTACACTTCCTCCCACTAACACACAACCATCCACTGCCAGAGACACCGTACACCTTCCACTCCCCACGACACTGACTGTCCTACAAACACCTGTAATCTAATGAGAACTTGGGAGTATCCCAAGCTTTTGACGAAGATATTCAAATTCTTCACGAGGTAAAGGTTTAGTGAATATATCAACAATTTGTTCTTTTGAACAAACATACTCAAGTTTGATATTCTTTTCAGCAACTTGTTCTCTAACAAAATGATATTTGATCGGAATGTGTTTTGTTTTTGAATGCATGACGGGATTCTTAGAGATGCTGATGGCAATAGTGTTTTCACAAAATATGGGAATAGGCTCACTGAATTGTACTTGAATATCTTGCAAATTTTGTTTCATTCAAAGGACCTGAGTACAACATGATGCTGTTGCAATGTATTCTGCTTCCGCTGTAGATAACGAGATTGAAGTTTGATTTTTGGTCAACCATGATATGAGACAACCACCTAGATAGAATGTTGCTCCACTAGTACTCTTACGAGCCCAATCTGCATCTGTAAAGGCTTGAATAATGAGATTGTTACCCTTGGGATACCACAAGCCATATTATTCTGTGCCCTTTAGATATCGAAGAATTATTTTGACGACAATAGTATGTGATTCTTTTGGTGCTGCTTGGAATCTTGCTACTTGTCCAACTACTTGCATAACATCTGGCCGAGAAGCTGTTACCTATAAAAGACTACCAATCATAGATTTGTACAACCTTTGATCCACATCCTTAGATGAGTCATATATGCTCAATTTGCAACTTGTTACCATCGGAGTAAGAACGGGTTTGCAATCTTCCATTTTGAATTTCTTGAGCATTTCCTTGATGTACTTGGCCTGACATATAAATATTCTTTTCTCTTGCTGAGATATTTGAACCCTAAGAAGTATGTCAGCTCACCAAGCACACCAAATGCAATACATCTCAAACTCACTTTTTGCATATTTGTATAAAATTTCTTACTTAGGCGATCATCATTGCTACCAAATAATATATCATCCACATATACCTCGACGATTGTTAAATATATTTATCTATTTGTACATAAATATTGCTATCAATAGTACCTTTATTGAACCCTTTTTGACGTAGATATCCATCAAGACGAGCATACCATGCTCTGGGAGCTTGCTTGAGACCATATAGAGCCTTCTTTAACCTGCACACATAGTCTTCTTTTTCTGATAGTAGAAAACCTTTAGGTTGTTCATTGTAAACTTATTCTTCTAATTCACCATTCAAAAATGCTTACTTAACATCCATTTGGTACACTTTGATTTTTCTTGAACATGCATAGATGAGAAACATTCAGATGGTTTCCATTCTGGCAACTGGTGAAAATGTTTCATTGAAATCAATTCCTTCCACTTGTGCATAGCCTTTGCAAACCAATCTTGCTTTGTTTGTGGTAACTTGTCCATCTTCATTCAATTTGTTCCTGAACACCCATTTAGTCCCAATGAAATTTTTATCTTTTGGTTGTGGAACTAATTCCCAGGTGTTATTATTCTCGATTTGATCCAATTATTCATTCATAGCTGCTACTGAATGTTTATTCTGGCTGGCTCCCTCAAAAATACTAGGCTCAAATGTTGCTAGAAAAGCAATGTGAGCTTGTTGTGATAAATGAAGCTGTCGACCTTCATTTATGTCACTAATGATTTGATTTAATGGATGGTTCTTTTGAATCCATTCTTTTTTTATCTTTGGAGGAGCTTCTTGTTGTTGTTCCAATATATCTTGATGATCATTATTTACTTGTTCCTGGTTGATAGTTTCTTCTTGTTCTAGAATTTTCTTTATGTCTTTTTCAGCCTCTGTCTCAAGTTTCAAAGATTTTAGATCCTCATCGTTGTTAATTAGAACACCATCTTTGTCAAATGTAACATTTATGCTCTCCACTATCTATTTTTGTCTTAAATTATAGAATTTATAGGCCTTTCTTTTGCGTGAGTAACCAACAAAGATACCTTCATCAACATGTGATTCAAACTTACCCAAATTTTGATATTCTATTTTGATACAACATTTGCTTCTGAAGATTCTGAAATATTTTACATTAGCTAGTTTTCCTTTCCATAATTCATGTTTGTCTTATTACTAATTATTAGAGAACTTAGGTTGATAATGAAGGCTAGTATCAATTGCTTGAACCAATTTTCATCCAATTTTTGAGTCCTTCAACATTGTTCTCTGCCATTTTCTGTACGATTCTATTCTTTCTTTTAGCAACTCCATTTCTTTGAAGTGTTCTTCAACATTGAAAATTGCCTTTTTATTCACATTTTAAATGGCGAGTATTCTTTGAAGTAATTTGGAAGTGAATTTCCACCATTATACGATCTTAAACACTTTATTTTCAAATCGGTTTTAGTTTCAACCAACTCCTTGTAGATCTTAAAGCACTAGAATGCTTGATTTTTCTTTAGAGGCCTGACGGTTGTCATCTAGGTATAGTCATCTATCATTAACATGAAATATAATTCTCCATCTAAGCCTTTTGTTCTCACAGGACCACATAGATCAATATGTATCAATTCCAAAGGATGTGATGCAAAGTGTTCTTTTGTTTTAAATTGGACTTTTGTCTGCTTGCCATGCTGACATGCCTCACATAGTGTGTTGGAAGGTTTTGATATTTTCGGCATTTCTCGTACTGCTTCCTTTTTTCTTATCATGACAAGATTGTCAAAGTTTATGTGACCCATTAGTTTGTGCCATAACCAACTTTCATCTTCTTTAGCTAGTAGACATGCTTTAGTTGCTTCATCTAGAACATATATGTCGTTTGGAGCTCGACTTGCTGTAGCCACAATTTTACCATACCTGCCTTTCTTGATTTCACATTTTGTGGAGTTGAATAGCATTGTGTGTCCTTGATCACACATTTGTCCAACACTGAGCATATTGTGATTCATGTTTTCAACCAATAGAACATTCTTAGCTATAACATCTTTGCTTTCGAGAGTGACGGTACCTGATCCTATAACATTTGAAGATCCATCATTTCCAAATGATAGGGTTCCATCCTTCTCTTTCAGAGATACAATTTTCCTTCTATCTCTAGTCATATGCGTTGAGCAACCGCTGTCAACATACCACACATCTTTGTTGTTTTGAGCCTTGAGAGCAAGAGCACAATTATCAGTCTTCTTCTTCTTCCATGTTTGTTCATTATGTGGCTTCGAAGATTCTTTTGGAGGATTTTCAAGTCTATAGTCTCTGGCTATGTGTCCAAAGTTCTGACATTTGTAACATTGCATATTATTTCTTAAATTTTCAAATCTATTGATGTTTCGTTATTTTTCAGGAGGTTCATATTGAAGAATCTCTTGGAATTGTATTGGTTCACAGATGCGTGTGACGTACCATAGCTTTATGACCAAATTTTCCACATGAATAACAATGACCATGAAAAATATGTTGGTACCTGGATGAAAATATTAGTCGAGAATCGTCTTCCAAGGATGTACTTGCGAATCTTGTCCAATGAAGTCTACATGTATGTCGGATCATAGGTTCATTGTATTTTGTTGTATAAGGCCCCACTTCTTCTTCTTTGTAACCGAGGCCAGTTCTGTCATTGTAAAATCGTTGATTGTTGATGAGTTCTTCCAATGCCCTAGAGCTGTTGGCATAGTTTTGGACAATTTATCCCTTCTTCACTTCCTTACGCAGCGAGACTACTTCAGCTTCTAATGCTTCCCTTTCTTGGTTGCTTTCTTCCAAATTCTTTTGAAGTGACTCTTCAATACATTTGTGTTCATCAATTTCAATTTTGAGACCTTGAACTTTTTCTTCAAGAGTATTGGAACAGATCTTCTCAGCCTTGAGCTCTTTTATAAGCTTGATTGCCTCCTTAGAAAATTATTCTATGGTCAACCATTCTTCTTCGTTGTTTGATACCTTTTTTTTATTGTGCTTGGCCATAAACAATACCGTTCTCATTGGCTTCTTCTTCACTGTCACTGTTTTCATTAGATAATGAGCTATCTTCTGTAGAGAAAAAGTTCCTTTTGAATCCTTTCTTTTTTCCTTGCTTGTTGAATTTCTTAAAGCCTTTATTTCCTTTTGAGTTGTCATCACTTTTTTTCGGACATTTTGCTACGAAATTCCCAACCTCACCACAAGCGAAACATATCAATGGAAGTTTACCTTTGAATTTTCCCTTGCCAATTTTTAGTTTTCTCGTAAAGTAAGAATATTCTCCATCTGAAAGAACTCTTTCATTATATTCCTTTTCTTCACACTTGCAGGTGCAGGTCTTTGCCTTTGAAGGTTGTTTGTCCTTATTGGTTTTCTTATATGCAGCGAACACAATTTCTAGATGCGAAGTACCCTCTTCTTCATCTAGTCTCATTTCATATGCTATGAGAACTCCATGTAATTCCTCTTTGCTGAGTTTGTCCAGATTTGCATTGTATTCTAAGACCGATACCTTTGGGTTGAATCTCCCTAGTAACGTTCTAAGAATCTTCCATATAATAGTCTTCTCGTCAACTGGCTCTCCCAATACTTCTAGAGTATTGGTTATTTCATCAACATATCGGAAGTATGTAGCAATGTTGCAATCTTCTTTCATTCTAAGTTGCTCAAATTTTTCTCTATAGATTTGAAGCTTTGCTTCTTTGAAATTTGAGTCACCTGCACATATATTCTCAAGCTTGTCCCATACATTTTTGGTGGTTTTATAACCCAACACCTTATGATAAGCAGATTCAATAAGTCCATTGATAATAATATTATTTTCTTTTGCATCATTTACCAAATTCTTCTTACCTTGTTCATCTGCAGTTGATGTAAATCCATTTTGAACAATGCCCCATACTTCATAACCTTGCGCCAAGAGATAGACCTCCATTCTTCCTTTCCAAAGTGCATAATTATTTTCATTGAACATAGGTACACCATTCTTGGTATGCTCCATGACCTCCTTCCAGCTATTAAACTGCTATTGAAGGAACCAAGCTCTGATACCAATTGTTGGAAATACTGAGAGGGGGGTGAATCAGTATTCCTTTCAATTAGAGCATTAGTTAACCTTCAATTATTATTAGTGTTTGTACAATGATAGCAGAAAATAAGAGGAACACAAATGAACACATTTTAAGGTGGAAACCCACTCCGGGACAAAAACCACCTAATGCTTTTCTAATAATTCTTTAATATTCAACTCCAATTGAAAATAAAGCTCCAAATTCCTAGAATCTAGAAAATCATTCTTCTCCAACTCCCACTGGATGGAAGCTCCAATGCCCGAGATTCTTCAGTAGTCAACTGAATGGATGCCCCAACACCCGATGAGCTACAACTCACCCTAGCACCACCCTACCACCCTGTAGAAGAATAAAATAAGAATGGACTCCCGTACCAGGGAAAATGGTCCACTTTACAATGATATAGAATGATGTAGAAGAAGAAGATATGCTAGACACCTTTAACACGGCCACAACCACCTAATGATCCTAGACCTCCCATACTTGCCTCTTTAACCCTTGTGAGATAGACACTAGTACAATTTATAAAATAATGTATTTGACAATATAAGTACAATGATACCTTTACAATGATTGTATGCAGTGCTGCCCACTTGAAGACTTCATATGATGAACTTCTTGCTGCTGTTATGCACCTTGGTTGCTGCTCTTGTCATGCTACCTTCTTCTGCACCTTGCTTTGCCTTTCTTCCGTAGAAATTCTGGTCCTTTGCAACCCTTGAAAACACATGATCTAGCTTTTTCTTGCCTTCTAGGAGCTCGATATTGAATCTGGTGTATCTCTGTTATTTCAGATCCTCAATATCTAATTTTTGGTCCGGTAGTAGTCCTCTGAGTCTTCTTTCCAATGCCATAGGTCTAACCCAATTTGGATTCTTCAAGAAAGAGTTATGCCCAATCTCTCACAATGCCCTAATTATGGACTGTTTCAGCTAAGCGCACTTGTACGATGTGACACATGTCATTTTTCTTCATTTGGCTCTAAAATTGATAGAGAAAAAATTACAGACTGTGCACTATCTGCCACTTTTTACGGAATTCCAATCTGATACTCAGAGAGAGATTTATGACGATTTTACCAAGGTCACTTCTTTGAGATGAATTTCAGGAGCCTGCAAAAACCCTGACTTCCATAAATCATATCTCCAAAATATTGCGCACCTTGATCTGAAATTTTTACTGCAACTTCCTCAGGATTTCGGCTTTGCCTTATAAAATTTTCAACTTCTGAACCTTCGTAGAAAAAAAGTTAGAGCGAAAATTCCACGATGACCTGTTTCATATGGTCGAATCCCTTGCATAAGGAGGAAATGAAGATCACAATTTATATGAATGCTTAAGTTGAGAGGGGCTTCAACAAGTGAACGTGGGAGGGATTTTAGGAGCATAAAAATATTAATTATGACTTTTCAATGACCCATGCCCCAACCCCATGGGGTTTTAGCCCACTAACTGGTGTTACAAACTTAAAACATGAATATCTCTCAAACCGTGAAGAATTACATGGCATGCCATATATCAATGGAAACATCTCGACAAGTAGAAACCATAAAAAGCATTATTGACCCAGAATATATTAATTTGGTAGGTAAAATTTCCCATGCAATATTAGGTTAGCCCCTGGTGCTGCTTGGGTTGACATCAATGACAACCGTTGATCAACACCCATCCTCGTTTATTTTTCGTGACTCATATCATACCATATGTCCATCCTGCATAAGGACTCCACCAAGTCCTCTCTTGTAATCATCTGTACATACTACAAACTCCTTGTCTAGATCTGTAATATTTTATACTGGAGCATGTGTCAACAACTGCTTAAGCTGCTCAAAACTGGCCTCACACTCCTTTGTCCATTCAAAATTCTTACCTTTCCTGTGTACTGATGTAATAAGATAATAAATCTATGAGAAGTTTTTGATGAACCTCCTGTAATAATATTCCAACCCCATGAAGGATCTCACCTCATCTACATTTCTAGGAGCTACCCACTCCGTGATGGCCTTTATATTTTCTAGATCTAATGCAATGCCCTCCTTGGAGACAACATGTCCCAAGTAATGTACCTCAGTCTGGAAAAAAATTCATTTTCTAAGATTATAACATACAACTGATGCTATCTCAACAATCTCAGCACTGTTGCCAAATGCTCGACATGTTCTTCCTCATTTTTAGAGTATACCAATATGTCATCAATGAACACAATAACAAAATTTTTCAAATAAGGACGCAACACAATGTTCATCAAACACATAAATGTGTAAAGAGAAATATTTCAGTAATAATCACATATGAACCAATTTTTTCAACGTGTTTCGAACCAACTATTGTGGTTCATCTTCAGGACCAAAAGATGAACCATAATATCTGGTTTGAAACTCGTCGACAAAATTGGTTCGTATATAATTATTACCGAAAGATTTCTCTTTACAATTTATGGATCACAGAAGCAAAATTTCACATAAATGTGGCTAGATCATCAGTCAAATTGAATGGAACTACAACAAACTCGTAATGCCCATACCTGGTCCTGAATGCGGCCTTATAGATGTCCTCTTCTTTGATGCATACCTGATGGTATCTGGATCTCAAGTCAATCTTAGAGAACACTGCTTCTCCCTTCAACTGATCAAACAAGTCATCAATCCTCGACAATGGATACATGTTCTCGATGTTCACTTTGTTCAACTTCATGTAGTCAATGCACAATCTGAGAGTACCATCCTTTTTCTTCACAAACAATACTAGTGTGCCCCATGGCGATACACTTGGCCTAATTTATCCTTTTTCAAGCATCTCTTTCAACTACAACTTTAATTCTACTAACTTAAGTGTGATCATCTTGTAAGGTGATTTTGATGTTGGAGCTACCCCTAGTGCCAACTCAATAGAAAAGTATACCTCCCTATGAGGTGGAAAATCTGAAATGTTTGCAGGAAATACATCTTGAAATTGTTGTAGAACTGGGTACCTTCTCAAAACATCTGCATCCTCAACTTCCTTAATTTTGTCACTGAAAACATGTACTGTGAACAACACACACCATTAGTTAAGGTTTATTTATCAAATAAACCTTAACTAACAATAATTTCTCCTTGGTATTTTTTGATCGGCCATTTCTTTCTCATCTTTCATTCCTTTTGCTCCTTAGTATTTATATCATCCATCCACCTCTCATCTTGGCAGGTTAGTCCTGATGATGAGTCTTGGTTAGACTCAAAATGTAGACATAAAAATGGATATTGTGGAGATTCTGAATACCCCTCCTCAAAACACACACCCTTTCCTACGACTATGCTTGGACTACATAGTTGTCACCATCCTAATTGATGTGGCTTTATTCTTTCCCTATAAGACTCTTGGTTCCCCATTGTCATCCAATTGCTCAATGGATTTTTCATAACAATCCACCTTGATCATGTGAAGGTATATCCATTCCATACCCAATAGCATGCTATATGATCCCAATGGCAATATGTTCAAGTGCGATGCTATAGACATGTCATTCCAATCAAATGCACAATTTATTACCCAATGGTGAACTAGTTTATTTGTACTTGTAGCCAACTGCACTAACCAAGATTCTACATGAATTTATGGTGCAGGACCAAATGCGCACATTAATATTTAATGCGGCAAGAAATTATATTATACATAAACCCAAATATTGGACTCTCCATATGTGATGGAATTCATACTTTCCTTTGTTTTAATTCACAACTCTGATTTTCAAACAATCATAAAACATAGAGGTAGCGATCTATATTGACCAAAGTCTATGAATCACAATTGCATTTGTAACTTCACTCTTCATCAATGCAAATTCCATTCAATTACAAATTTCAATATAATAAATAATGAAATTATTACCATACATGAGATGTTGTAATGGTGTTTCTCTGTGTTAATGGAATCATTGCCATACATGGGACATCACACAAGAGAGCGAATGAACTGTATAGAATTTCTCTGCGTTACTGGAATCATTGCCATACATGAGGTGTCATCACAAGAGAGAAAATTTTGTGTGGCATTTCTATGCACTACGGCTAACGCAACTGGACCTTTGTAGCCACTGCTAGAATCGCATACTACACAATGCGTCTTCTACAGGAATGTCAATGCTGGTTGCAATTGTCGATTTCCAACTTTCCCTTTATGGTATGGTCCCCAACATTCTCCAACGTCTATGTCCAACCATCTGCGGCCTCTGCACTATGAAAGACACTCCAGCCTACAATGACCGACTTCCACCCTATGCTGGTTGTCTTCAGCTTTCGCTTTCCAATTGAAACCACGCCATTCACTTGCTACGCATATTCCAATGTTGCGCAATCTGAGATTGCCTTTGCCATCGTTGTTTTTTTCTGGATGCACAAATTTTCCTGCGGTTCACACACAAATCTACGCATATATATATATATATATATATATATATATATATATATATATATATATATATATATATATATATATATATATATATATATATATATATATATTGCACTTTCAACAGTTAAAAGAAAACATGCAATGGAAAAATAAAAACTATATTAATATCGCATGGGCCAAATATTTCATTATTCTCCCCTTTGCGTTTGCAGTCTTCACACTGGGCGCTCTTGGTTTTTTATCTCTACTTCCCTATTATTTATACTTGAATATGAAACTGTTCTTCTTAGAATAGATTTCTTCTCGAATTTTTCCAAAAAATCAATACCTCCCTATTTTTAAGTGCTTATCCCTACTTTGGCTTTATTTCCACACAAGGAAAGAAACCAATTCTTAATTTTATTCCTAATTAATTAAAAAATACAAAACAACTAACTACTCTCATAAATAAATAAATAATAAAATATTAATACTAATGTTTATTCCTCTTGGATTAACCACAACATGTGAACAAAAAATCACATTGTTGGCCAAGTCTAGATGCTCCTGTTGAGCCTCAAAATTGTGCTTTCCTTCACCTCATTTTACCTCATTTTCCCTTGTCCATTTCTATATTAGACCCAATTGATCAATGAATATAGTTAAAATTACTTCTAGAATGATTTACATGACTGACTTGTTAAATTTTGTGATTTTTTCCATTATAAAGCATTTTGACCGGAACTAGCTGCAGAATGCAGACATTCCGTAGCTAACCGGCGATTCTGCAGCTGCCTTCATGTTTGAGTATGTTCCAGGTGGCCTCTTGAGAAAAACCGCATATGGGCATGATCCACGTCATGTCTACATGGTTAGTTGGTCATCATGGAGGAAGAAACGAATTCTGGGTATGGTTTTGAACGTGGGGAACACATTTAGGAAGGAAGACTTCTATTAGGACTGTCTCAGTCCAGATGTCTTTTCCTCTTCACGCAGCCACTTCAAAGAGTCCTAACGTGATTCCGATAAGGAAAGACAGTGTTCCTGAATTGTTGCAATTATTGTTATGTGCATTTGATTTATAAAGACTTGGGAGACCGAGAGCTATGTTAGAGATTTTATGTTAGATTTGCTGCTAGATTTTGTTTAGACTCTGTGTTACATTCCTGAAAACGCAGAGTGTTATGTTCAAACTATTTCATCTTTAATGGAGTAGACAAAGTTATTTTGAAGGCGTGATTTAATTTGGAGTTGAATGTCGTCAAGTGGTAGAGGGCCCCTGCCTCTTGCACGGATTTATTTTGCGTAAATTAGATAAGTTTCCTAGCTGCCTTTACGTTTTGCATTTGAATTAATAGTTGTTTTTATTAGCTACTGTAG